>JAGWCC010000282.1:0-600000 GCA_022651775.1 Drusus annulatus
TTATCATTTTCAACATCAATCCCAAGGTTAACTTCAATGTGTGTCTTCTTTTCAATATAAGAAAACGAAAAATTACGAAATGTTCGCTAAAATTTAAATAGAGATTATAAAAAATGAGAATCATTTTTTTACATAATTTCAAAGGTTCATTTCAATCGGTCCCCTATGGGACTCTATAGTCTGAAAACCCGGCAACTTATTCCCGACTCCATGGGTTGCATTTACCCCAAATTTTTGTGTGATGGTTCGAAATTAAACGATGAAAAAATACAAATGTAACATCTTTGGAAAAATTACCAAATTTTTTGTTGCATGAAAAAATTGGGGCTAAGTCACTGTTAAAAAAAAATTAACTGAAATTTTGGATTCGATATAAGAGTGTTAGTTAAAATATTTTCGGATGTTTTGCTGTTTTGATTTGTTGGCACTAATTTTCTTAAGTGTTGACTACAATTTTAGAAGTGTCTAAACATTAAATGGTGTTACCATACAAAAGAAAATTTATGACATCTTAACAATAACCGTCAGAATGAATACTTACAATTTTTATATGTATTTAGAGTATTTTAGAAAGTAATTTTCAACCGATTTTCTATTCCCGTTACTTCAAAACCGTTCAAAAAGATACGGAAAACATATAGGATTTCCAGACTCTTATTAATTTCACTCATATTTAAACACAACAACAATATGAAAACTAGCTAACCCAAGTGACTTCGTTTTGAGATGGAGAATTAGATATAAAATATGAAAAATGCATGGCTTGGTATTTTTTGATTTTATAACTGTATAGAATATAATAAGTCTATAAATATTCTACAATTCATGTACGCGAGGATGTGGAGAGTCTTTTAGGTGATAGTTTGTTGACAAACCGTGTAATTCCGAACCTGATTTAAAATCCATCAAAGCATTTCAGGTACCATCTTCAAAAATAAGTCACCCATGTACTCTTCATGACCCGAAATTTCTTCATTCAGTCCTCCCTCCAGCCGCACACCGTGGTCAAATCGAGTATATACTCGTACATAGTTTTCATCTCTCTATACCAGTAAAGCCAAGAGAACACTTACTAGGTGTCAGATAAAAAGAACCTCTAGCCAAAATACATATCACTTCTTCGATTTGTAAATATTTTCGAAAAAGCGACCATTAAAGAACATTTTTTCAGAAACATTCAATTTTGTTTGGCTGTAGTGTTTCTCAGGAATAATGATGAAAGAGCTGACTGTGCCGTCATGAATATGGTAATATTTGATACGAGGTACATAACTTTCCCTCTTTTAGTAAGGGAGGATAGGGGGGTGGTAGGTGAGGTAAAGGGGTGAGTCAGCTCATCCATCAATACCAAAGCTGACAAGTAAATAACCGCCGACAGTCGAGTCTATCGGTCTAAATATCACTTGGCGGTCTCCCTTTTTTAACTCTCTTTATAGGGATAAAAATTTTGAACATACCTTAATACCTTAACCTTATTTTTTTTTTTGCCTGATAGGAGTTGCTGGTTATCTTGCATAAATATGAATCTCTCTACCTTTATCACTAATATAGACGAATATTAAATATTTATATATACATGTATGTTGATTGTCGAAAAATACAATATTATTTCTTTGAATATATATTTTTTTCCAAGCCTCTCAATTATTTTTCTGTACTACTTAATACTCACTATCTAGGTAGTGGATAATAGATAATATAATAAGGTGTGGATTATATGTGTAAGCTTAACGGGGTGTCATTATGTTAGCCCCATGGTTATCGACATAGAATTTGCAATCAAGTGCTGTGAAACGATAGCCTCTAGGTCATCTTCTAAACAAAACTAACTAACTAACTAACCATCACGCCATTTCTACGCAAGGGAAGGCAAAAAGGAAAGACCGCCATACAACTTTGTCTTGGTATACACTCTTTGCTTCATTCACATTTATACAACATCTCATACATACTTATTTGTTATTTTGACTCACACATAGCCCGATTCAAGAATTTGATTCACTCGATCGTGCCATGTCTTCCTCAGGCGTCCCCGACTTCTTCCATTCACTTTTAAGACTTGAATATTTACTTAGTTCTAACTTCGTAGACGTTCCAGCTTGGCTATCGTGTTATTATTAGCATTTGTAATTCAGTATTTCCCCTTGCACAATTTGTAACAATCATATTTTTCGTCGTGAGTAATGTGGTATAACTGTTATTTTGAAAAATACTCAATTATTTTTAAAAACGTGGTCATTTTGTAAGTGCACTGTTTAATTTTTCAGAAATCTACATAATGCTTAGTATGACAGTTTCCATGCATATTTATGTAAAAAACACATTTATACTTTTCAAAATCTTCAAATACAATGAAAAAATTACGTCAGAATACCTAAAATTTCCTTTACCCACATTCTAAAATGATTATTCACCAATGTTTTTTTACCTTTAATAAAATACTTCATTATTATTTACGATAAAACAATTGTCTCGGTAGCGAGTACCTCCTCGCATGAACAAAGGACTCTCAAAATACGTAGTACTTATGTTCTTGTTAAATTATAATATAGACGCATACATCTTAAACGCTCCCCTTCATCGAGTAAGTAGGTTAATAGTGGTTTCCATATTCTTTGTGTATGCTTAAGTACGTACATTGTCATACATAGGATTTAGGGATATAGTCACTTTGGTAAGTCTGGATATACTTGGTTTTGATTACAGTTGCTACCGAATAAACAAGGCGTGTCGCAAACAATATGTAAAACTTAATATCTTTGTTAAGTGATATAATATCTTCGTGTCTAGGGCATATTTTTTATAAGGATAACCTATGCAATGAATTCGTGAAATGTTTTGAATATAATGGGAAGTCTTTAGATAACTGTAATAAATTTAAAAAGTATTTTAAACATAAATGTTTTGTGGATTAGAACACTTTTAGTTGAAAAAATAGTTTCTGTACTATAATATAAATATAATAAATACTGTAATATGAATAACTTACTTATATTTGTGATGAAGCTCCACATAATGTGAACATTTTTGCAATAGGATAATAGAATTTAAATCTTTATTCGCATTTCATTTAAAAGTACATACAGATAAGAAGCAAAAAAATCGTTACATATTAAAAAGAGACAAGAATGTGACAAAAATAAGTTTAAACATAATAACAATAATATAAACATTGATATTGCATCAAATATATGACGGTCTTCGTTACCCACTACTGGGTAACTACTACTAACTGCTAACTACTTAAGATCTTAGATTATGATTCCTGAGGTCACAGGCTCAAATCTGAACATGCACAAATAAATTTTATTGAACTATTTTGTATTATTTCACAAATATTTCATTAAAAATAATACATAGAATATTTGCGGCACGTTTTGAGTGGTTTCCGGTGGTTCTCAGTATCGGCCAGGTGAAAGACGTTGCTTAAAATGGTTTTAGCCGTTTTTG
Organism: Drusus annulatus; assembly: GCA_022651775.1. Lineage (NCBI taxonomy): Eukaryota > Metazoa > Arthropoda > Insecta > Trichoptera > Limnephilidae > Drusus > Drusus annulatus. The sequence continues at coordinate 3,451 of JAGWCC010000282.1, forward strand.
GTGACCAGATTTGAATCGTCAGGAATCATCTACCCAACCTTCATTTCCATACCTCCTTCTCCTCCTTCATAACTTTTGACTCACAACATACCTTGATTTGGGATGCTATAGTTTCCCTGGCTTCAGACGACGAGAAGCAGTTTGGACTGATGTGGTATTACTACAAAAAAAAGTTATGTGGATTTAAAGGAGAATAATATATTAAATATAATATTTAATAATTTTTGATGTGTCCTATCTGTGAGACCTCTGTGTGTGTGAATGTCTTTCTTGTTATATTTGTGATGTTTATCTAGTTAGTCTTTACTCCTAAGAGTCTCTTATTGATGTATTTTTCGCTTGTCGCCTCTTCTTTTGTGCTTCCTATTTTGAATTTGTAAGTCTTTGTAAAAATATTATTTCTTTGTGTTTTCTAATGCTGTCCTTCCCAGAATTAGTTTTTTTTTAACTCTTTGGGATTAATATACCAAGTGTATTTTGTATGTTAATATTTTAATAAATAAATAAAAGTATATATTATGTCAAATAATGATTCAAATGTAGTTATATATAATAATAATTTAAAAATTTACAAATGATTCTTAAAATATTATTTCCATAAATTTGTACTGTTTTCCACCCGTTTATATCTTGCCCCAATTTTAATAACAACACTGACTTTCATTGTCTATGATTTTTATATTTGTTTACTTTTCTATCTTATTGTCCTTTGAAGTGTCAAACTTTATACATTCAAGTGCGTGGATTCGGTCTTATTTTATATCGCCAAATCATGCAATCGGCATAAATCAAATCGCATTGCAATGCGAAATTTCAGTTAATTGCTTACAAGTCATCCCCATCATATAATAAGCCTTTTAGCTAGGACAACAAATGTTCGTTTTAACATTTTTTATCTCGGTCTTATTTTATATTACCAAATCATGTAATCGGCATAAATGAAATCGCATTGCAATGCGAAATTTCATTTAATTATTTACAAGCCATCCACATCATATAATAAGCCTTTTAGGTAGGACAACAAATGTTCGTTTTAACATATTTCTATCTCGGTCTTATTTTATATCGCCAAATCATGAAATGGGCATAAATGAAATCACATTGCAATGCGAAATTTCTGTTAATTGCTTACAAGTCATCCACATCATATAATAAGCATTTTAGCCGAACAACGAATGTTCGTTTTAACAAATTTACTCTGTGTATTAACTTTTTCAATCGCGGCAGAAGTATTTGTCGTAATTATGGTCTGTTGGAGTTTCCACTTTCGCTTTTATTCTAATCTAATAAGCTAACGATAAAAAGTTGGTTTGTCAGATTTGATTACTATAATTGCTTCCTTTCTGTGTAATACTATTTTCGTTATTCGTTATTACCTCCTTTAGCTATTATTTAATTTGTTCTTTAACTGCGTAGTTTCAGTAGTTTTGACGCAAAGTTATACCCAATTTCACAGCAGCATTCCTACACAGTAAATCAATAAATACAATCGACATAATGGTCTGAAAATGTTGAATCCTGAACATCAGATCAAGAGCCTTAGAATCTCATCTTCAAGAAAACACTAACTAATGTACTCGTACTTCCCAACCTTCCTCTTCCCCATCTCATTCCCCTCCCCCCTACCTTCAGTTTCACAACATGCCCCAATTGGGTATGCCATAGTCTCACTGCTTCTAGACGGTTGGGAGCAGTTGGGTCTCTTGTCCGGTATTCACTATAAAAAATAAACTAATACCATGGAGAGACTATAAAAAATCGTTTTTAAAAACAACCTCATCAAAACGTTTTCAAGGAATTTACAAATAAGTTTTCGCTGTATTTATTAAGCGACATTAAAAGGTTTTTCAGTCATCGTGTTAATTATAATAGTTATTTGTCGGTTATATGTCGCAGGAAATAAGGGTATTGATTGCGAGTGGCCTCTAGACCAGAGAAACCATAAACTGCGTCGTACATAGTAAGTAATACATTTAATAACATGGAATGTAGGGTGGACCAACTGTATGTGTAACACACAGATATACGTCTACGTCTACGTCTGGGATATCTTCCACCCAGACGGAGCAATCTCGCCCGGAAAGCCGTAGAAAATAACAAATAAATTATATTTTATTGAAGCCACGTCAACAATTTTCTTTATTTAATAATATGATTACATAAACAACATATTTATTAAGGTTTTAAAGGGTTTGTTTCAAGCAAAGTCATGCACAAATTAAGTACTAAATTAACAAAGATTTATTCAGTTGGAATGTGTAAAAAAATAACTGGTGGTATGATTCAACCCTTATGGACTTTAAACATTCTGAGACGTTAGCAAATTAATTTTATGAGTCATCGACTTCAATCAGTTTTCTTAAAGAGCTTTATTTATATTAGCTGAAATTGGGCGTAGTTATGCAGAATGTATATGTCGTGATGGATGTCCATCTAGCGTCTAGGCGCACAAATCTGGTTCAGTTATTTTATGCAGAAAAATAAAATTAGAAAATAATTTAATGTGACTTTTTTTGTTAACCATTAAAACGCTATACGCGATCGAAATATTGTTATTCTTCTTAACATGCACGCATTAAGATCTGATAGCGGCGTAATATGATCTTATTCTAATTAAAAGACCTCCAGTGAGAAAATTCTTGTAAAAGTGTTGCGCAATCTTCTCCGATCAATCTAATATCTAAGCCAAAATTTGCAAAAAAAAACCTAAATTGTAGCTCTGCTACTATAAGATTAATACATTTTTCAATTCTAATTTATATTCGCTAAATAACTTTGAACCTATTTTAGTCGGCTAAAAATTGGTAAAAAAATCTTCAAACAGAAAAAAATAACCATAAAATGTTGCATAATTTAATTTGATATACCGAGTGCTCATTCAAAACCAATGTAGATATACGTAGATGTAGATATATGTAGAAATACGTATATTATTACATTTACATTATAATTGCTTTATTTTGTTTTACTTTTGAAATCACTGTTTTTTTCACGGATTTATTTGCATTCACACCATGACAGAAAAAAGTTGCCACCTGAAAATAAGCCCGCCACTTAGACTGTTACGTAGTTAAATTAATATTATAGGGCAGAGGTGTTTATAATTAACTTTTAAAATGGCATGCACGCCGAGGCATTAACAAAATAAGTAAGAAATACTTTGTTTTTGTTCAAATACCTCCTGTTGGATTTCAAAATGATAATTTGATTGGTTCTTACCTTCGTGTTTTTCATCCAGCTTCTACCTATCCTGCCATTTTGCTATTCGATCTTTTTACTCAATAAAACTGTGTTCGAAAACAATTGACAGTCAAATAACAGAAGAGTGATGTGAAAAACGTGTTTTTTGGTTCGTTCGTTGGTGTCTCGCTTTGTCGTCGTTCGTTTAGTTGCTGTTCTTCAAGTAAAATTGAGTTAAGTGTTGTGATTTGTTTTGTAAGAAGAATCAAGAACTTTAACATTAACTTCATCGGTGAGTGAATTTTTTTCCTTACTTCCTTCACTCCATAATCTCTCCACACCCATAATTAGACACTTCCATCAAGTAGTATAGTTTTATCGTTTTACAGTCCACTATTCTCAAAATTCATCTGAAGCTGAAAACACATTCGGTGTGTTTTCGCAACTTCAGATCCAATACCTCATTATATCAGTGTTTAACAGATTTTGTTACAAATAATAATAAAAATAAAAATGAAAGTAAAATTTGTACAATTAGTGATACATGTGCTTGCATAAATTGTTCATTTGATTTTGTAAAAAAAACATCTCTATGGACTGTTTTTCCCAAAACAATTCGACTGAAAATTTAATAATGCCAAAGAAAAATAATATGTTTCAAATCACGTCGCAACAAAGAAGTAAAATCAAATTATTAATCGTAAAGCCTAAAAACTTCATAGTCTGGTGCTCAAAATTATTAAGTGCGACATTCTTAGTTGAATAAAAATAATTATAAATATAATTAGTATTGGAAGTCAAACGAGTTTGCATTCTGGGCAGACCAATAATCCGTGAACAGTATGATGAAAAAATATAATGAATTTATGCAGAATAGTTTTGTCGGCTAGCACACTGGTCTTTGAAAAATTCCACCCGGACGACTGATGGCATTTTATTTGCGTATTGTTTAGGGCAGAAGGCAGGAGTTTGGGGCGTTGGGCTGTCGCGTCTAGAACTATTAAACCATTAATACGGAGTTTTATGGGGCGGCGATCTACGCGAGGGATGAAACACGTCTGCCTAGGGGAGAGGATATGCATACATCCTTTTACACTTTACCAAATGTCATAAAATTCTCGACATATTGTAGGGGATTCTTAAATACAGTGTTCGATGCTCGTTGTTAATGTACAATGTCTGATTTTAAGAAAAATACTCACTCATCAACGCAAATATCTTATCGAGTTACAAATAACCAGAACATGTATTCCTACAACTCCCACTAAACGTCAGAATAGTATATTGCACATTTTACGGATTTTTAAAAGGTCGATTTCCCTTTTGATAGCCGCCAAGCCAATTTTAAGATACATCAAACTTTGCAAATAAAGCTCACAACACCCATTCAAAAATTCCAACATATTTTTGGTCAACGGCGGGATTAAAACTTGCCTCTTTTCGACTAAATTGAAAAGATTATAGAAACTCTCTCTTGCTGGAGTTGAATATAATTGAAATTCTGAATTTATATTGTTCGTTGAAATAAAAATAGATAACAGCGGGAGGTTTTAAAAACAAAAACATGTAAACCAACTGGATCTCTTGTACGCTCGTAAGAAATTGTAAATATTTTGAGATATATTCACAATATCGACCGATTTTTGTAATAGGTTTTAACTTTAAGACCGATAATTTATAAGCGTGTTCCACTAAAAACTCTAAAATGGTGAACTCTGGCATCAAAAGCTTTGCACACCTTATTTCGTGTGGAATGTCTAGGTCGAAGCAAATGTTTTCAGCTCATAGCGTTAGTTTCATAACCATGAGCTGTAGAGTTTTTAAATATCCTGTTGACCATTAAAAAAATAAAACAAGATATTGTTAAAAAAGTTGGAAACTCAAAGTTTTCTTGTTAATGTTGCTTTTTTCTAGTAGTAATTTTATGTTTCGGGTGATAATTTCTAGCACATTTATATAAGATCTCATGATGCATTCAGCAATGAACGATTTTTAATGAGCCGCAATGCAACTTACCTTCATGGTAATATTAACATTGTTGTTAAATCAAATGTGTTAAAAATGGACTATAAATTATTGTTATCGTTTTTCAGGCAAAGTTTATTACCAAAACAACACTCTTTTAATTATTCACAGGGAAGATCCCTTTAATGTTATTTTATTAAGCCTTTTGGCAGAGTGGAGCATCCGATTATATGGGGTTGTATTTAACGATTTTTTTATCCGGTTAGTACGTTTTACACCACTTCATTTCATTTGATTATTCGCCTTTTGTCACGTTATAAAGAAATATTTTATTCAAAGTTTCCTCTTAATTTAAGGTTTTAGGAACCTAAAATATAGGATTCAATTTTTTGTAGTTTTTTTCTGTTTTTGAATAATTTTACGTCAAATTATTTTTATAACTTTAATGATTTGCATTGTTTGTAAAAAGTTTTCAAAAAATTTAATAAACAAATTTCAAAATGACCAAGGAAAAGTGATAACTTTGTGTTTTTAATAAACCTTTTTCAATTAAATTGGACATTACATAAAAAAACTCAAATAAACACTCATATTTTTGTTTGGTTACAATTTTAATTAATTGGTTCTCTTTTAACAAATCATTTAAATTGGTCATTAAACTCACTGATTTTCATTTTGTATTTACCGTAAATTTATTAACGTCTATTCGAATATAAATTAAACCTTAATGCCTGCAAAATTATTGTGTTTTATTGTTGAAGTATTATTATTTCAAATGCAAAAATCTCATAAAAATCATTGCAAGTCATTAATTAATCTTATTAGGTTAATGAAGCACATATTTCAAAAAACATTTTAAAGAAAGAATCTACTAGAAAACAAATCACATTGCAGTCCAATTAAACTAACAGTGCTGTTGCAATTTTGAAGTAAATAAACAATCAATTTGAGAATCGTTGATTTTAAGAATCCACAACATAATTCCGTGATCTACAAAATAAGACCAATATAATAAGGTGTGCAATGCAAATATGGCATTGGTTATGTACTTCGTGTTTAACACGAATATTTTTTTAATGATTAAATATTAAGTCTAGTGGGTCAGACGCTCAACTAGCAGTCGGACGGATCCATTTTGATACCCACAGCCTCTAACCGTCTTATTCTATTTTCAACAAAAACTATTGAAAAAAATTAAGCCTCGAAAAAAATAAAGTTTTAGGCTTGTAAAGATATGGAATCTGAAGTGCAAAATATTTTACTAACGAACCATTTTTTGGATTTGCTTTTATCGCATGATGTGTAAAATGGAGTTTTGTAAACATAAAACATCAAATATTTGTGCCTGAGCTTTACAAAATGAAATGAAACATGCTCTTGGCGATGTTTTTTCGCATAAATTGATGCAGGCGGCTGTCGTCAAGTGGCGATTTCAACCGTATCGCTTCCAGCGTAAGGAGTGTGTGATTTCGTTCGAGTTTCAAGGGTTCTTACGAATTATAATACTAGCAATTTAATTCTTGTAAACGTTTTGTGAAATCTGAAATTCATTCTCAAATCATAGCTATAAATTATTACTAAGCTTGCGTGTACACAAAACATCGTGCATAAAACATATTGAGACCTTTATAAAAAAGGTCTAAAACTTTTTAATACCCTTTCAAAAGCCCTAAAAGAAGCCTCAAATCTTCGTACTTTTCGTAGGATTTGTGCTGAATATGTAAAGAAAACCTATGACTTTTATACATACTACGATTTCATTTTTTATATCTATGTATCTCGTATAGTGTGTGCTTCGTTCTATAACTATTTCTTTTTTTAATAGATGTGAGATTTTTTATTTTTTGATATATTTAAATAAAAATACAAAAATAAATCGAAAAAGTTCCACCGCTACCCATTCCATTATTCATTCGATTTCTATGTTTTAATTACTAATTTACATTCAATCATACCTTATAATTATAAAAACATGCTTCAAAAAATAACCAATTAATTTAATTTATTAAAGTAAAAAATCGAAGAACACACAAAAACGTGACCAACCTTTCCAGTTGTTAAAAACAAACCACCAATCCAAAATGGCTGATAATGCTAACATATGATAAACATATGTGTACCAACATAACAAAAAAAAACGATAATCGAATGTACACAGCCCGCGAAAATTCAAAATTCACCTTTTCTTTTGAACAGGCCATATATTTCAAATTTGTTTCTTCCTCTCTATTCTTTTATTATAATTTTATTTTATTGTTTTCTTACTGTTACCTTATTCTATTTTATATTGTGTTCTCCCTCTGTATGTATAAGTATATATAACCACACACAATGTATTTTTTGTTTCGTTTAATTTTGTACCTTGATGATGCTTAGGCTAAGCAAAACCGGTCTGTCATAAAAATTAAAATAAAATCTGTGGTTTTTATAAAAAAGTGGTTATTTCATTTTCATTACAATATATACATTTAAACATAAGGTGTTTAGATAGGTAAACGAAGAATAATAACATTTAGAATTAACCAAAATCAAATACTCCATGTTTTAATTACGAATTCCAGGAAATGATCTACACAGGAGTGTCTTGGAAACGTATTGAAAGCGAGGGAAGATAAAATTTAAACAGAGTGATGTACGGATTGATTGAACGACGCGTCAAGAGATTCCGAATAAACGTTTTCTTTGTTCAGCCACAGCAGTAGTTCTGTTTGTTGTGCTATTCGGCTCTTCTATAATACATCTTCAAACAAGGTTCAATCGGGCGCACACGTAGTAAATTAAAATTTAAACCGGATCACTTCATTCGGGAGATTCGTGACATCTTCCCCGCGCCGAATCCGTTCTCCCCGTGTGTGTCCGTGTCAGGCCGCCGCATCCCGCCCCGCCCCGCACCTTTTCTCTTACTCCGCTAACTTCTGCGACCTGGGGAGGAAAATTCGACAAATCAACAAAAGTTCGCAGATAGTATTGATTTTCAAAAAAAATGTTTTGATATTTTTTCATTTTAATGCGTGGTTTTCTCGAGCGACTTTGAAAGTGTGCGTTTAAGATAATTCATATCTAGAAAGACACGGTGGTTTTGCAATTTTAGAAATGATTTTTTATAGTGAATACCGCACTATAGTTCAAACTGCTCCCAACCGTCTGGAGCCGGTGGGACCATGGCATCCCTTATTGGGGTATGTTGTGAGGCCAAAAGTAGTAGGGAGAGAAAGGGAAGGGTTAGGAAGTACCTGGCTATTAAGATCTGGTCACCAAACACGGCTAAAACCAATGCAAGCATTTTTTTCATTCTGAATGGTGGTCTTTCACCAAGGCGATACGAGTATCTACCGCTCTGGAACGTGCCGCAAATAAACTGTATATTATTTATTATGAATTAAATGTGAAACATCACATTTTAATAAAATAAAATGTATTTGCGCATGAGGATTTTGAACCATGACCTCTGGATTCGCGATCGAGCATCTTAATCACTCGACCACGACGACCGTCATTTTACAGCTTCTGATTGATCTTTCTAATATCTCAACTGAAAAGCTATAAAAACCCTAAACTTAGCGCTCAGCTAACTGTAGTGTCAAGAATATTTCACAGCATTTTCATTCGTAGGTAAGTGATTATTTTCAACTCGCGTAGTTATTTTTATCAAAAGCTATGTAGCTTTTAAATATCCATTATACTGAAAGAAATTCGACAACACATACATTTTGCTTCTTTCAATTTTAACGAATTTCATGTTTAAGAAGAGTTATGTAATAATGCTGCAATAATATTGTATTGTGTACTTGTTAACGCAATTATATGTTTGAGAGTTTCCCGTACGAGAAAGGAACAAAGCTATATAACCGATAATAACTAAAAAAAATATGTACGAACAGATTCCAGGTAAGTAGTAGGTATTTGCAAGTACACGTAGAGCTGTCGTTATTTCACAATATTAATTTATTTATAAACTAAAAACGGACTATTTTCCGATTACAAAAAATGTATATAACTCGATATCAGAAAAAAAGATCAGAAGAGAAAGAACAGCACATTCATAATATTAAATGGAGCAATGGCAAAAGGTCAAGTCAAAGTCTTGGTACAGACGTAAAGAATTACAAAAATCATTTAGACTGGTACCAAAATTTTCAAAAATTTTGAGTCAATAAGTTTTGACATTCTGGAGAGTGGAGAATGATAACTATAATTAGTAGAATGATGATTGAGGAACAGCAATTCATAATTTCAGAGTCTACGGCAAGGAATGTTGAACTTGATGTGTTGGATTTCAAATAGACAATTTGTTAGGTTCTCACCTTTTTGTTTAACATCCAGTTCCTACCTATCCCGCCTTTTCGCCATTCGATTTTGTATTCAACAACACTGTGATCGAAAAAATTGACAATAGAAGAACAAGAAGGTTTTTGGTGAAAAACGTGTCGCTTGTTGGTGCACTGACTTCTTCGTCTTCTGTTTTGTTGTTGCTCTCAAAATAATAATTTAAAAATAAATGTGGTTTCGTAAATTAAGAATATATTAATACAAGTGTTTAAGAAGATTTCAAGAATTCCAAACATAACTTCATCGGTAAGTGAATTGGCTTAGTGAATTCTCAATCTACCCACATATATAATTACACTTCCATTAAGTTGTATTTTAGTTTATCGTTTTACTGTCCATTATTCAAAATTCATCCGAAGCTGAAAACACATTTGGTGTTTATCGTAGCTTCGTATGCAACAGAATGAGTTGCAATAAATAAAAATAAAATCATACAAAATAGTCCATTTGTCAAGAGATATTCGTGTTTTGATTTTTTTTAAAGTTAAAAGTATTTTTAAAAAATGCGCCACAGGTAAAATTACGACATTGCTACCCTCCGCCATCAAACTCGCCTAGATACCGCACTCCCCCAGTCAATACTCCTTACGAGTAAAACTTTGTTTTTCACCCTTAGAAAAAATTCAGCGCACAGGGGAACGTCGGGGGCGGGGGGATCGGATTACGGGCTAGCCCCAGGCCCAGGTGTGTGTGGGGAGGCCGGGCCAAGATATGCGCCGGGTAATGCGACTGCACGGGCAAGTCGGGGCAATCACGCTCTTGACTCGGAGAAATCAATTTCAGCTCAGACGAGTGCCGCTTCATTTTTATTAAAGTAAACAATATTTTTACTGGATCTGAATCATTCACTTTATGTGTTTTTTCTGATATTCGGATTGAAATTCAGTAAACATTGCAACCTCTTCAATTGGAAATCTACATATACACAATGGTAAATTTTTGTGTTCTAACTACGGAAGTCTAGTTCAAAAATAACTCTATCTAATTTTAAAAAAAAAAAGTTACTATACACCACTTCATCCGAGTACGCCTAACAAAGTACTTAATTTAAAAATATGTAAATACCACTTTTAATCTTATTGTTTTTTAACAATTTAATAAATTCGTGTATCACATTTATTATTTAGGTTGATTAAGAGTTTATTTAAGAATTATTAACATTTATATGAAAGATTTATTATATTTAAAACGCAATTACTTTGTGTACAATACTTTTCAAAGTTCATGTAAACAAATTAATTGTGTATTAAATATTATTTATTCAATTATATTTGTCAATATCGTCGCCGAAAAGGTAACGGGACTGAAACGCCATTTTGAGAAGTCCACAGCAGATAACTATTAAGTTTTTGTTTTGTTTTATTAGAAAATTTATAAAGTCTTCAGAACTTGGTTGGATTTTGGAAAAAAAAGTTAACTCAGGTAACTCACAGCTTTCACTTAGTTACCTGAAGCAACAAAAAGCTAAAAAAGTCCCAAACTTGTATCGCTTGTGTCTAGCCTTCTCCCAAATGGTAAATATATTTAAGGTGGATGAAGAGCCACAAAAGTCATCAGAATCAAACGAGAGTCAGAGTATTTGATGCAAAAAACCTAATCGAAACTGCATGTTTAACTCATTTTCGTACAATGTGTCGCTTAAGCCCTTTTGCCTTTCCAGCGACGATATGTTTATTTTTTGCACTGAAGCAAAAAAAGTTGACATTCCCTAATTGTAATAAGAAATTAAATGCATCCAATCATAACAAGACTATCATATCCAAGAAAAAAAAAAGAAAGGGGATGGTTGGATATTATCCAGTGAGTGGATCATTTTTAGAAAAACCATGTCGTTTAATTGAAGCGAAACAAAATTCTAGTTGGTTTATTTGACAACCTTACATTTCCAAGCATTTGAATCCCCAACTACTAATTCAAAGGTTGTGGGTTCAAGGCACTTCGTGCTCAAATAAAATTAATTATTCGAAAGGTATTTTTAATGTCATATATATCATGAAAAAATATAAAGTATATTTTTGGGACGTTGAAAGACCGTATTTAGTGACTTTAGATCTTAATAGCCAGGTACTTCCAGACCGTCATATTTCTCATCTCCTTCTTCTTACTTTCTTAAGCTTCGCAACATACCTAAATTGGGGATGCCATAGTTCTTAGATGCCATAGCTTCCTGCTCTGTTCCGCTGAAATAAAAAGCTATTATTATAGTTCCACTGACTCGGGACAGTTAGGAGCAGTTGGGACTCTTGTGCGGTATTTACATTAAAAAAATAAATCAATAGAATTATTGCTTACTCTTAATCCCCGCCGTCGCGATACCTTTGCGTCCCCTGGCCAGCCATAAAACCCTCCTGGAAATGGGCAACATGAAAGCTATATCAAAAGGAAATTTGCTCGGAGCAGGGCGAGTCGGGCTGGCGCGGCATCTTCCGACATTCAAATGTGGTGGAACATCTGCCCGAAATGGCCCTGGCCCGGACGGAGGCGACGCTGCGCCTCTGTTTCATATATGGATCACTTTCAAATTAGCCCCGCGGCGTCTTGCCCCGGGAAACAATAGCCCCCACTCTCCTCCCGAATTAAATGAACGAGGTGACCCATGTTTACGAATCTATACACAAACCACTTAAGTCTAAGACTTTTCAAATTATAATGGTTTTCGAATATAAGCCACATCCACGGAAAATATATAACGAACTAACCATCACGCCGTTTCCCCGCAGGAGTAGGCACAGAGGACGGACTGCCTTACAACTCTGTCTTGGAATACACTCTTTGTTTTATTCACATTCACGTATCGTCTCATACATACTTTTCTATTATTCTGACTCTTCACATGGCCCGATTCAAGAATTACATTCACTTAATCGTTCCATGTCTTCCTCAGGCATCCTCGACTTCTACTTCCATTCACTTACGCATTATATATTATTTTCACACTCTTTTCTTCGTTCATTCGCTCTTCATGCCCGAACCACCTTCCCTTTCTTGATCCTATTCATGACGCTTACATCAGCGTAGCATTATTTCCGGATATCCACATTTTTAACACAGTCAATATTTGAGTTCCTCCTACCACCATCATAATAAACTTAAAATGATATTTGTGCTATTATGGTCCTTTTTTGGTTTAACTGCTTTTGTACTGCTCTACCAATTACCTTCTAACATTATCGAACTTAATCTATAAATCCTGGTTCACAAAAATGATACAAATCCTGATGATGGAAGGGTACTTCCGAAACCGGTAGACAAAATATTAAATAAAAAAGTGGTTAAAAACAAAGTATATATGTTCTATTTATGATACAAATCGTTCATATAATTTTGTAAAGCGCGTGTAATAATTTTAATTCGCTCAACCATAGGTGAATTTAAAAGTTTTATTTTTTTTTAAATCCTTCTTCATACAACTTGATTAATATTTTTAAAAGGCGTGTAAAATAACGTGAAGTTTTGCAGTTTAGAGTTGAGATTGTTACCCAAATTATGGTATACCAACAAGAGGTAGATCTAACACCTTAAAAGTATAATAGTTTTTTTTTACGCGTTGTTTTCCTTCATTACAATTTTTTTAATATCATTTTTCGTAGCATTAAAAAAATCAAAAGCAAGGTTTTTTTGTATATCTGAATAATGCTTTCCGAGGCTTATAGTTAATTAACACTTATTAACATTACTGATTAAAAATATATATTTCCCATCGAACAAATGACGGTTACCCCAAAAAAAACAACACAGAAATCTCTTTTGGATATCTTCCAGCTAAAAATGCTTACGTCACAAGACTTAAGCCGTCTACAGAGTCTACACCTGCCAGTGGATTCCAACGCGGGCGAGGCGAGGCGAGTCGAGGCGGCTGGCTACGAGGAATGTGGTCGGGCTGCGAGCGGGTCGTAGCTACGGCTCTGCGCTACGCCGTAGTATAATTTAGGCTGCAGTGGAGGGGGTTTGAAAATTGCTCCCAATCTAATTCCAGTCTCCATTCCGTGTTTTGTTTGCCTACGTGATCTCGTATTCGGTGTTTGCAAATTTGTTGTCCACCTTGCGTAGTATACCTGAATCCTGACATCGTGATGAATGGACTCTACATTTTTTTTAATGTTCAACAAAATTTTAGAAATAACAGTTCATATCGTCACCGGAAAGGCAAAAAGGCTGAAGCGCCATTTTGGGAACTTTTTGTTTTTTTCTGTTTTACAATAAAATTTATAAGTCTTCAGTACCTGGATGAATTTTGAAAAAAAATGCTCTCACTGAGTTATCTGAAGCAGCAAAAGGCTAAAAAAGTCTCGAATTTGTCTCGCTTGAGTCAAACTCCAAACTCCCAAATGGTAAATATATTTTAAAAGGCTAAAGGTCTACAATAGTTTTTAGTATCAAACGAGAGTCAGAACATTCGATTAAGCATTTTTCCACCCACATGAAGTAACAAAGTAAGACGCATAGCGCCGTTCTATTGGTATAAAGAACATGAATTAGGGTCAGTCACTTTAAATGATTCATCACTTAATGATAAATAAGTATCTAGAAAATGAAAATTGATTTTCCGTTGATTTCCAAGAAAAAAAAACACGAATTATGACCTAAATTGTAATTGAGATTTTAAAATACTAAAAAAATTACCCACATATACATACCTAACTTACACCTTTAAAAAATGGGATAAGTAATTTATGAAATACAGTTACATTTCAGTTATATGAATTATCTGTACACATATTTTAATTCTTTTACCAAAACTGTTTTATAAAAATGTATTTGACTCTTCGTAAAACTTCTATAATAAATACGAGTTTTTTCTAAAAATACATTAAAAGACGTAAAAACATCACCTTTTAAATAAAAAATAAGTTGTAAAAGTTTAGCGCTTTATTGTATGGTATCTAGATTTATGTATTATTAATTTAACACATAGTACACAATTAAACAATTTGAAAAATGGGCCAATTCTAAACAAGGTTTATACATATAAAAGTGTGTTGAGGGTAAGCAGCAATACAAGTATAAATACATTATGGTCCAGTCAACATTAGTGTCTAACTAAGCAGCGGCCTGCTCTAAAAAACTAATATTAACAATCATCGAAGAATATGAAAAAATTACACAAAAAAATAAAAATAGTTTGTGACCGAGACAGAAACTCGGGACCTCCGCTTTATCAGGGAGTAGCGCATATACCAACTCTGCCATCCCAACCAACTCATTGGTAGATGTGTTGCGAACCCAGATAGAGTGGAGGTCCCGAGTTCGAGTCTCTGACACCACCTTATTTATTTATTTCTGTTTCTTGTCTATTTTTATATTTTTTGAAGATTGTTAATATTCTTTCAATAATCAATGTTACCTAAGAATTAAGTTTATTATTATTTTTAGTGGGTAGGTCAAAAACTGAATACTGTACACACTTTCTTCTTTTGGAGTTTTCAAATATGTTTAGTCTAGTCGAAGGCTTCAGTTCACTGCGGATCCAATTGCAAACTATACGTCTTTCATCTGAAAATGCAGATGGAATTTTATTCGATATTCAAATCTGCACGGAGATGTTTATCCCCAGAAATAGTATCTAAACAGTAAATGGTTTTGTATATAAGTAAATCGCGTAATTGTACTGACTGATTTATAAACCTCAAGCAAATGTCAAATTTAAAGAGAGCGTTTATCTATAAATGCATGTTTTCTTGCCGGCATGCAACTTCCAGGGAGCCAACAACTCCTGTGGGTGGTGTTTTCCCGGTCACGCGAAAACAATGAAATCTAAAAGAAAACAATTATACTTCTATTATTTAAAAATTATTAATTTAAAATTACGAAATCAATTATTGTAATAATTTATTTTAAATTTACGAACGTTAGTTTTATGTGATACTGCGCAAGAGTTCTAGTTGCGTGGAGCCAGTGGGACAATGGCATTCTCATTCGGAGAATTTTGTGAGTCTAAAGAAAAAGAAAGAGTGGAAAAGAGGGTTGGCTAGGAAGTCCTTAGTTGTTCAGATCCAGTCATTAAACAACCAGTCTAAAAACTAAAAAAAAAAAACTAGCGAATAATATTATTAAACATTTACTTTAATACTAATTAGTATTTTTATCAAATAAACTTTATTTAAACACGTGAAGCGCTTAATTACTTGATTGATGCTCATATAATCGAAGTGCCCCAAATCGTGCGCAATTTGTTTTCTGGCTTAGCGTGATTAATTTTGAATTGCGGCAAAATTTTGTAAACAAAATGAAATGCAACCATTGAAAATATCAACCCTCCAACAATGCAAAACTCGGATGACTTTGTTCTAAAGTGATGGGAGGAAGGGGAGGTTGCATGTTCACTAGAATATTAATAATACATACCAATATTTCAAATATATTCACGAATCATGAAGGGTCTTTTAAAATATGGGTAAATTAATGATTACTTCTTAAAATATAGTAGTAAGAAAAATATTATCGAATGCTTCATGAAACCTAACCTAACAATACAATTGTTTTATTTTACCTATATCAACTCCTTGAATTGGACGGTGAAAAAGTTATTGCATCAAATTTAAAACAGAAATAATAAATTATAACCAATGTAAAAAAGAAATTTCACTAGATATTACCTTAATGCTTGTCGTTTAGTGAAGTTTAATTAGTACAAACATAGGTTAATTAATGCCATATTAATATTTTCAAATATCTTAATTTATCGCAAACTAAAAATTTATAATGTGTTTGTGTCTTTGTCATTTAGGGTAATTTTCTCCTATGAATTTTAATTTACTATGTATTTTTGAACTATGTTAAATTTATTATACTCGGAACGTGTTTACTTTTTGTTATGTTCTATGATAGTTTTAAGAAATAAGACAATCATACAAGCTCAACCCTCTCCGCAGAATACGTTTATGTAAATATGCATATACATATATTTTTATGAAAATTAAATAATAACTTTGTTTAAAACCACAGATTTCATTTTAATTTTTTATGACCAACCAGTTTCGCTTAGCCTAAGCATCATCGGGGTACAAAATTAAACCTAACAAAAAACACATAGTGTGTGGTTATATTTACAGAGGGAGAACACAATATAAAATAAAATAAGAGAACAAGAAAGAAAGAAAAATAATAACAATTAAAGTATAACAAAGTAACAAACGGAAAGAGACAGATAATATGAAATGAAAAAGGCAAACTGAGAATGTGATAAAAGAATAAAGAGAAATTCTGTGAGTTTACGGGAAATATAACTTATGTTGAACTACTGCACAAATTAAACCAATTATTAGGAATATTAATTTTAATGGCTTGAAAAAATAAATATAAATATACTCGTATATATACCTACGTTTCAAATGAACTTGTGTTTCCTCTGAAAATAGTACCCGTGCATTTTTAAATCGGTGCATATTAAATAACTACTTAGAAAGAAAATTTTCCATTAGTTTTAACAATGTACGAGTATTTATGAATACGTAGAAATTGCATCCATGGACGTCCATTAGGTCGTTAATAACTTTTTAACCACCGCAAAGTTCGCCGCAATTTCAGATTTCGCGGAAGACAATTAGCCAATATGCAACTATTGCACTGACTCCCCTCCCGTCAGCCGGGAGGCTTGTTCTCGATCACACGGTATGGAACCACGTTCGTCGAGGGGTGCGTTTGTCATAGCATTTCCCGGAAATTCGCAGGACAGTCATCGCGTATACCACCCTCACTAGTTGGTAGTTAGACATAGCCGGTGGGTAGCGGATGGGTGTACTCCTTAGGTACTGCACTCCACCCTCGCGGGATAGGGGAAAATTGAGAAACGGTGGAGTTGATCACTTAGCTAATAATGGCATGACGGACAATTGGTTTGCTGGTTACACGACGGTTATGTGATATTTTGGCAAATTAAAAAAAATCATTTACTTCATTATTTCTAATTTCGCAACCGTTAATTCGCTGTGGAACTTTACTTTAATAATTTGAATAATACAAAATTGTTAAATTTATTCCACTATTTTTTATTTAAGACCTGACCGGTTTCATCTTATGACGAGCATCTTCAGACTGGAGGTCAGAACTATAACCATTTAATAGTGGAATAAAGTTTTAAAAATGGTATTATTAAAATCATCATTTATTTCAAATAACTTTGTGAATTTAGGAGTAACTTTTTTAAATAGGTAATTCCTTTCTCTGGGATCCGAGATTTCCTTACTTGTGTTTGTATTACTATTAATGCAATTTAAAATCAAATCAAATATAAGGTCAAAACAAATAATAAAACATTATATTAATATATTCGTAGAAAGCATTAACTTTGTGGCTTGCCATATTTATAAATAGAACACATATACTTTGTTTTTAACCACTTTTTATTTAATATTTTGTCTACCGGTTTCGGAAGTACCCTTCCATCATCAGGACAATATTAAATTAATCTGAAATACAAAATACTGAGATAAATATACATATTTAGGAGTTGTAAGGAGAAGGAGTAATTGAGGAAATTATGGGAATAACAGAGCGGTTTATTGGAAAAATATTTAGGATAGGACTATAAGATAAATTAATTTGATTGTTTAAAATATTGCATTTACTGTTTAATGATTTTCTAATTTCTAGTGCTTCTAAGTTATCTAATTTTATCCCTTTATTGCAACGGTGAAGAATTTTAACCCCTGTATCTCTATTAAAATCATGATTAGTAGTAATGAGGTGATTGGCGAACTCTGAAAAATTATTGTTTTTTAAGCATCTTAGATGTTCACTTATTCTAATGTTTACACTGCGAGATGTCTTACCTATATAATATGAAGCACAATTATTACAAGAAATTTTATAAATGCCAGAATGACTTAATTTATTATCTCTATCTTTAGCATTTTTCAATAATATACCTATGTTGTTATTTGTATAGAACGCGGGTTTAATGTGGGTAGGCAAATTTCGGGTACTAAGTGAAGAGAAGTTAGATATATATAAGATTCTACGCCATTGGAAGGGATTATTTAAAATATTGTTATTATTTTTATATAAAAATGTATTAGTAGTAAGCAGCTTAAGTTTTTATTCAAAATTTTTTTTTATCAAGTCTATGGTATAACCATTATTCAAAGCTATTTGTTTAATTTTTTTTCTAATTCAATTGAGAAATTAATTGGTGATAGGGGAATCTGTACTAGCCTGTGTATCATTGAGTGATAGGCTGAATGTTTATGTGATATCGGGTGATTTGAAGTATTATGAATGGTAATATCCGTGAATGTTGGTTTACGATAAATGTTAAATTCGATTTTATTATTTATTAAAGATAGTGTTAAATCTAAGAAATTAATTGATGAATTATTACCTATTTCCAAAGTAAATTGTATATTTTTATAGAAAGAATTTATTAAATGAAGGAATTTATTAAGTTGCCGCTCTGTTCCGGTCCAAATACAAAAAACATCATCTACATACCTTTTCCAAACAAGAACATTATCTAAAAGTGATGAAGAACAATTAAAAATCTTATTTTCTAGGTTATTCATAAAAATATCTGCCAATAATGGGCTGGTTGGGGCACCCATGGGTAAACCTTCTTTTTGTTGGTAGATATAATTATTATATGAAAAATAGTTTTGGTTGAGACACATATTAAATAAACGAGAAAGGTCATTAATCATATCTTTGTCTAGGTTAGAGGAATTTAACATATTTATAATTATTTCTTTACAAGCATCTGTAGAAACATTAGGAAACAAATTGATAACATCAAAGGATACAAGTTTTGCATATTTAGGAATAATCAAGTCTTTAACTGTATTAATTAATTCAAGTGAGTTCTTAATGGTAAATTTTGGGGAAAATACATTCAAATTAGTAAATACATTTGTTATATGTGAAGCTATTTTAAAATTTGGGGAATTACAGGATGAAACGACAGGTCTAATAGGTTTATTGTCTTTGTGTATTTTCAATAACCCGTATAATTTAGGAACTTTAGGGTTAGGTTGTAAATACTTATTTTGGTTAGGATAATCATCTTTAAAGTATTGGGTTTTACATGCTTTTATGGCATTTTTAACATCGTTTTGAAATTTATTTGTAGGATCTTTTGATAAAATAATAAAATCATCACTATTGAGGAAGTCTTCCATTTTACTTTGATAGTCTATTTTAGTCAATATAATTACTGTATTACCTTTATCCGCTCTAGTGAGTACTAAATTTTCTTCATCTAAAATTTTACGAATGTTTTTAATGTGTATATTCTCCATATTAGTGACCTTTGTAATTTTTGTTATTTGATGTTTAATGATTTCCGCACTTTTTATATTGAAATGTTTTAGGTTGATTGGTTAATGCACTTTCAATATCTACTGCCACATTTTCAATAGCGTTGTGAATATTATTATTATTATAATTTAAGTTATATTTCAAACCTTTAGATAATAACTTCATCTCTTCTGGAAGAAACATATGTGGAGATAAATTCTGTACACGATCAAAAAATGTATGTTTTGAAGTATCTGGAGAATGTATATTAGTATTCATTTTACAAAGATTTTGAAGTTTATTGTTTAATTTCATTTGTTTTTGGAATGCTTTAACCGATGTATAAGTTCTTATTTTATCATCGAATAAGTCCCACTCAATTGGATGTAGATCGTGCACTAGTTCGGTGTGTAATAACATGATTTTTAGTTTGATATCATTTCTTTGTTTAAAGGCACTTTTTAAATCTTCTTTTAACCAAGCAACTTTAGCTTGAAGAATGGAACTTTTAAAAATTGGGGGATTAACGCACATTTTATTGAATTTAACACTTATGTAATTTGGAAACACTTTACACTTTAAACAACGCTGATAAAAATATATATCTAAACTCAGAATTCTATATTTAATAGAGAATTTTTTATATAATTTTGCTTTGTTGGCCGTACTCGCCGATATTATATATTCGTAGAAAGTATTAACTTTGTGGCTTGCCATATTTATAAATAGAACACATATACTTTGTTTTTAACCACTTTTTATTTAATATTTTGTCTACCGGTTTCGGAAGTACCCTTCCATCATCAGGACAATATTAAATTAATCTGAAATACAAAATACTGAGATAAATATACATATTTAGGAGTTGTAAGGAGAAGGAGTAATTGAGGAAATTATGGGAATAACAGAGCGGTTTATTGGAAAAATATTTAGGATAGGACTATAAGATAAATTAATTTGATTGTTTAAAATATTGCATTTACTGTTTAATGATTTTCTAATTTCTAGTGCTTCTAAGTTATCTAATTTTATCCCTTTATTGCAACGGTGAAGAATTTTAACCCCTGTATCTCTATTAAAATCATGATTAGTAGTAATGAGGTGATTGGCGAACTCTGAAAAATTATTGTTTTTTAAGCATCTTAGATGTTCACTTATTCTAATGTTTACACTGCGAGATGTCTTACCTATATAATATGAAGCACAATTATTACAAGAAATTTTATAAAAAAAATTTTGAATAAAAAACTTAAGCTGCTTACTACTAATACATTTTTATATAAAAATAATAACAATATTTTAAATAATCCCTTCCAATGGCGTAGAATCTTATATATATCTAACTTCTCTTCACTTAGTACCCGAAATTTGCCTACCCACATTAAACCCGCGTTCTATACAAATAACAACATAGGTATATTATTGAAAAATGCTAAAGATAGAGATAATAAATTAAGTCATTCTGGCATTTATAAAATTTCTTGTAATAATTGTGCTTCATATTATATAGGTAAGACATCTCGCAGTGTAAACATTAGAATAAGTGAACATCTAAGATGCTTAAAAAACAATAATTTTTCAGAGTTCGCCAATCACCTCATTACTACTAATCATGATTTTAATAGAGATACAGGGGTTAAAATTCTTCACCGTTGCAATAAAGGGATAAAATTAGATAACTTAGAAGCACTAGAAATTAGAAAATCATTAAACAGTAAATGCAATATTTTAAACAATCAAATTAATTTATCTTATAGTCCTATCCTAAATATTTTTCCAATAAACCGCTCTGTTATTCCCATAATTTCCTCAATTACTCCTTCTCCTTACAACTCCTAAATATATATATTTATCTCAGTATTTTGTATTTCAGATTAATTTAATATTGTCCTGATGATGGAAGGGTACTTCCGAAACCGGTAGACAAAATATTAAATAAAAAGTGGTTAAAAACAAAGTATATGTGTTCTATTTATTCATTATATTAATATTGTGAAGTGTAAGGTAGGAATGACGGGTACTGTACATGGTTAAATATATAGATTCGAATTACTGCGTATTAGTTATTTTCATAAAATCTGAAAATATTTGCGTGAAAAGTGTTTTAATTAACTATTTATCTATAAAAATTATGCGGTACCGTATAAAAATAGTTAGTCATTTGACCGGTTAGTAGCTGAGTGGATAAACGCGTCGGGTGGGGTGGCTTCAATTCCTCTGTTAACTAAGTCTTTCATCATTGCACAAGAAATATCTTCCGCTTATTATGATAATTATAAGGTCAAATATTGTCAGGTTATTGGTAACTCAAGAATATTTGATTTTCTTTTAAAACATATTTTTTTGATTCCTTGTATCAATCAAGTTCACACGGTTTTTTGTAAATATATTTTAACTCCCATTTTCAACGTCCTGCTGAGCATAATAAGAAAGGCATCCAACCAATTATTTATTCTTATATTTTCGTCTGAATAATTAGCAAAAAGGTTGCTTAATATTTTTTACAAAATACATAAAAAACACATCAATTCAAAAAATAAAACAATAAGAACCCACAGTGGTACTGCCTGTATGCAGAAAATACAAGGTTTAAAGAAAATCAAATAAAAGCGTTCCTACATGAAAAACATAGTACTAATTAAAAAAGTGGAAAGAGAAAAAAATACATTAAAAAATAATTGATCACGATTAACTTTGATACATTTTAATGGTAGCCACTCCATCGCATTAAGAAAACAAAGCTTGTAAGGCTGTATTGATTACCTCACCCTCTCAGCGCCTTCCTGCAGCAGTATGCAAACATCTGCATTCATAGAGATTGATGGAGTGAAGACTCCCGTCTATTGATTATTCAAGAAGACAATAATCAATCTCAGGCTATACCATTCACTGTTTCTGTTCAGAAACTCATTGATAGTCTGATCTCTGACTGAAGATGTCTGGATCTTTTTTCTAGATAAGATTCACAAACAAACATCTCACTGAAGGGTGCAAAATAACATAAATCCGTTAAAGCATTTACAAAGAAAAATTACTTCATTGAATAGAAGTACAGATCGACATACTTATTTCTGCAGATGACCAAAATACTTATTTATGAGTAATATTTTTAATCCATAGATTTTTTCGTACTTTAGTATGGTACTAATAGAGATTTAAAAATAAAATAAACTTTAACAATTGATTTCGTTTCAGAGAGAGGTAGTCAGTATATAAATCCTTATAATACTGTCTTCAGAAAAAAATTCAACACTACCTTTAGACATTTAAAAGTCTTTGAACATACATATATCGTTAGTGTAAACAATTTTTTGGCATCGTAAAATTTCTTTTAAGATTTGTATCCTTTTTTACTTAGTTGACGTTTTTCATGTAAGTAATGCTGTCAACACTAGCAACAATATTAATAACTTAACGAAAAATACAAACAAACCGAAATTCTTGATTCCGAAGTACATGTCGTTGTATTTGTACAAAATCTATTTTCGAAGTATCAAAACATTGTTCACATAAGTTTGAGGTAAAAGCCAGTCACGAATATTTACTTCAATCAAACTTACTAGTTTAAAATCGCATGCCGTCGAAGTTGTTAGTCTAAATACTTTATTTTAAGTTTACGTTTACGATGGGGAATGCTTTGATTTGAAATTCCATCCACTTAAGCGATCATTCATGTTTAAAAAAAAAATGGAAATTTATCCATATCTTAACGAGTTTTATTTTTACTTCGAGTTTCTTTTTTCATTTAACTGTCTACTCTAGATGCAAAATTACTTTTTTCCATTAATATGATTGTATATAAATAATAATATTATGAGTTTAAAAATTCATGATGAAGGTCTTGTGCCGAAAACTTTGTCCGTGATTACGTTCCAAGGAAGGAAAATTTGTTAATTAAAATTTATGACATGAAAAATAAAGAGTCAGCATTTGTTCATTACTTTTTGGAAAATTTTGGAATTAGTCATCGCGGAAAAGATTTTAATTATACCAGGAGAGGAGTAGAAGAGGATTGTTGGAGAAGTAGACGGTAGTTTCTTGTGTGGAGGGAAGGGAGTCGAACTTTCCCAAAGTCTTATCACCTCGTCAGAGCTCAAAGCTTTAGTCAGCGTTTCCATTCCTTTCTAAGTCGTTCTCAATCTTTCATCTTACAATTTCTCAAACATTTACTAGCTTGTCGTTTTTATTTTTATTCATACAACAATAATTGAATTGCTAAATATTATGTTAAATTGCATTTTTAATAAATCCGATTCAGGTTCAGCATACCATATAAATTAACTGTAAATACATGTTTTTGTAATTTCGTACGTCCGCACGAGTGTGAATTTTTCAAATTTAAAACCTGTGCTAATTTTAACTATCAAATTTGAAAAATAATAATTTTTAATCCCTACCTACCCAATAACTTATCTACTTACTATGTAATTTAGCAAATGAAATGTTTTTATTGTTTCTTGACATGTTACACACCGTGATTTTTTCGCGGGCAGCAAATACTAATTGACAACAAGTAACTTTTTTTATTTAAAAAAATGCGTGATTAGTTAGTATGAAGAGATTCAAAAAAAACATATTATCTTTTGACCGAACTAGTAATCAGATTATCACGAACGTTTGAGACTCGTTTCGTAGAATTTTCCCGGAAGAAAACATGTGAGAAAATGGTGTTTTCTCATTATTATTTCTAAAAATATATACACATACTATATTGTCGTAAACACATTACTTTATATTTTGACGTCCTATTTAAAATATAATAATCAATTCGTATGATCTACTGATATGTTCATTGATTTCATTTATATAAATATATTGGGTTGATCACAATATGCTGCCTCAATGAAGTTAAGGTATAAACGTAACTGGTAGGCGGAAAAAATCTGTTTTTTATTGTGAATATCGGACTAGAGTCCAAAATGCTCCTAACTGTCCGGAACCAGTGAGACTATAGCATCCCCAGTTGGAGTATGTTGCGAGGCTTTAGAAATTGGGGAGGAGAAGGAGCTGATAAAGATAAGGAATTGGGGAAAACCTGCAACCTCCAGATTCGTAGTCGAAGATCTTAACCGCTTTCATTGTGTGAATTCACAGTGGTAAAAATATTAATGAAATCAGTGGTTTAGGAAAGTAGAAACATCAGATTTAAATCAGGACAAGACGATTTGCCAACAACCCACTCCTTGAGAAGTGCACCTACGGTCTGTGTCTAGACTCTACACTGCTCGGCTCAGCGAGTGTCATGCCCGTGTCAGCGATAGCTCCGAAGTTGTTCTACTCCCGCCCAGCCCCCGCCCCGCCCCCTAGCAGCCAGGGTGGCCTGGGCGACTGAAGGCAGCCCACCAGGGTGGGCTGTTTGCGCCGGTAATCAAGGTGATGGCGGGGTTCGGGATAAAAGAACTCTCATCGGAGATTTGTATTCAAATTTTATCTCTTATGGAATCTGAATATTGAGTACCTTATTATGCCGTTCTTAAAACGAACTTATGAAATCTTAATAAATACGAAAGTTTGGTATTCGAAATTCAGTAGTACTTTTTAGTGGAATATTTTTACGGTTAAAAAGAGAATAAAGTTCCTAATAAATAAACTAGATTTAAATTTATGTGAAAAGTAGAATATAAACACAAAGAGAATATGTACAAATTTGTTGATATATGTAAGTATCCTACGTTGTTAAAATAAGAACTAGCTTAAATATTATTTCTTATATTGCACCGTCTGCAAGTCTGTCACCACATTGTCCATGAAACGATACGAAATGGTTTGACTCCCTTCACACATCGTCTTTTTTGACTCTGGCGTTTCCGCTCAGCATTCATCAATAATCATTGCAGTTTGACTGAATCTCATGCTATGGGTAGTGCGAGTTGATTGTTGGGTCGAGCAACATATTTCTAAGTGCTTTTCTGTCACCACGTTATTACCGCATGCTTTATTTTGTTCCTAGTACCTTCATGAAGACAATTCAAACGACAATTACAAATAAGGTCACTACAACTCTCTAAGAATAATGTCTATTTCGTGGAACATACGTGAGAATCTAGTGATTGATACGCCTATTTTCTTAAGCCATCTCATAAAGTAAAAAACAAAAACTCCAAAATAATAATTGAGTATTTGCCTTTGCATGAAACTGGTAGAGGAAGTATGAGAGTAGACTGAATGCCGTGGAAATGAGATCCCTGAGGTGTATATGCGGTAAAACTATGTATGACCGTGTTAAAAAATTGGTTATCCGGAAAGAATGTAAGCCTGATGTATAGAATCAAGTAAGGGACGCTGAGATGGTTTGGGCAAGTAGAGCGCATGAACGAAAAAAGGAGTTTAAAGAGAATATATGATGCGAGAGTGAATGGAAGAAGTCGGGAACGCCTGACGAAGACATGGCATGATCGAGTGAATCAAATACTTGAATCGGGCCATGTGAAGAATCAGAGTAACTGAAGAGTATGTATGAGACAATGTATGAATGTAAATGAAGCAAGGAGTGTGTGCCAAGACAGAGTTGTATGGCGGTCCGTCCTCTCTGTCTACTCCTGCGGACAAACGGCGTGATGGTTAGTTAGTTAGTTAGATTCTTTACCCGAAAATTGTAAGGTTCAACACAAAAATTACAGTGGTAGATACTCTAGTCTCGACCTGGTGAATAACCACAATTCAGAATCGAAACGTTGCTTGAAATGGCTTTTTGCCGTGTTTGGTGACCAGATCTGAATAGCCAGGTACTTCCCAACCTTCCTCTTCCCCATCTCCTTCCCCTCCCCACTACCTAACCCCAGCCTCACAACTTATCTCAATTAGGGATGCCATAGTCTCACTGGCTCTCGACGGTTTGGAGTTGTTGGGACTCTTGTGCGGTATTCATTATAAAAAAAATATACAAAAAAGCAGAAATTTACTGAGACAATTTTTAGGGAAACATAGATTATTTAAAATTGATAGTTGTAGATACGTTGTAGGTTGTAAATGTTTGCCTATGCGTTAGAACGGTCAGATACAAAGTTGCTTAATCAGAAATATAAAATTATATTATTTTTAAATGCAACAATAACTTAATCATTTAGATACTCGCTTGTGCATTGATTGGCTACAGTTAGTAATTATTTCGCAGAAATAGTATGAATATTCAACTGCACTGAACTAGTTACAAGAAGGCTATAATAGCATACCT
Source organism: Drusus annulatus (assembly GCA_022651775.1). Lineage (NCBI taxonomy): Eukaryota > Metazoa > Arthropoda > Insecta > Trichoptera > Limnephilidae > Drusus > Drusus annulatus. The sequence goes on from JAGWCC010000282.1 coordinate 30,326, forward strand.
CTTCCAAAAATACCAATGTTTATTTATTGCATCGTAATATATTTCGTAACTTGTTAATTTTTTTGGGTGCTAATCATTTACTCCGTGTTATTTTGTATCGCACAGTTAATTAAAAGCCCTTAAAGGCGTATATAATTGATTAAATTATGCTAATTAACAAAGCAAAGAGTGAAGTAATCAGTATAAAATATTTCATGTAAATTTTCGATTGAACCATTTAATTTGCACACCATTGAATTAAATGTGAATAAAACATACCAATTTGATTTTAATCATCTTTATTACCTTCAGTTGTAAAACACGAGGGTACAGTAGAGCTAATAAGAATAATTAATTATTTCCGTGAACTTTTCACACTACAAAATCATTAATGTCTGTTTTAGGAATCCTCGGATCCGATAAATCGTAACAAGAGGGAAATTCCTCCTCCCGGGTGAGAAACTCAATGACGCAGAAAACAGACTTAGCTTTTCTTAAATCTAGGGGTGGAATCAACAAGTCAGTCCTTGCAACACCTCGCGTCTACCTTGCGAGGCTCTGGATAACTTTCTCACTTACTGAGATATTGCACTATTTAACATTTACGGCTTTTAAAATCATTTTTATTATAGTACTACTAACTGCTGCTCCCAACCGTCTGGAGCCAGTGAGACTTCCCAATTGGGGTATGTTTTGAGGTTGAGGGCAGTGGGGAAGGGAAAGAGATAGGGAAGAGGAAAGTTGGGAAGTACCTGACTATTCAGATCTGGTCACCAAACACGGCTAAAGCCATTTTGAGCAACGTTTTGATTCTGAATGGAGGTCTTTCACCAGATCGATACTTGGAGTTTCTACCACTCTGGAACGTGCCGCAAACAAACTTTACATTATTTTGTATGAATTAAATGTGTTATTACACATGTTGACATAGTAAATAATGTTATTGGCGCAAGCCGGATTTGTACCCGCGACCTTTGGATTCGTAGTTGAGCGTCTTACCACTCGACACTTGACTATGGAGCCCGCCAAACGTCTTACAGTAGTCTATAACCATTATTCATTTTTTTATGTATTTTTTGTGATAGGTAGTTAATTAATATCGTTGTCTAATTTTCTTTCGTTTGGTAATGAAGTATTAATTAAGTTATTAGCAAGTTGTTATGTAGTATTTTATAGAAAATACCTTTAAAGGCATCTTTTTTAAATTTTCAATCTCAGATGCATATTTATGTTACCAGATCATAGGGTAAATCTTTTCAAGAAAGAGAGCTAAGTTAAATGGTGGTATTTCCACGATTTATGATATGAATATGCGCTAAAAGACCTAAAACAGCTTCTGTTTTTTAGATTAGTTTTGTATTTCTTTCGTAATATGATGATCAGTTGTTGTGTATTGCATCGTAAACATCACACATAATAACGCTGGAATAAAATAATAATAATAAAGTATTGTTAACTTATATGATACACAAGTAATTTAAAAAAAAAACAGCAATAATAAACACTTGTTGCATTTTTTTTACGTGAATACCGCACAAGAGTCTCAACTGCTCCCAACCGTCTAGAGCCAGTGAGACTATAGCATTTCCAAATAGGATATGTTGTGAGGCTGAAGGTAGTGGGGAGGGGAAGGAGATTGGGAAGGGGAAGGTTGGGAAGTACCTGGCTATTCAGATCTGGTCACCAAACACGGCTAAAGTTATTTCAAGCAACGTTTCGATTCTGAATGGTGGTCTTTCACCAGGGCGATACTTAGAGTATCTACCACTCTGGAAAGACATGGACATATTTAACGCTAAAAACATATCAAATGAAAAAAATCAAAGGTCGCGGGGTCAAATCCGGCGTCTGCAAATAACTTATATTAAATAATTAATTCATATAAAATAAAATAAATTATATTTGCGGCACGTTCACGTAGATACTTAAACGTAGTATCGCCCAGGAGAAAGACCACCATTCAGATTCGAAACGTTGCTTGATTGAAATGGCTTTAGCCGTGTTTGTGACAAGTACTTCCTAACCTTCCACTTCCCCGTCTTTTTCCCCCTTACCACTACCTTAAGCATCACAACATACCCCATTTGAGGATGCCATGGTCTCACTGGCTTTAAACGATTTGGATCAGTTGGGACTCTTGTGCGGTATTCACTATAAAAATAAAAATATTAAAAAATACTTCAATTTTTTTAAAACACAGAGTTTGTTCAAAAATCATGAGTTTTGCGAAATATTTCAATTTAGTACGTATTTTTAACAGGTGCTGATTTAATATTTGTTGGAATAAATAACATTAAACCAATAAACCAGCGTCACATTTTTTTAAACACGTAGGTGGAGTTCTAAATATTTCTTTTGGAGGTTAGGTTAGGCTGTTTATCGATCTCTCCTTCGCATTTCTATACATTTCTCCACACAACTCCGTCTCCATACTTAATGAGATATTTCGCCGGCCTCGGCCGTCTTGATTAGCCGGCCCTGGCCCAATGGTTCATAAAATATGGCATTACTCAAATTTACTGGCTGGATCCGCTGGCACTCCGGTTTCATTGCTTGTTAAAGTATTTTCTGGAAACACAATTACTGTACGCAATCCTCCCACTCCCCGAACCGTAGACTGAGCCGTAGAGGGACAATAACTTGGCAGGCTCGGGGTATATATCAACTGAAATAGTATCTGGGTGGGATTTCTCAAACTGTGGATTTCATTTCAAAGAAAACCTTCTTCGCGGTTAAGGAAATTTCAGCGACGAATGATTTATAAATACTAGCTATGGGATACAAGAATTTTATATTTTCATGCGAATTATAGCTGTTTTTTTTAGTAAAAATAACGCGATTTTTTTCTATTTTTTTCGTTTTGGTATGAAATAAATAAATGACGTGAATATCGCACGAGAATTCTAACTGTTCGAATCCAGTGCAACTCTGGCAATTGGATATGTTGTGAGGCTGAAGGTAGTACGGAAGGGAATCAGATGGGAAAGAGGAAGGTTGAGAAATACCTGGTTGTTACCAGTGGCGGCTCGTGACTTTTTAGTGTGCTAGAGTGGTAAGATTTAAAAAAACCGTCATCATTGATGTTGTTGTAGCCGAAAATATTTTTTATTTTTTTTCGAAATTTCAACTTTTTGTATGAAGATTTTTCAGATATTTCGTGCAGTGCACCACCAAAACTGAAAAATCCTGAAAATCTTCATACAAAAAATAAAATTTTGAAAAAAAATAAAAATCATTTTCGGCTACAACAACATTAACAATATCGTATTTTTCAATCTTAGCACTATGGCACACTAAAAACTCACGAGCCGCCACTGGTTATTACCAGATCTGGTCACCAAACACGTTTTGATTCTGAATGGTGGTCTTTCGCGAGGGTGATACTTAGAAAATCTACCATTCTGTATGATAGAGTTTGTGTACGAGTATTTTAAACAAAACATTTGGTCACCAAACACGTTTTGATTCTGAATGGTGGTCTTTCGCGAGGGTGATACTTAGAAAATCTACCATTCTGTATGATAGAGTTTGTGTACGAGTATTTTAAACAAAAGATTTTATGACCTCACGAAAACAATTCATATAGAATTGAAAAATATGATTAAATATTTATATTAAAATGAATATTTTTAATCTCGTCTATTTTTATAACATATCCCTAGAAAATGGATCAAAGTTAAAGAAAAAAAAAAGATTTCAATACCCACCTTAAGCACAAGGACACTAACCATTTGGTAGTATCTCTAAAAGCCAGACGCTTAAAAAGTGTTTGGAATAGTCCAGTTAAAATTTTAAAGCCAATGCCAAAGATTCTGAGAGGTTTTTTTCTTGTACCATTTTATAAGAAAGAAGAAGATCCTCCATGAAGAAAACGTCACCACAGTGACAATATAAGTTTAATTAATAATCATCATCATTGTAAGCCATTAGTAATAAACCTTAACTGTAAGTTATTAATTATAAGCTTAAGTGATAAATTATGGGTTAGATAAATTAATTTGTGAAGCGCCCTTGAGGTGATTTTCCCACAAAAACGGCGCTATAAAAGTAATCCATTTATTATTATCATCAATTTATTTCCTATTCATCAATGTTTGTGTGCATTTTTCTTAAGTTATTGTTTGTATAATTGCTATAAAACATATTTTCAATATTCAGTTAAACGTGTTTCACTTCTGACTCGTTTTTTTACTCAAATCTTTAAGGAAAAATAACGTTTATTTAATTAATAAATAATATTTTTTTTTTACTAAATTATTGCAGCTTTAGGTAATGATGAAATAAGTGTGTAAATTAAATTGCTAATAAACTTAATATACATTTGTAAGGTATTCTGCTAATCATTTTAACCTTCCCCTTACTGTGCTAAATTATTATTCCGGCCCCGGCGTTGTGTAATCATTACACAGATAAAAAAATGCGATTTAAATCAGAAAAATAACGATATTCATAGCCAATCGCTTAAATGAAACATATTTAAACTCAACAGTGATAATAATTGAAATTTAAAAGCTGAAAACATGAAAAATTCATCGGCTGACGACGCTCACAAAACGGGCAAGAGGACCACCTCCGAGAGATGCCCGAAAGCTACTGGCCACCATAGACATAAAACACAAGACACGTCATATTCATACAAATCTTACGAAAAATGTAGCACCACTAATGTTGCACCACTAAATGTTTCACCCGCGTATAAAAAGGATAGCCATTCAAAGAATATATGTGTTCGGAAGAGATAGCAATATAAAGCGTGTTTCGAAGGTTTGTCTCGTTGGTTTAGTTTAGTGCAACCAGGCGCGTTGTCTCAGTAACGTATCTACTTATTTATTTAATTCATCTAAGCTGGCCACTGGCGGTAAATCGTACGCGCTGTGGGTCTAGCACTGTGTATGTTTCAACTCTAATAGAAAAACACAACTGCGAACTGAGATTCCATTTCGCAGATTTCCATATGGCGAAGTTAAGAGTGAGATGTGAATAGGTTCGTATCTCCCTCACACACTCTTAGCGTATATTTGCATCCCATAGCGTTTTTTTAGAATTAATATACCCTACGTCACACACTAGCAGCGCTTAATTTTATTGGTGAATTTATTACCGATTTTCACAAAATATCTCGTATGTGCCCGATAAGTACTAATTAACATGAACACTATTTTTTCATTCAATGCGTTAATATATTATGGAGGAATACCTAAAATCTGAAGGCAGTATTTATGATGATTATAGAGATATTAAAGTTATTAGAAGCATTGTGTAGTCGTTACACATCATAGTTGAGGAAAGGTCAAACTAGTTTCGTTAAAATATCAGTCGTGATTTTTCACGTGACTTGACGTGTCAAGAAAAAATATCCGTTGCTTTAATCCACCCGTTTCAACTATAGAATAATGTCTGCTAAAATACATTAAAGGTAGGTTCTTTAATAGGTAAGTAGGAAATTTAAAAGATTATTTGAATATGATAATAACACATCCATTGGTTCCATTTTTTTTAAATTTACACTTGTACGTTGACAAAAAACGCTAAATCAATCTGAAATGCGACGAGAGATTTATTTTATACAAAAATCAAAGCCAATGGAAATCTTAAAGTTAAATAGTAGGTAAGCTTTTTTAAACCATTACTTGAGTAATTACTATCAATAATTATTTACAGAGCTAACGTGATGTTTTTACTACATATTGAAGTATATTTCATACTTTGATGTTTATCATGATCCGATCCAATTTTCAGTTCGTAATACCAACGTACGCGCTGATGGTGTAAAATGTGTCCATGTTATACGTTAAAATATTCAATACCTAAGATATTAAAATAGTTTTTTAATATGTAAATGGTTTGAGAATCGTATTTCTTCGTAAATAAAAAAGTCACCTCTATGTATCTCAAACATATGTATAAGATTTTTTACGATTCGGGAAGACTGAGCAATTCCGAATCCATTCGAAAAAAATGTGAATCAAATTATTTCACCAAACAAGATGTAAAAAAATACGGAAATAAAATCGTTTTATGTTTGAGTGTTTAGTAAGATTTTTACAGTGGTGTGAAATCTAAGTTAATGTGGTAAAGTTGAGCTATATATGAGTTTTATGTAATTTAAAAAGGCAAACCAGAAAACGCAAATAAAATATTTTTTCTTAGATATTTTAATAATAAACAAGATGCTATTGATAAAGAACTAAAAAGTAACGCCTTAAAAATATACCAGTGTTTTCATTTGAAAAAACTAATTTTATAATATATTATTGCCTCGCACGACGCATTGTCTTTGGCAACGCTTGTCTACATGAAGCATAATTAATGCTTCGAATATGTAATACAACAATAAATAATGTGTTAGCGTAGAAAAGTCTACATGTGTCAATAGCTGTCAAAACACTATTTTTTAGTCACCAATTGGAAGTTTTAGTTTTAAGGTACTAAGCTATTATCTATAAATCTTAATTCAAATAAAATAAGCTGTTAAGCGCCCTCGAGGTGATATTTTCACGAAAACTGTGCAATATAATTAATCTAATTAGAAAATACACTTTTGAAGAAACATTCAATACCTTAATGTACCTAAAGTTGTGACGTTTTTAATCCACAGTAACAATAATTTTAAAGTATTATTTAAATAAAAAACTGGTTTTAACTCTTTGAATTTATAATTTTAAAATTTATATGGCAATTAGAAATATAACAACGAAAAAACACTTATTAACGAATGCTGAATTCATTTAGAATTACGTCTACGTAATACATATAACTAACCAACCTATCACTACCTTCCTAATTTAGCCGAGTGAACAACTGTCAAAATATCTCCGATATTTTTTTTAAATTTTGTGAGTTTATAAGTGATAAATAACAGTAAATTATAGAAATAATTAAATTCAGCATTGTTCACAAGTAAATTTCATTTTATTAACTGTTGTTTTTTCAAAATAAAAAAATACAAATCTCCTGAACTCTGACCATTTTTTTTTTGCCAAAACAGTCTCTATTTCAAGTAGTGCAAAGTTAAAAGTGATATAAAAAGTGATTTTTCAAAGCAAAGTGATATTAAATCATTAACTTTTATTTTTTTAATTTTTGTGATTGCCTGATTAATTCAACAAAAATAAAATATAATTACCTACATAACCTACTCTTCCTAACTTATCCAAGTGAACAACTGTCAAAATATCTACGATAGGTTTTTTAAATTTTGTGAGTTTATAAGTGAAAAATAACAGTAAATTATAGTAAGAATCAATTTCAGCATGGTTCATAAGTGGATATCATGTTATCAACTGTTTTCTTTTACATTTTCAGTAACACAATAAAAAAATATTAATCTCCTGAACTCTGACAATGTCGTTTCTGTTTCAAGTAGTACAATGTTGTGATACATAAAAAAGTGATTTTTTAAAGCAAGTGAGTGTTATTAAATCATCGAATTTTATTATTTATTATTGTGATTGCCTGATTATTTCAAGATACATAATATATGTTTATTTTTTAAAGTCTCTGATAAAGTTTTGTATTTAACCCCATCTATCGATTTATAACACAAACTTTTAGTAGTCAACTACTGAGCCCCGCCATTTCAAAATAAGGTTTTGTTTATATACGAGTATGTCACCCTGATTCATAAATTAATATAATAATCGTTAAATAATTCAAATACTATTAAAAAAAATCGTCAATATTTTTTTTCTTAAGTGCTATATAAAATTAAATACCATAAGTGAAACCATAATGGACTGAAGAAGTTAAAACCCTTAAATGTCCGTCAACCACATGTAACAGAGCTTCTTAAAAACATGACTGTACATAAAAACGAAGAAATACGAACTTCAGTCGAACTCTTGATGCAGAATTTAGAATACAGTAAACCATTACGCCGTTTCTCCGCAAGGGTAGGCGGAGAGGACGGACCACCATACAACTCTGTATTGGCACACACTTATTGCTTCATTCACATTCATACATCGTCTCATACATACTCTTTAAGGTAATTTCAAACAGATTAATATTTTTGCTTCATTTGAAATTTTATTTAGATTTTTTTTTTATTGATTATGATTAAATACTGTTTAGTTATTTATTTTATTACTACAAAGAGGTTTACTACAAAAAAAACAATGATTTAATATATGCACATTCCATAATAATTAAATTTTCACTGCTATTAACTAATTCCAAGTAGACATACCCACGCACTGACTTTGCATATTAACTAATCCCAAATAGACATACCCACGCACTGACTTTGCCCATCAACCAATCCCAAGTAGACATACCCACGCACTGACTTTGCCTATTAACTCATCCTAAGTAGACACACCCACGCACTGACTTTGCATATGGGAGATTTTTTGTTATATTTACATTATTCAAAAGTATTTATTTAAATATTTATTTTTTTACTGTACATTATTTTTCTTATTTTTTTTCTTCTATACTATGTTTTCATAATCTTATTTTTTTCAAAACAAAACAAATTTTAAGAAAAATAAACATAATTTTTAAAAATCTAGAATATACTTGTCATTGAAAAAGCAACTCATAATTGTTTTACTTTCCGTTCGAGATATATTTTTAACTGTTGTATCCGTTCTTGGTTGTTTACTTTAAATGTATTTATAAAAGTACATAAATGATTTACACTTAGATGAAAACTTAAAATGTGGCTCCGCTACCTCAGTTTTTTCTTAATTATAAACTTAGAAAATACTAGAGTTAAATATATCCACCATAAAATACGCATGAGTATTTATATTTGTTTGATTTAGCTTATTTTGAGATAAGCGCTTCTAAAACAATAAAATTATTTTCACTAACCCGATTTCGTAAAAAAGAAAATCGCCGAAAATAAGTTTGGCAAATAAGACAAACATTATGAATTTGAGCAGTGGTAGACGGTAGGTAGGTATGGAATAGGCTGTGTATTCGAGGACTTTTTTTGATTGAATTTGAACGACAACCTTTCCTTGACGTGTTCCGTCAAAGGGATCTCTATTTATTCTGTGTCCGTCTCCGATATTCTTTATTGCATTTTAACTTTGATGCTGTCAAAGTTTATCACGCACGAGGACAGGGGACAAGAATATATTACGAATAACACGTAGTGTCAAAAATAACCAAAGATATTTCTAAAAATCATCCGATTCAATATATTTATTGATTGGTTTCTTTCTATTACGACATCAGGCCTGTATTTAAAATTGAAATATTCACACCATTCTTTTGCTTTGAGTGATTTGAGTACTGGAGTCAAACATTTTTTACAGATTTATAAGGCACCTGGTTCAAATACTATCGTAGATGGTTTGAACATGTGGGGTAGATGAATAAATAAAAGGGTGTCAGGAGAATATATGAGGCGAAAGTAAATTATACAAGAAGTCGGGAGCGCCCGAAGAAGACATGGCGCAACTAATTGTTGAATTAAATACTTGAATCGGGTCATGTCAAAAGTTATAATAACAGAAAAGTATGTATGAGACGATGCATCAATGTGAACGCAACAAAAGGCTGTGCCATGACAGAATTGTGTGGTAATCTATTCTTTCTGCCTAACCCTCTAGGGCTAATGTCTGGATGGTTACTTAGTTAGTTACTTCCGATATAAAAATGCATTCGAGAATTGTAAAAACTAATTTTTTATTTATTGGATATTTTTATTATTCAATATATGAATCGTTTCACCATGATGAATCTACTATAGTTTGCTGGCAATTTTAATTTTATTGTAAAGGTTACCTTACCATTTTATTTTTTTTGAATTTTGAAGTCAAATTTTTCCGGGCTACTAAAAACCTGATAATAATAAAACCTCCCGCCACCATCATTAAAAGGAAGACTTAACTAGCAGAGAAATTGAACCCACGATGCCTGGGCGGGAACCTTATCCACTCTGCTACTAAACAGTCATATATGTACGATTTTCTTACAATAGCTGTAAAGCCATTTTTGTGAAGCATTTCAAGTTTTCAGAAAAGGTTTGAAAAACAAAAAAATAGTCATTGTTCAGCTTAGGATATATAACTCTGTCAAATTTGATTGGTGTTGTTGTGGTTTTATTTACGGTTACTAAATACAAATTAAAAATGAGCGCAGATTTTGACACAGTTAAAAAATCAAATCTATTAAATGTAGACTTCATCAATCCTGTCAATAATTTGTGTCACCTATTTTAATTTGGGTTGGAAAAAAGTTTTAACTATCGATTTTCATGAAAGAATTTCACCCAAAATCTTAATCAACTTAGTTTCCTCCATTAATGGTGTTAATTGTGATGATAATTATGCTTTACTGGGACATTTTTACAGTATATTCTTGATATAAAATTATAATGGCAATAGCACCGTCTGGTAGCGAATACATGTCGCCAAAAATCAATACTTTACGGAGACAGTCTATTTGTGATGGTCTTATTGTTTTCAAAATTATTTCACTTTTTAAAGTTTTTTATGTGTTTTTTTTGCCCAAATATGTAGGTCAGCATTTTAGTGGTCAAAAATATCGACCGCGTTTAAAGAAAACGGCAAAGGTAGATGTTAGTTTGGAACAAGAATATGAATATAATCCCATGTTATTTTCTTGAGAAAGGAAAAGTAATAACTTGGCGTACGGTCCAGTTCCTACCAGGAGCAAAGGATAAAATGGATATAGAACCAGGATTTGTGGCTGTTAAAGGATTGTTGGAAACTTGAAATGGGCCAAACCTTCTACCTCAGAGGGAAAATTTTAACTAACCTATTTGCATTATATATTCAAAGTTTTTTTTTTTTAGTCAACAAAATGTAAATATCCTGATCAACTTCAAATTCTGAATCTGTATCTGAGCCTGAGTTGCGCTTTTTGCCTTCTACACTAACTAAACGGATAATTTCATCACCCTAAAACATGTATTCAAAGTTAGCCCGTATCATGAAGGCTAAATTTCAATTAAATAATGGTTATTCTTCACTGTCGTTCAAATTTGGAATTTGTCTTTTTTCAATTATGACAGCTTTACCTACAATTGGTCGCAGAAAGTGTCCAACCCACAATTTTAATTTTTGAATTTTACATGTTTACCTATAGATAAATACGAGAATTATATCTGCTGAAAATATGTTTACCCAAATGCAATACATTTTTGGTAATTTAATTTCTTACTACCGCAGATTGCAAATATTTGACTTAAATAAAAGTTTAAAAACATTAAAATGTAGGATATCATACGAAATATTTTTTTCTTTTTTAAATACATTGATTTATTATAAATAACCTCTTTATGATAATTCTCATAAAGAAAAAACACTGATTTTCACTTTAAAAATGCCGATTACGCATACATGTATATTACTTACATTTTCAAACGCTTTTTTTCGGGTTCATCTTTTTGGGGCTAGATGCTTTCTGCATTACTACGTCCAATTGAATCGTTTAATAGCTCGGTACTTAATACACAGCATTTCGGGGTGGTACCGCGACATTTCAGAATAATATTCACGATCTTCCAAGAAAAAAATCTATTTCCATTTCAAATTAAGAAATTCTACATTCCAAAAAAAGGTTTTTTTATTTGAAAGCTGTCAAAAACTACACGTATTGTGGTCGTAGCTTGAGAATAGATCATTTTTTTGATCACGTCATCGCTAACATTTGGTGAGAGTCGGCACTCGCCCATTCGCATAGGCTGGTATGTGCATAACCAATCAGTCGTTAGACGGTCGGTCAAACAGATTTGGGATTAAGTGACCAACTAGCGGTAGATTACTGCATGCAGTGTATGATACAGTCTTTTCTGTGAAGGATCGGTTACACGTTTCCGTAAATGGTGCAATACAAAATATATCATTCCGTCTTTTATTTAGGCATAAATTTAAAAAAAGGTTAACTTTTTTTCCTCATATTCCCTCCCCCCTCCAGGAGTTTTACGGCACCACCCTGAAACAGGTCTACATATATTCATTACATACATATGGTCATTCGCAACCCGGGAATGTTATGAATGTACGTGTCTTTCTTTAAAGGTCTCGCTGAAGAAAATATTCTAACAAAATAATTGAAACATCAATTTTATGTTGTTTTCTAACGTTTACTAATGACACTTTATAGGTTAGGTATATTTCACAAAAATGGCGTTGGGAAAATTATCAAAAATATATTATCAATCGTAAACATTACGCTCAAATAGCTTCGGTTTAGAAGACATTTTTAGATTACATTACATTTTTTCACATTAGAAACGTATATAAGGATACGTGAGCATGGAAATTTTTATTTTTTTTAATTTTTGAAGTGTGTCACTGAAAAACCTTGTAAAACCTATACAGTGTAAATATGGTTTAACGCGGGCGGAGATCCAGCCCTCGGCGGTCGTAAACCATACCTCTGTCGGCAGTAAATGTCAATGTGCAAGGGCATCTCCAGGTAAACCATCGCCTCCAGACCTCCTGCCCCCAGAGCCCCTGCCTCCGGACCTCCCGTCACCTACCGCCTCCCATAACACTCCGTACAGTACACAAGGTATAGGATATTTATGGGGCGGGCGGCGGGCGCACCCTAACGCGCCACTTCGACGTTTATCTTTGTAGAGCCAAGAGCCCGGACTAGAGATTAACTCACTGTACCGACGCGGTTGTATGACAAATTATGGAAATCGCTACCCGCCACGAACACCCTCTACATCTGCATCATTCATTCAATTAGCGCCCGGTGTTCTCTCATCCAATAAGACGTTTAACCACCGCTTAAAAAAACAAATTAACCAACCGACGTTTTATGATACGTTTCATAATGGTTTGACTAAGCGGTCGGGTCTAGTTGGAAGGCACTTGCGGTAGGTAATTAGAAATCGTTTAACATTTACCCAAAAAGGATAGATTTAGGAATTAAATTAAGGCGAGGAACTTTATTAAGTTCCTGTGTTTATTTCCCCATAAAGTCCTCGTTTGTAGCCCTTAAAAGCTCACTTATAAAAAGGAGAATTAAATTTGCTGAATTATTTAAGCTTTCTTGTGAGCATATCACATCTTAAGAACTTCATTTCAAGGTATTTAGTATGTTTTTACAGTTTAGGGATAGTGATAAAGTTTGAGGTAAGAAATTTTCATTCAAAACACAAAGTTCCGAAATATTCTCCTAATACTACGTACATTTTACTGTACAGTAGAAAATCTGTTTGTGTGTCTCACTAAAACCTCAAAAACGGTGAGCTCTGGCGTCATCAAATGTGATCAAATTCTTCAGTCAGAGATTTATGGACCAACGCAACTTGTTTCAGATTTCAACGTGATTTTCATTATGATACGTACCTTTGAAATTTAACTTTGTTTTTTCTTAAATTATTGAAAGTCAACACTCGGCGCCATAATTTTTAATATGTATATTTGCTTTAATTATTAAAAAAACATTTTTAGTCTCGGTATTGGCTTTTAGTTGATTATAATTCATGTCTAGAAAATAATCGGAAATGAATAACATTAATTCTATTTAACTGTCATTTACTAGAATTTTTCTATTTTTTTATAGAAATTTTCAAAGCAGATTAACTGCGCCAAAAACTTTAAAACTATGAAAATAATTTCTACTGAACAAAAATGAGACTATTATCTAGTATTATTTAGATAAACTTATTTGGGAACATTAAAATTGTCAAGTTAATTTATTTGTTAGGACCACGGAGGCCACCCCGGAACTTTTACGTAATGTCTGGGAGATTAATGTTTTCTGTCTACGATTTTTTTAGTAACCGAACTTCAACTACGGAGGTAGAAATTTATGTAGGTAGAAACTCAATTTAAATTCACTGACTTTCGTGCAAATTTGTTTGCTCATCATTCCATTTTTAAACAACTAAACGGTTGATTTAAATATTGTTTTTTGCAGATATTTCCTTTCTTTTATAAAAAAATAAACTACACCTGTAGGTATAGGAATAATTCTTTTCTAAACTCTTTTGATTTCGCTGTCGTGGATAACCGCAAAAAGTTTATGATACGTTCCACCTATATTATAAAGAAAAAAATACGAACACGTTCCTTTATTTATATGGCTAGGGTATAAGGGTAATGTTTGCTTGCTTAAGGAATTTTTGTCTTTTAATGTGTGTAGGTTTGACCCTACCCATCCAATTACAAAACAATAAATAGTCACATTATAATTAATTAATTACCTATCAAATCTTTTCATTAGTTTATTTCACTATGACCAATTAACTTTTCTTGAGTAATCAAAAAAACCTAGCTAAATGCACAGTGATTGCCCACCACAATCACCGTAAACCGTAAATAAAATAAGCCAAAGGTGACACGAACATGTTTATTTTGTATTATTATCAATCAATAGGTAAACACTAAGATAATACACTAATGAAATTGAAAATTAAATGGATTTTTTATAATTTTGGTATATTTCGCCCACAGACGGAGGCATACTTTTATTTTCTTTATCATTAATGTTGGCAAACAAAAGTGAATCATCACTGTATTTACATATTGGCGTGATTACTTAAGATTTGGGTAAAAGGGTATACTTAAAACACTCACCTTCTTTTGATAATAGCTGTTACTGCTGGTACAATTTTAATGTGTTGTAGAATTATTGCCTTCTTTTTATCCTTAATAGTAAGGCCTACAATATACACACATTTTTATCGCTTTTAGTAATTTAGATATTCTTTTTTGACAAATTCGTTTTCTAATTTTTTTTTTCTATTCCCTTGTTTTCTCGCGGTTTTCTGCATTTGCCTCCCCGGGCAATCATTACAAATTCACTATTTAATGTGACAGAATCTAAAGAGAACAATTTTTTTGGTTTGAAAACAACATAAATCTCACGTTTGACTGTCAAAAGATATTATATCAAACCATAGGTGAGATCATTTAGACATGCTTATCAATATAAAACGACAGCAAATTTCGTAAGAAATACCTCCAAAATTTAAAAAACTTCGACGTGCCTAGCAAAATTTGATCCCGCTTTTTAACAACGTGGCTGTTTCTGCCGATACGGTAGTTTGCCGATTAACTTTGAACCAATATATATGTGAACTATTTACATACCCTAAGGAAAAAAGGGCAATCAAAGTGATAGTGGACGATCATTAGTGAGTGATTAGTGGGCGATTATTGTAATTTAGTTTATCCTACGTCTGTATTTGCCATATCACCTAATAATGGAGAAATTCGTTAGAAAAAAAAGATCTATTCTTGATTTGACAAAACCGTTACTATTTTGAATATATTGCACACCTCTAAATAAACATAGTACCAAAAAGCATTTTGTTATAAGTTATTACAATCTCAACTTGAGGGTAATTTTCAAACACGGAACTGTTAAAGATACGAAATAGAGCAGTGTTAACAATCCCAGATTATCATTCTGCACACCTTACATATCAGCTCATGCATGCCCGATCCCAGTAATTATGGTAGGTTAACTGGATTATCGGCGCCCCCACCCGTGGCCCCCGCCTTCCAACACCACCCCCTTGCCGCCCCCGGCGCCCCCCTTTGGGCCGCGGTGGCGCCGACGCGCCGCCCGCCCTGTACCAGCCGCGTGTTCAACACACTTTTTCACTCAAACAGAACTCCCGCCTTCGCCGCCCTCCCCGCCCGCCCCGCCCGCCCGGCCCAGCCTGTTTAATTGTCGCCCGGATGAGAGTATTTTTATCGGCCACTCTTTATGATTAAGCTCCGAAAGGATTAATGGGTGTTATCGATACGCCGGCGCTAAGTGAATGTAATAATATATATATTGATGGCTCGTGTGAAATAACGACGTCATTACGGCTGATGTATGCCTCGTTCTGGACTTCATGCAATTTCCTACCATTTCATAAATCAACAATGGCTGTACTGACACGACTAATGGCCGCAAAAATGAAAGCAACTCATTTCTGTCCGTGGATTTGTAACCATTAGTTTGTTGAAACACCTGTTTACAGTGGGGAAATATCGCTTCTTGTTGGACTATGAAGCGTGGTTTTTATTTTGTTAGGCTGTTGGGGTATTGAGACGTGATAAGTTTACTCCTCCTACGTTAGTAAGCATTTAGGACCGTCTTTCAGTAATAATCACTAACACACTTTAGGCGCTAGCTTATATGATGATGTTTTCAATAGAAGCCCAGCGATTTAAATTATTTAAACTCATTTCACAACTTAATCTGATCCACTTTAAAGCTGTAAAATAATAATAATTAAACTCCACCTTTCCTAAACGTACGGCTAAAAGAAATAAAGAGAGCTGCGGCAGTCTTAAATCACATTCAAAATGCATTATTCTAAGCAAGTTTGTTCTGGTAGACGAATAAGCTACTAACGATATAACAGTTATCGTGAGAGCGTCTGCTAGATTTTAAGCAACTAAGAATTCCAACCATAAAATTCCAATGTTGCTGTCCAAGTCCTGGTATGAAAAATGGATGGAGATGATTTCAGTTTCAATATTAAGGTAATACGAGTGACTTCGGGTTTTCGCTCGAAGTTGATTTGAAGTTGAGTTGAATGAAAGGTGTAGCGATAAAATGTGTGCGTTACTTATTGGGCAGCTAGAAATTATATTAAATGGTTAGATTGTTACATTATGTGTTTGTAGTTGATTTAGTAAGAGAATATCAACCTTTGGAACCTTTCTCTAGTAGATATTAAAATGCAATTTGCGAAACATCTGTAATTAAATCTGGCAAACATTGCAGAAACACGTTTATGTAGTCAGTCAAGAGGGACAAGTGGCAACAATTTCATAATCTGTTAATACGATTCTAAATTATTGCATGACAATCAGTAAAAAAAAGTCAAATCAACAAAGTTTTTTTTTCTTCTTTTCCTTACGCTATTATTTATTATTAAATAATTTAATTTATTTTACGCACAGCTGAGCTTTACGTATATCGTAATCATACTACTAGTAACTTTAAAAAATCGTAATAACAACAAGAAGATTTTGAGTAAAACTGCGTTATCCGTGCTTTTTGTTTGATACTCCACACAGAAGATGAGTTATGTCATCTTTGGGGGTGCTGTAGAGCTTTTTTGAGAAAAGAAAGGAGTCAATGTCAGAAGCCCATGTTGTAAAAGAGAGGTAATAAATACAGATACCGGCAAATCATTCCACACCCGAGCTGTTGAACATAAGAATGAGTCGTAGAAGTGACCCGTTGAATTTTTGACTGTCGAATGTCACCCGTGGACATATATTGGGCGCGCGTTCGGCGAGCTTACCGTATGTTCCCCGGTGTCGGGGGGATCAATAACGAAAGTCTCTTGGAGCATCTTCCATTGAAATACTAGAAGAACAGGGACAGGATTCTCACCTTCCGTCTGTGCTCAAAAAAATTTAAGATTGGAGATACTAACTAACGAACCGCATATTTCTGCACAGACTTTGCCTCGGTTGAAAACTTTTTTTTTGTATTCATATTAGATTTATTCGTTGATTTAAATTAGTTACTCGAATTAATAATGTTGCAGTTAGTAACTTTTCGTATCGACGATATTATTATTAATATAAAATTGTATTATATATACCAACGAAAATAGAAAATGGCTTGTTGGTGATGTGCCACTTTTCTCTATTTTTGTTTAATTACTGCCTCCATTATAGACCTGAAAAATATAATTACATGTTTTGTATAATCTTCTAAGCGAGAAACAAATAATTAAACATCAAACCTAATCCTGATGATCTCCATTCTAAGGAGAATAATGTCGCAAATATTTCTAGATGAAGTAAAGACAAGGGAGCAATAAGCATTGTTCCTTCAAAGGGCTAAGTCGATAGGACATCAATCAGAATACCCCCTCGTAATAATTACTCCTCCCACCCGCTTCCCCCTTGTAGCGAGTTGACGCTACATTTATAGGAGATGGCACTTTATAACTGGGATCACAATTAATATTGCTTTACGCAGGGAATTAGTGCCAGAGGAGCATGAAGGCGAGAGATAACTACTACACTCTTCACGGCAACGAGAAACTTGGGCAATTAATGACGAGCCCCATACCGAATGTTACGTTTTCATGCTGTGTTTATAATTTTATCATCATGCCATATTCAAATGTGTTTATTGTACTAGGTATTTAAAAACATCTCTATGTATAAATGATTAAAATAATGAAAACAAACTTTTACAAATATTTATTGTTAGTATTTTTGATCTTGTAATCTATTTCATGTCTCGCTAAAGACCCGCAATGCATAAACATAGATGGCCGCCTACGTCAATAGAAATTGGAAAAAATAATAATTTTCTAGGAAGCTTGAGATTGATAAAAATGCCGTTTTCTAAAAAGGTTTCGGTAACTCAATTGGCAGAGACATTATTTCCGGATAGTTAAAAGGTTTCGAGTTTGAGTTTCGGTCGTGACCTAATTCTTTTTACGTTCCATGTATTTTTCTATTTCATTTGTTTTTGAAAAATTATTGATATTATTTTAACAATTAATAAAACCTTAAAGATATTATAATACTATTTTCTGGGTCAACGACATTATTTTCGGCTTAAAACGTCAGTTTTTATCGCAAACAACCATACCTACATCGAAGTTTCCATCAATAAAATAAAAACCTGATAAAAACCTTTTTTATATTTTGGGAAAGGATAAAAAGATTATTATTTATTTGAAATACCGTACAGTATATATAATTAAAACAACATTTGAAAATAATAATAATTCCTGGCAGAGATTTTTCAGAAGTTTGTACGTATTGGGAAAAATTCTAAATTTAATTCATTTTATGTTACTACTATTTTACTTTTTAGGGAGTAGGATATCGAATAATTAGTTATCGAAGGAAGCAAACACTTTGTAGCTTGACATTATAATTTAAATAAAAAATAATTTTGTTTTAAGCCACTTTATTTATACACATATAACAATTCGACCGGTTTCGGTTAAACTTAACCTTCATCAGGAACGTATAAGTATAAACTAGTTTATACTTATAAACATAGTTTATATAGACTTTATCTATTTAAACTTAGTTGATAAACTTAGTTTATACTTATAAACTTAGTTAAACTTAGTTTATACTTATAAACTTAGTTAAACTTAGTTTATACTTATAAACTTAGTTAAACTTAGTTTATACTTATAAACTTAGTTAAACTTAGTTTATACTTATACGTTCCTGATGAAGGTTAAGTTTAACCGAAACCGGTCGAATTGTTATATGTGTATAAATAAAGTGGCTTAAAACAAAATTATTTTTTATTTAAATTAAAGAATAATTAGTTAATTAAAGGAGTTTATTGAATACTTATCATTAGTTACAGTCTATGACATAACAAGACTTATCCATTGTTATAATACTGTTCAATGAAAATAACATTAGCAATGAATAGAGTAATATTATTGAGGTTATATAATTTTATCATTCCAGCAATTATTCCATAAGGGGTGTAGTCGGGTAATAACGATGAAGGGTTAATCAAAGTAATATGCTCCGTGTATTATTGTGTTGGTATTGAGCGCAATATTGCGCCTACCGTCGGCAGAATACATAATATAGCGCCCCACTCCGCTATTGATAACCGCAGCCGTTCTTCGGGAGCAAGCCTTGTTATTAGGAGAAATAAACAAGGGAGTCGTACGGAGATGTTTATCCAAACTGTGGACTGTCATGAAACTACCCCTTCCTGATTCTGCTCCCCCGGTACTAGTTCAGTACCTACCCCGCCGCACACTGCACACCGCACACTGCACACTGCACACTGCACACTGCACACTGCAACCCTCCCTTCCTGAATATATAATTATGATAATTGTACTCCGGTGGAAACAATTTCGCTTGCATTGGCCATACGCGGTAAATAATCACATTGCGCCGGTGATGAGGCTTTGTGATGTTATTTCTTTTTGTTTGAATTTCTGCGAGACATGAAGCTGTCGGCGCCAACTCTGCCTTATTAAATATATAAAACACGGAATTGTCTGCATGCACTTGCGGAACTTCGAACACTGCATGTTTTAGTAAGAATTTATGTGCATAATCATCATTTTTACTCTAAGCGTTTTCCGTAATACGAATTCACTAGCAACTGCGCCGCCATTCTCTTCGTATTAGAAAGATAAATCGTATTTTAAGAATGTGAATAATTTTGCAATATGCATGGATAAGATTGAGTTTATTTACTACTTTATTCTCTTCGGTGATTTTTTCGGACTTTTATAACGTTTTTTTATAACCATCAAACTGACGCCAGCAAGAACCAGCATTTATGACATTTAAAAAAGCATGAGCTGCGAAAAATGAATATCGTTGCCGGAAAGCCAAAAAGGCTGAAGCGCCATCTTGGGAAGTTTACACCAGAGCATTTTAAAGCTTCTTTTTACAATAAACTTCATAGTTCTTCAGTACCTGGTTGAATTTGACGAAAAAGTTAACTCAGGTAACTTTATGCTCTCACTGAGTTAACTGAAGTGACAAAAAGCTTGAAAAGTTCCAAATTTGTGTATCTTGAGTTAAGCCTTCTCTCAAATGGTAAATATATTTTAGATTACTGAAGGGCCGATAAGTTTTCAGAATTAAACGAGAGTCAGAGCATCCGATGCAGAAAAAAAACTGATCAAAACTGCGTATTTAACTCATTTTTTACCAAAGTGTCGCTTAAGCCGTTTTGCCTTTTCAGCAACAATATTATAGTATAATGAGTATTCCTTAAGTTTTATAGAAAAAAAAACCATCGTCTTACATTTAGGTCCCTAAAAAAGATCTGGTAAAAATATATTGATAATTATTTCAAAGAATAATTGTTTTTTTATGCAAAATATCCAGCTTTTGTTCTTTTTAATCATAATACAAAGGCAGTTTAATGAGTTCTAGTTTTAAAAGTACGAGCTAAAATAATAAATAAATAAAAATATCAATTAGAAAAATAAAAACACATTTGATATCTCATTTTGTTAAAGGGAAGAGTTAAAGCACCAAGGCCTCAATTACTACGATTGACATTTACGGCTATGGGACTCTTATCATTAAAGATGTGTTTTTTTTTAAGATAATCGATATCTTAAAAATTCTTAAAAAAATATTATCTCCCCAACAATTTAAAGAAGTAAAGGACATTCCTTAATAACGACTCAGTTCTCTAAAAGCAAACTTGTTTGCTTAAAAAAATGCATTAAAAATGATATGAAAACCCATAGTATTTTTTTATTAACCCAATGTATTCTACAAATAGAATTTATTCAGACTTGCAATGCCATTACTTCACTGGGAAATATTTTTTGTTCTATTAAATCGAAGTTTCCCGTATAATTCGATAGTTTGAGTGAGAGGCGGTGTAATACTCAGCGGGAGCTTCACACAGAATTCACATAATGCGAAAACTTTACGTAGAATAAAATACTAAAAACATACTTTACGGGGATGCTGGTAATTCGAATTTGTTCGGGAATTTTTCACTGACATATCGCAGGCCACGATAGGTAAATAGGACTGGAGGGAAAGTTCCAGGTAATCGTTTTTAAGCATTGCTATTGAATTAAGAAGCTAAAAAAATGTTTGAAATTAGTTAATAAACCTTTTGAAATACTTATTGAATAATTACCGTTTTCTATTTTTCTTTAAACTTGTTGGTTAAATCTTTATCTTTCGTTTAACAAACATTGATCCAGAACTCAACGCTAATATCTAACCTATGAAGGAAATAATAAAACCTTATTTTGTTAAAGACTAATGTTTGTACTATGGAACTTATTACCATGTTAAATTAACATCTAAACTACGAAACGGAAATCTGATTTTAACGTTTATATTGCTTCAAAAACCCTCTGAGATCGGGAAGTAAGCCATAACAATATATGTTCTAAGACAACGTAACTATTTTCAATTCGCAATATTTTATTTCCATTATTACCTGCAAAGTTTTGAAATAGTTTATAAATGTGAAGGTATCATAATAGTTAATTCAAACCTTGAGCGAAATCGGGTAGTATAACTAGTAATTTCACCACCCACAAATTATGATTACACTTAATAAAATTACATATCTTGATGGTCTGAACTGCAATATTATGACTAAAATCAGAGAGATTGAATAAAATCGCATGTGGAAAAGATATCTGCATAATAAATATCTCGAAAGTGTTTCTTTCTTCGCGTTACATGCCCAAAAAGGGCAGTTTATTGGAAAAATATCATCAAGAGAACACGAGTGTACGGGGGTGTCCGCCTTTGGCCAATTACGCCCCAATATAGACGTTTTTCCGAGAAACGACAGCACATTTGGTGAAAATATTACTTTTGCAACTTCGTGAATTCGTTGCGTTTATTAGGAAGATACTTTATTTTATGTGTTGAGAAAAATCCACAAAATGTGTTCTTGGTAATATACGAAGATAAAGTCAATTGGGAAGCGGACACTTTAAACGTTATCCGACTGTCTTTATTGCCTAACTTTTAATGGAAAATAAAGATTTACAAGAGAAGCGTTCATTGTTCCAGCTCCTAAAATCTGTTGTTAATGGTTGCTTTACTGCGTTATCCATTAATAAGAACTTTCAAATAACATTTTAGCTAGGCATTTGGGAAAGAAATAAGACTTAGAGCAGTAAATACAATGTCTATGCAAAGAAATCCCGCCCGAGCCCATAATAACTATGTTTTCTTTACTTCATAGAATTTTTTTTTGATAATGCGATAACAATAGTTTATTAATAATCTTATTCTCAACTAAATATGACAATTTATATTAGAGAGATAAGGAATACGTTTGATTTGTAATAAGAGACAATAAAAAATGGCTTTCACATCTCTCATATCGGTAAACTTATATTTTCATGACGTTTTATCATCTAAGAAGTTATTAGAAGAACATTGTAGTATTTAGTTTATCGTTGTTCTAACAGCTAATATCCAGTAATGTGTTTACCTACAAGTATATAGTTCTTAACTCAAGTTGAATTTTATACTCGTATTTAAAAAAGTACACTATTTTAAATATTTTAAATAGAAAATTAGTATCACTGTAAAGGAACAAAAATTGTGAAAATGTATACCACTCAAATACACCTTACAAAATCAATACACCATTTATATATGGTACATACTAAATATGGTATTGTTTTATATTTCCGAATTACTCACAGGACAGTTTTGATAGTATATTTAATTCCTGAATGAGTTTTTCTTATATTGTGTTTTAATTTAATTTGTTAAAAGTGCAATTATAATGAAAATATATGTTTTAGTCTTTGTCTGTTTTAATACCCTTACTTCTGGATCTAATGTTCAAAAACTTACCCAACTCACTGTAAAAAAAGGTAATATTTTTGCTAAATGTACTTTGTCAGCCATCGAATCTATGATCAATGCTGTAACTAATGGAACTTATGGTATTTCCGTAACCCAGTTTTATATATAACTATAATGTAGACCTCTCACTGTACCATTAGATAATAAAAAAGCAATATTAGTAGCGAGTTCTGATTCTGAGTGTATTGCATTATGTGCATACAAAGGATTGAGGATCCTTGATACCTAGGACTTAGCGGGTTTGTATAGGACCAAGGAGATATCGCAAGAGCAATTCTACAATGTAGTTCTCGTTTTCCTGTCGTTTCTTCACATTGTCTTACTCTTACCCCCCTTGCCCTTCGTATTTCAAACCTCTACTACCAATAGCTGCAGTCAAGGATAATATGATCTGATATCATTAATTAAAATGCTTGTTTTACATAAAACTGGGTTAAAATAAAATCAAAGCTAAATTCCGACATTTATTCCTTCTCTCTGAAATGAAAAGTACTGTTCACTTTTATAAGTTGGAACAGAACAGTTTCCTTTGTTCTCCTACATTCGGTGAACAAGATCATATCGTTCAAAACACTCCATTAAGAGCGCAAGAACATGTTGGAGAATACGCGCATCATCCACGTTAAGTGCACACTAAACACGAGAAACTAGACGTCCGAAGTAATGCCGCGTCAAACTTTTAACACCTCCCACACCTTCATATAAATTGAGACCGTGAATTAACCCTATAATAAACTTTTAAAGTCCAGTTAATGGAGAGTGTTTAAACCTCACACGTGCCCCGGGGTAATTTGGGCCCCAAACCTGCCAAAGTGCTTAATACGTTTGACTAACGCCCGGCGCTCACCGCTCACCGCCGCCGCCGCCGCCCCCCGCCGCCGCTCGCCGCTCACCAGTAAGTGGCCGACTGCTAAATACCACATTCTAAGGCGTTAGTTTTATGTCCCGTCAGAATTGGAACATAAAGTCTGGCCGAGTTGAGAGTTCTTCGGGATATTTCGGCAAGTTTCCGCAAAGCCGAGGCCGAGGCCTATCTCCCCGAGTCGTGATCCCCTAATGACGTCATTTGCCCGCGTATAATTTTTCCGTTTTCCGAAACTGATTCGTGCCGCCGCGAAGGTAGATTTCTCACGTCGCGAGGGCTTGGATCTAGCGGCGCACTCTCGCGCAACATACCATACATACGCAGACTCGTACGGATATCAAGTAAATGCGGAACCTTATTTCCACAGAAAAGTTGCAATTATTTCTCAATGTATTTACAATGGTCACATGAGATATCCGTTTCAAAATAATAAATATTTTTAAGTACACAAGAATGTAATGTATGTACGTAATTAAAGATCATTTTAAAACATCAAATGATTATTCAAATATTTCGCAAACTGATATATTATAAACGATTTTTAAATAAATTGTTGCAATCAAATTGTCCACTATGCCTATTTGTATAATAAAAACATGCACAATCATTATTATTTCTAAATTTGAAACTGTTAATTCGTGGCAGAAGTCCATTTTAATGATTTTAATAATACATTTTTTTTAACTTCCACTATGTACAAAAATGTGTGGAATAAAGATTAAAATTTGGTAATATTAAAAAAATAAACAATTGGTTATAAGCCACAAAAAATCACAAGTCTGAAAAGAGATCAACCTTTAAAATAATTTGGACGTAAATATTGATTTTTCTTACCTGCATTTTAATATATTTAAAACGCGGTTTAGAAAACGTGTGTTTGCATTTTCATAATGCATTAGAATTCTCTGTAACTATGCACTTAAAAATGAATAATATTTAAGACCAAAGTTTTTGTGCAAAGACAATGCGAGTCTCATTTTAATAAAACCAGTTGCCTTTTGCTAAATTCGGTGCGATTTCGTCATTTAACGATGCTTTCTTCTGAGCATATTCGTCATGCTAGGTTTTCTTTGTTCATAACTACTCATAGCTACTTTTCTATTCTGTGCGATGTAAGAACTTCTATGTGAATCATATTACTCTACCCTTTCTACCGGCAAAATCTATGGACTAATACGGAATATTCTTGGAGAATTTTTTTTTGTTGAAAACATTTTCCTCTAATTCAAGGCCGCATACGTCGGAGACGATGGGTTGATTACATATTTCAACATGTTTTTCTAGGTTAGAAACATTCTTAGAAGCTCGCCTAATACACACTTAGAGCAAACGTATTGATGATTCTGCCGGTTCCTGAAGACACCCCTGGGAGTCGTCCCGCCCCCCTCCTCCTGACATCTTCACCACCCACTCCCAACCCCCTACCAACATCACAACCCCCTACCTTAACATCCCACGAGAGAGCAGCTCTATACACGACCGCCATTACCTCTGAACAATTGTCCAATTGGGGAATTAACATTTTTATTAGGAATCATTTGGGAGCGACGCATAAATGGATGTCGCCTTACATCTTCCCACTGCGCCAGTATCACGATATCGGATAAAGAACCGCAGACTTCAGACTTACGAAACCTGATTTTATCTTGTTGACATGGAAGGAATTTTAGCTGGAAAAATGAGCGCCTTAGTGTATTACCCCAGGACGTCAACGGTTTAAATTCTGGCTGCTTTCTTACTAACCGTTTAGCATGCAATCATCTCCTAGAAGCTATTTTACTAATCTCCAATTCACGAACCATGCTCTTTAGAAGAGAGACTTTTTAATAATTTAGTTTGATTACTAATCATACTTGAAATATCGTAATTTTTTCTTGAGGTTTGTTTAAGAAGTGTGAGATGTTATTATTTCCAAATTGATTACAAATATAGTATTCAGTAATTTATTAGTCAGAAAAAATGTGTGAAGCTTTTTGTTCTATTGCAAAATAACAAATGTTATCATACATTATTTCAAAGAAGGCGCTCGTAAAATCCGTTCTAAGATTTGATCCTTTGTGGGAACACAATATTTATCGTATTTAACGAATATGTAATTCCAACGAAAGCTTTAATCCGCCATCAAAAATAATTACGAAAATTATTCTGTACACGAGTTTTAATCGTTCGTTCATATTCATTCCCCATAAGTCAATTCGTCCGATGTCACCGCATGTGTCAGTTTTTATTACACTCCGGAACACATAACCAGGCTTTCCAACTTATACATCCTTCCCCCCTCTGCCCCCCACACGGGCTGGAAGGTGGAAAAGGAATGAAGAAAGAAGACGAAGAAAGAAGAAAGAAGACAAGCCGCTACCTCAAGTCTACCGTTCCCCCCTTTTAGGAAAGGGGAGAGGGGGGGCCGTCAAATAATGAATCGGTCCGGGCCTTAGCGCGACTCGTGACAAGAATCGCAATGGCTCCATACCATCCAACTTCCCCTTAAAGGTTGACCTTTGGAAACTGCACACAGTTTGCGAGTCGTTCTTTATTTTTAACAAAAATACGACATCCTACCTATTACGAAGATAACATCCCATCCTTTACATTAACGAGTAACATAATAGCACTGCACGAGCGAGTTCTATCGAGTTAAATACTCGTACATACGAGCTTACCGAGTAATGAATTTATTTGCTTGAATTATTCTGAAAACATTATTCTGAATGGGATATTCGGATTGGATAAACATTTTTCTTTTAACATTATGTACTAGCCTTGGTTTTATATCAGCAAATACTCTTTTATAGTTAGGTACTTTTATATGTAAGCGTAAAATTAACAAGCATAATAATATTATAAAAAATATTGTGTCCAATTTCTTTTTAAATGCGTAATTTACCCTAATATTTGTATTACAGACTTTTCACTACGCATAACTCGTGTTAAGAGGGAAGTAGGTCGGTACCTGCTGAGATAATCGATCTCGTTACGTTCGACTGTTATTCGAATTCCCTATCAAGCAGTTTATTGACCACTTTAACAAGCTCAAAGTTGTTAAATGACAAACCAAATCAGCATCTTCACAATCACCCTAAATCAAGCGAAAAAGAAGTAATCAAAATTTTACCTGGCTTACATTTAGTAAACATTAATTTTACGTGTGTATTCTTTAAAAGTATTGTTACCTTTTTTATTATCAAAACGAAACGAAGCATTCACACATATAAGAAACCCATCCGCAAATATCGACGGCTTACATCTCATATATAGCTTTCGGTATCTTCCTCAAATCTTCCAGCTGGACCACATTCGAGGAAGTGAGTAGAGATAGACGTGTTTCCAGGCGCAGCTTCTGCCTTGTCCTCCTCTAGCCACTAGAAGTGAAAAAGTACGAGGAACACCAGTCAAGACGTGGTTAACCGCCCAATACCCCTCCCTCCCCTCCTTCCCCTCCCGAAGTGGATTGCAAAGTGAGATTGGTGTTTAGAAAGGTATTAGAATAGGTTTTTGAAACTTTTTTTACTTGCCTCTACCCTTTTTTTGAATAGTGAATAAACGCACAAGAATCCTAACTGCTCCATACCGTGAGACTACGGCATCCCCAATTGGTATGTTGTGATGCTGAAGGTAGTGGGGAGAGAAATGAGATGGGTAAGAGGAAGATTGGGAAGCGCCTGGATATTCAGATCTGGTCACTAAACACGGTTAAAGCCATTTTCAAGCAACGTTTCGATTCTGAATTGTGGTCTTTCACCAGTGCGATACCTTATAGTATTTACCACTCTTGAAAATTGCTTTAAAAAACACTTTTTTTACAAAATACCAGGTTAATTTTTAAATAAATTAAAACCTGAAATTAGGTTTTCAAATTGTTTTAAAAAATAATTATGTAAAATAATTGTATTTGCAAATTAAAAAAATCGATAATTCAAGTTACCTTTAGAAACGTATTTAAAAAAATGTTACTGTTGTTTAAAATTATTAAAACATTTATGAGTTCGGAATCATAAAGTTGCATGTTTACCTAATTAATATTTCTAATGAAATTAATACTTAGTTCAATTGACTACTGTCAGTTTTCTTTTAAATTTGCATACCTAGAAAGCGTATTTTTTGCTTAGATTAAAGGGTATCTTTTATTATTAAATAATGTAAAATAAATCTGGTAGCTGTCGCGTTGTGGGTTCAATGCCTCTGCTGGCTAGGTCCTCCATCATTGCATAAGCAACATCTTCCACTTATTACGATGAGTTTTTCAAATACGGTCAGGTTATCCGTAAACCGGGAGTGTATATAATTTTTTTTACATAAAATATTAACTACAAAATTGTGAATAATTGATTTTTTTAATCTATAAAAACCGTTTTTACTATAAGGTTAATAATGTATCTACATATCATTATGTCCAAGCGACTTGATATTGAATAGTTTCCGTTCGACAAAATAAATACAAAATTAACAATATTTTCGATCTACATATTGACTTGAATAGGTCTCTTTGTACGAGGCAATATGTTTTATGCCACCAAAACATGTTGTCTTCAGTAAGCGTTTTGACATGGAACTTTTTCAACTCCGATTGAAATGACTGAACTGGAAAAATTCCAAGAAATATATTGAAAAGTGGAAGAGGCAGAGAAAATGTGAGAAAACATATTTATGTATGAGCTTCGGAGGAATATGGCATGTGCTTAGAATGTAAATTTTGTTTCATTATTTAGAACCAAAATCATGACAAAATATATTTTATGTATTCAAGACACGAGAGTATTTTTTATTGCCTTCCAGAACATAATACAAACACACGTAAATCATTTCAATTTTAGAGATTTTAAAATTGCGGTATCGTTTCTAAAGGAATCGCCAACATGATTATTATAATGAGCTTGTGATTCAGTCTGACGGTGCCTTTGGATAGCGATACACCACCCTTATGAATACCATACTGCTTGAACTAATATATGTTTAGGTTTGATCGGGGATACTAAAAATTGTTCTATTTTCTAGTACAAATTTTTATTAAATTTTTATTTTAACTGTTCAAATCGAATACAAATATCTACTTGGAATATTCATAGGGATGGCTGTTTTGCCTTCGCAACATAAAAAAATGTTTTAAAAATACTACAATTGCTTGAGAAAACTCTTGGTACAATGTATGTATTTCATAACGGTGTTTATATATATTAATTTTCTATCGAAATTATCAGAAATTATTTTTTTGTGTACTTTAATTAGCCTAATCCATTTTTTCAACTATAGTATTTAAATGATATTCTTTTTAAACTATTATATTTACATTTTAATTATTGAAATAATATATATAAATCGGTAGTAATTGAAAGAAAGAGCGGTAAAAATTGTAAAAAATATATTGCCGATCTTTCTCTCGGTATAAATTGAAAAAATAATTTAAATATTTTTTAAAGAAGTATGAAATCGATTAAAATGCCGGTTCCTAATAAGGTCTCGAGAGCTCAATTGGCAAAGACGTTATTTCCAGATAGAGTAGAGGTTCCGAGTTCGAGTCTCGGTCGCAACTGTTATTCTTTTTAGCTTATTGCTTTTTCTGTTTCATATTTACGTTGAAGATTATTGGTATTATTTCAATAATTGATAATAATAATTGATAAATAGTTGAGTCCAATATTATATTTTCATAAGCTTTGCGATAAGGTAAAAAAGACGTATTTTGATAGAACCGGAATTATCTCACAATAATAATTGCAGTTGTATAATTTTGCTTCCACGACGTCTTGTATTGTATTGTCTGTATCTCGAAATCGAATGATTTAATTCCGATTTAAACAGGAATCATTGCTACAATCAATCTTCATCCCAAATCTCCTAGGAGCTGGAGCCGGGCGCCGAGTTCCGCCTACACGGCTACCAGGCGAGCAGCGGGTGGCGCAGGTAATGGAGCCCCGGCAATTCCCGTTTCATTGCATTACTTACACTACGCGGCACGTGAGACGGAGAAGTTCACCTCACGTCTGCAAATCTCCCGTGCCATGCTGTCATCCTGATACCGGTGGGACCGGTAATGCTATTAAAAAGGTATGTTGCGTCTGTTTGATTATAAAATGCACTTCAAGTAAACTAAAAAAAGTTCAACATTTATTATTTCCAATTTTAAAACTCTTAATTCGTGACGGAACTCCATCTTAATGATTTTAATAATACAATTTTTTTAAACTTTATTCTACTATTTTTTATAGAAGATTTGACCGGTTTCTTCTTTTATGACGGGCATCTTCAGACTGGTACAATTTTAAGTAAATCTATGGCATATATATACTGTTAGTTTCCAAAATATACGCTTATTGAGTCTCATAGTGAACATCTGTGACTTTAGGTTTTGTTTTATTGCTGACAGAGGCGGCTTTACAATAGCATTAAAAAACACATTCGGGTAGTTTTATTATCTTCTGGGAGACGGGTTACACGGGATGTGTTAGATACGTTTGTGGGTTTTCTTTTAAAATTATATAATGTATTTAGTTGTCAGCTTTATTTTCAACGTTGACTATTTTTTCTTAAATAAAAAATAGTGGAATAAAGTAAAAAATTGAGTATTATTAAAATCATTAAAAAACGTTCGTTTTTTCCAAAGCGTGCATTCATTATAAGCCTTCGTACCTAAGTGTGACCATTGTATAAAATTAATAACTTTACTTTTCTTTGCTTTATTCTAAAATGCAAGGAAGTTGTGTTTTTACCTACAAACACACATTTATCGTGCAAATATTGGTACTTCAATATATAGTACTGTTAATAGCTCCATAGCAACTTTATCTTCTTTTTCATGAACGGAAAATGTAACAGAAGGTGATGCTACAACGGAGTTTTACATTTTAAAGGTTGTTTTTCCAGCAAGTCCAATTTGCTATATCAAGTCTCATCCATATCAATGATTGGACTTGTCCAAAAACTATTCAGAAATATTGTCTTATGTCTTATTATAATATAAAGGGATTTTAAATTTAAGTTAACTGGGGCAGTAATTTGCATTTACCACGCACAGAATAGGCAAGCTAGAAATTATATGATTGTTTTAAGATGTATCTTATTAGAAAGGCAATAGGTTTTATAAAACGTGTATCAGATTAAAAAACACATTATTTTTGATAGGTACAAGGGGTGATTTAAGAGTTTTGCATCCATGGGACAATTTTTTTAAAGTATCATATAAGAGTCCCAACAGTCTGTAGCCAGTGAGGTAATGGTATCCCCAATTGATGTATATTGTGAGGCTGAAGGTAGTGGGGAGCGGAATTAGATGGGGAAGAGGAAGAGCCATTTCAAGCAACGTTTCAATTCTAAAAGACGGTCATTTACCAGGACGATACTAAAGGTATCTACCACTCTAGAACGTGCCGCAAATAAAATATGTTTATTTTATATTAATTAATATGAAATTACAC
Organism: Drusus annulatus; assembly: GCA_022651775.1. Lineage (NCBI taxonomy): Eukaryota > Metazoa > Arthropoda > Insecta > Trichoptera > Limnephilidae > Drusus > Drusus annulatus. Next base: position 61,810 of record JAGWCC010000282.1, read on the forward strand.
ATATTAATTAAATTAAAATTGTTTGCGCACGTCGGGATTCGAGCTCGCGACTGTCTTAATCACTTGACTGCGAAGGTCGTCAATTTAATCTCTTTCATTCAACCTTTAAAATAAATGTAAAAGGTTTTCCCCAATAAAAGTTTCTTCTTCTATAGACTGGATGGAACTTTTGACAATTATTTTAGAGATTTAATGAAAGAGCTTGAATCGAAATAATTGCCTTATAGATGCATTTACCTTACCTGACCCTAATGCATTTTGCACTGGAACTTAATTTTCTAGATTTCGTTATTCACCTGAAACGCGATGAATTCACTTGAGCAGCGACACATGAAATAAATGTTAAATTGTATTGTTGATTGAAGTAAATTTGCGAATTCAATCAACAATATTGCTAACAATTTAAAAGAGTTATTTGTTTGTAATGACTGATTGCAAATGGTTAATTGTAGATGACTACATGCTTTTGATTAATAACACGATGACGGCAATTTTACACCGCGTTCCTCCAATCGGCCTGTAATTTAGCCCGGCATTTCATGGTTTATTTCACGGTTTATCGCACGTTAAGTGAGCTAACCCCCGCCGCCGGCAGCGCTGGCTGGAACATAGCCGTATGACAGAATCGTTTTTAGCTTACCACATTTGGCATTTGACTCGAGGAGCTTAGGGCGCAGAAATAATGTGACGCTGATATTATATGAATAAATATTATTTAAATGTTTGGCAATAACCAACTAAAAATATTCCAAAACGGAAAACTAACAGACCTTAAAAGAAAAATTGGAATATATTGGAGACTAACGGTAAATACATGCTTACAGCGGAATGAAATTAAATTTCACCGCAATTACGTTTTAATTTGAACTTGCAAATACAGTTACTTAGATAATCAAATCTTAAGTGCTCTTCTAACATAAAGACTGCTGCAGTTAACAAGCTAAACAACAACAATTTCATCAGTATGATTGTTAATCAAACCATGCAATGTATATTAAAGAAATGAGATAGATTTTGTTTGTTGTTTTAATTGAATACCGCACAACTGCTCCCAACTACTTACAATCGTCTGGAGTCAGTGGGAATATGGCATCCCCAATTGAGTTGTGTTGTAAGGCTTGAGGTAGTGGGGAGGAGAAGGAGATGGGGAAGAGGAAGGTTAAGATTAAAGAGAGTACCTGGCTATTGATATCTGGTCACCAAACACGGCTAAGGCTGTATCAAGCAACGTTTCAACTCTGTCAATAATTTTGTCAAATTTGAAAAATGACATCATTAAAAAATTGTCATTCACTCAATTCCATGTTTAATGTCTCTTTTCACGAGAGCTCACCTGTCTATACGAAGGAAAGTCGGGGAACTATGTCACCATCCAATTGAACGTCGTTGTGTGGCAGGTTAGAGAAGGGGCCGTAGGATTGTATTTTTTTGCTTAAGTCTTGAAAAAATTCAGGAAGATTACCTATGAATGGATTTTCCACTATTATCCCCTGATTTTCTCTCTCTATTATTTCTTGCAATAAATTACATTTCGTATTATTTTCACAACATATTTTTATAATTACGTAGGAATTCAATAATACTCATAACTGCACAATTTCGACTTGTTATAAATACACCAATCACTTGAAGCGTTCAAAATGTTCAGGCCAAGTGCATCGTTTCCTCCCACCTCTGTGCTCCGCTGGGCTCCTGGAAACCGACGCTCGCCGAGGAAAAACGACGGCGCATATCGCGACGGCTTTTCGCATGTGATTTATTTCAATGGAAAATTTTAACCGAACTTCACTTGTGCTAAGTATCTTTTGCTTTATTGAGAAAAGTGTCGGAATAAATCACTCCCGCGAATATGAGTTTTTAATGAGGGAGCAGTAATCTATAGAGAACCGTTTTCCACTTCAACCTCTACGCCAGAAATTCGAGGGGTAAATGGCAGATATTTTTTCTGAGTAACCATATATTTTTTTAACACTTGGTGGTGACAGAATTTTATTTGACCACAATAACTCACGGGTGAGGTGAAAAAATGTCCCTGCAGGTACTTTAAAACTAATTCCGAGTGCGTGGGAAAAAAGGAAAACGTTTTATTGCTTTTGTCTGACCTTTCAATGTTTTGTCTAGCCCATTCAAGTTCAAATTTAAGTGATGGAAATTTACATTGCGTTAGAATATTGTTTTAAATTGGGTAAGGGCGCGAGACTAGAAAGTAGGCGAATTGAGAACCCCACAAATTTAGCATTGGATTAAATAAATTTTCTATCTGTAAGCCCGTTTGTTTTGGAATACTATTCCATATTCGTTCCTAAAAACTACAGTTTCGACGAACTACTACTTCGAGTTTTGACCAGTTCAGAATAAAACACGACCGAACAGGTGTTCCGGTATAGCAGAGCATAACGAGATGAATGCTGATTGTTTTTTCGGAACAATAACTATGTGAATGGACCTGTGATATTATTTAAAATGTGTTGTTGTAAGCCTTGTATTAATTTTATTAAGAAACAGCAAGTGGAACAAAGTTTTAGAATCATTAATTAAAATTGACATCTGTATTTGTTCTATAGTTAAATTAGGAAGCAGACACCAAGATGATGCCTCCTTTAAATAATTCCTGTTTTTACGATTCTTAGATGTTTCAAATTAAGACATAATCGACGCACAAACTGTAAAAATCAGCAGTTCAACAAAATCAAATAAAAAATTGTTTTCCATGAAAGTATAATAATACGTATATTAGTCGTAATCTGGTTTCCGCACTATGGAAACCAGATTAGGACTCCCTTGTTCTTAAACCTTTAAGACATTACCACATCCACATTACACGTGTCCTTCACCTTAGGGTGAGATCAGGTACTCCGGGATTACTCTGGTCTCAACCCCGCAACGCTGCTTGTAGTACAAGCCCGAGCCACCGCCCAGGAGCCTGCGGCCGCTTTGTGCTGCCCCGGTATTCGGTAACTGGCCAGAGATCAGGGATCAGGATTTTATGCACTCGATCTCATATTGTTCCTTGTTTCTGGATTTCCTTTTGTAATCGTTACATATGTGTGTTAAATTCGGGAATGAATATGGGATTTTAATATGTCTTTCTGGAGATAGATAATTTTTGAATGCCACAACAAATATCTTATATATTTTCGTAGAAAGCAATCACTTTGTGGCTTAACATATTTGAAGAAATGAAAAAAATAACTTTGTATGAGACCACAGATATTATTTTAATTTTTATGACCGACCGGCTTTGCTAAGCCTAAGCATCATTAGGGTACAAAATTAAACTAAACAAATATACAAAGCGTGCGTTTATATATACACACAGAGAGATAACAACATATAAAATAAAATAACAGAATAATGAGAAAACAATAGAGTAAAATTTAAATTATAACAAAGGAACAGAGAAAAGGAGACAGATAATATGAATTGAAAGAGACAAAATGTCAGCTGAGAAGGCGATTAAAATAAAATAAATTAAAATTAAACTTATTAATTTCTTTAAATATGTCATAATTTTATTTATTTTAAAGTATTTAACATAACTACCCAAACTCCTAACAATGATAATTGAATGTTTTCAATCGAAAGAAATAGAGAAATATTTGGTAAAAGCTGACTTCAAGTCTGATCAATAAGCATGGCTGAAGCCTTTTTAAGGAAAGTTTCAACTCCGGGTGGTTGTCTTCCACCAAGAAAATATAAATAATGATGCAAACAGGTCATTATTTTATTATATTATAAAATGTAGATACCTTCTATGAGCTAGGTCTCAAATAAAGTTGTCGACAATATAAATTATTTGTATTACCATTGGTATGGCCGTAGTGAAATATTTTCTATAAAGATGGCTCTACAAAAATAACGTCTGAATTTGTTTTTACGCGGTATCAAACAACACAGTAGTAAAAAACAGTTTATACAGCACTAGAATTTCCATCAGAAGATCAAAATTATTCTCCTTTGTTTTAGACCTTTGATGATCTTCATATGTTGCGCAATGACTCTTTGCGCTACGGTATATAAGTGTCTTCTAACCAGCCTTTCAAAAAACTTTCGAGTCATTTCCAAACCGCGTGGATGTGAATATTTCCATTATTTCCGCTGTACTTGTATCTCCTAGGCCCGGACAATAATAATTCTACCTTCCACTTATTTGAATGAATAGGAGTCCTTGGAAAGGGAAGCGAACAGGCAGTATATCGATTGGCTGGAAGAAGGTAAAGCTATGTTCCTCGCTCCTACACAAGTAGGTCTATGTATGGTAAACGCCTCGCGAAGGCATAAGCGATCGCAAGAGAAATGAGAGAGAAAAAATTCTCTGAGAATACAATTTAAAGTCGAATGTTATGTACATCTTATTTATTACGCAGCTGAGACAGAGGTTAATAAACTATCGTGAGAGATGTCTCTATCAGAATTTATCGCCATTTGTACGAAAACAACAATTCCATAACAATACTTTGACAATATATTAAATGTGCGTTAAATAAGAAGAGGATACGATAATATACTTAATTCGATCTATAATCAGTGCAGTCGAGAGATCTGCTATTGATATTACGGATTCTGAAAAATCTATGGATTTAAAAAAAGTTGTTTCATTAGTTAATTCCTCTCTTAGCCGTCAGCGGAGATACGTATGTCAATCTGTACACAGATTCATTTTTATGTTAATATTATTAGATAGTAGTTTACTTCTCAGGAAACAGTTTTCTGAATGTCGATGGGGCACCTTCTAAATATGTTCTACTACTCGTATATGAAAAAATAAACTTTTTTTCCAAATACTTAAGTAATGTTGGTAAATATTGATTAATAAAGATACAAAAGATGTCTCTTTTCTAAGGGGAAATTTGATTAGCATTTTTTTACAAACATCAAGCGCTGTATCTATTTTTTTTGTGTATATTTTGTAAAATTCATTTGTAAGTTTGATTTCCTACTCCTCCCACAACCCTCGGAGGAGGTTATTAATATTATCGAATTGACATACACTTCATGTCAACTTTTTGCTTGTTCGCTTATATTTTTCGTACCAGTCACTGTACCTACAAACTAAAAAAGATGTTCAAACCAATTTACTTGGCGATCCTACTTCCAAGGGGACATTGATCTTTCCGCCTGAATAATTTGACAAATCGCTTTCATCAGGGAACAAATAATAATGCTTCTCGTCGCGCAGCTTTTCGCAGTCTCCACGTTTATCTTCGTTTAAATTCTCCAGATCCCGCCAACTAAATTGGAATCGGTAACGTAAAATAATGTTACCGGATTAAATTCAGTATTATGCGTGTAGTGTTTACCGAGAGCTTACACTGGGAACAAAAGCTTTTAACAAATTAACAGCTCGGAGCATCCATAGCCGACTCGCAATCCTTAAATCGCTTTGTATCAATTTGCGTTTAGCAGCTAAATTACTTGTTTAAAGCCGGGGTGTTATATACCCTCGTAGGGAGTAGCTACCCTGAACAGGATAGGGGTGGGATGGGCTACAGCCTTCCAGCCTTCCATCCTTCTATCCTTCTCCGTGTTGCAGTACCTGATTTGTATTTTGATTGAATTTTTGAGGGAATCAGAGTTCAATCGAATCAATTTACCAGTATTTATTTATAACCCTGGTTTTCCGCTAAATGTAGACCGAATGTTTTTATCGAAGAGACGATGGTATTGCGATTGAGGGTTTATTTTATTACGTAAGCAATCAATAAACCATTTTCATTCGTTTATTACTCATCATGTCTACCTCAAATAATTTATTCGATAAATAACTTAATTAAAACATTTTATTGAAGAATGCGGGTTTTAGACTAAAGTCTTTAAGCGTCAACCAAAACGACAACTATTATATCTCCATTTGCTTGAATACATATTTTTATTTAAAGATATAAAATTATATTATGAAAGAGGTTTTAATATGAGTGAGTTTTTGGAGGACATATTTTATTGGTCTCTATAGTTGATAATCTTTACAATGTGTCAGTAATATATATATTTATATATTTTTTTTAACTGACGGTTATAAAACTTTTAAGCGGGTCACTATCGTCCAAAACTAATGCAATAAACATTTTTTTTAAATGACGGCTTCTTGATACAAAAAAGTGGATAACGTGTAACAAACTAAAAATCATGCTATTTCTGAGCCGAAGTTTTTAGAGAGGATGGAAGAACACACAATTCTGTCTTCACACAAATTCAATGCTTTTTTCACATTCATACAAGGCCGCAAATATATTAGTCAGACTCTTGTCGTCGAGTATTTAATTCACTTGATCGCACCATCTCTTCTCGGAACGTCTCGAACATCATATACCAAAAGTATTTTTTACGCAATCTTTTATTAATACATTTGTTTTGTTATGTCTAATTTTGAAACTTTTAATTCGCGGTGGCTCTTATTTTAATGGTTTAGTAATACCAAGTTATTAACTGTATTCCTTTATTTTTCGGGTCTTAAATAAATGATGGTGGTAGTTCAAAAATGTGCATTATTAAATCACATTTGTTTTACATGTCCAAACATTTTTGTAGTAATTTTGTTAATTGTAAAAATATATTGAACGTTTTAAGTCTTAATACGGTCGTAATAGTCGTAATAAATACCAGGTATATAAGTTAACGAAATTGTCATTGATACTTGGTGGAAAATTTATCTCATTTTTTTAATAAAAAATGTTTAAAATTAATGTACTGCAAAATCATCCAAGGTAGATTTATATATTTACGGTCAATGTCCATTTACAAACATCATTATTAAATGAACCGTTATTCTAGAAACACATTACACACAATGATTACCCAGCAAAAAATAAAGCAAATAGCATATAGATAGTAACTAAATTACATTGGAAAAAGCATCATAATTAAAATTCTTTACATATTTAACATAATATCCTCCAATATATTAGTCTGTACTTTACCAAGAGACATATTCAAGTAGTCAACTACTTCATAGTACTCATTACCATGAAGTAGGAGACTATTTATATGGTAGAGAACATTTGATAGTTTGCTCTTGTAACCGCAGGTTATAGTGGGCAAATACTATTTAGTAGAAAAACCGATTGAGAAACAATTGTGCCGAAGAAAGATTTGCGATTAGTAGAAATATATTATACTATCGTAAAATGTTTTTTTTTTTCATTTTACTTTATTAGTATATTTTGAGAAATCTAAGCAAGAAGGAAAGATAGGCAACAAAGAAATACTTTTAAATATATTTCTTAGCTTATCCATCGCTCATCTCATCGTTTTAACAAGCCATGCTCAGCATACATAACAATATACATAGTTCGCAGTACAGTACATTATAGTAAGTACAGCATTACACGCCCCCTCAGGCCCCGGGTGCTCGGGTGGCATGGGGCTCGGAGCCGCTGTGCCCTTCGTTTGTGCCGCTTTCCCCGAAACACATTTGGCTCTGTGCCCCGCCCGGCGCCGTGGCAGGGGGGCCCGCTGTTGGGGCGCAGCAGTGATGTTTCTAAAAACATCGATACTAAAACAGATTTTCTCTCGGTGAACGGTTTCCCATGTTTATACGAGTATAAAACCGTTTTGTGAATTCGTATTTTTATTTTCAGAAAATTTGTTTTTTGTTTATAATCACTTATACTCAAACATCTGGCATGGAAAAAATAACATTTATAGCTTTTTTAAATGTTTAGAAAAATTTTATTTTAAATTCGGAAAAAAAATCGTGTGATAGATTTTTTTTTAACGTAAAATTGTTTTAAATGCAATCGGAATTAATAATACATGAATACGTAAATGAATTTTAAAGTTCAACACTGTCAAACTTGGATAATTCAATCACAGAGGTAATGGACATTTATGGAAAAGCCAATATTTGTTTATTTCAGCATTATTATCCATTTGATTCCATTTCAATTGAATTCCAAAGTCTAAAGGTCAAACCGCACTAGCGCGTCAGCGGCGCTGCACTGCACAGCGCGTCACTTCACCACGAAATATGTTTTCACTATTTTGTATGAAGCAACCCGCACCAGAGCGGCGCTGCACTGGGCGGCACGGCGAACAGAAAAGTGACGCGAAGCGCCGTTTGACCTTTAATGCTATTCGCTCTCGTTTTGTAGGTTTGATATAAAAATCCTTTTTGGTGGTCGGCTATCATCAAACTTTTTTTACATATCCTCCCAAGTAGAGCCGTTCTAATTATATAATTATTTAATATAAGGCTTTTCGATTAATATTGTTTGACCTCGTTCACCCGACACCATTTTCTCGTTAAGCCAAAAGATTCAGCTTAGACATTTTCCTCTGAAAAATATCGAAATTATTATCTTTTTATTCAATTAGTATCATATTCATTATGGCCCAGAATGTTGAGCTTTTAACAATATTTGGATAATTTGTATAGCGCCGTTTTTGTGAAAAATCACCTCAAAAGCGCTTGCCTAATTAAATAACACAATTCCCTTGTGCGTACGTGCGCATAAATGTAAAGTCTTCAAAGGTAGAACTGATGTTGATTGAAATGATCAAATTTTAATAATAATTTTTTTTTCAAATCTCTGCTTACCTAATAAATTACCTCCGTATAATGTATTTGGCAGATATTTTTTTTAATATTTGGAATGGGTGGATTATCAATACAATTACATCCCGTGATTTTTCACGGGGAACAACTGGTAGATACTTTTTTTTAATACTGCACAAGAGTTCCAATTGACCACTGTCCCAACCGTTTGGAGCCCGTGGGACTATGGAATCCCCAATGTGGATAAGTTGTGAGGCTAAAGCTAGTGGGAAGAAGGAGAAAGGAAAGAGGAAGGTTGAAAGTACCTGAGTATTCAGATCTCAAACACGACTAAAGCCATTTCAAGCAACGTTTTGATTCTGAATGGTGGTATTTCACCATGCGACACTTAGATTTTGTTTGGTTTATCTGCATTTAAAATATCTTTAAGCACCGTATCATCTGTAGGTTAGGATGACTTTTCTGTTAATTTTCTGGTTTATGTGGTTTTGCGGTGTGAAAAAAGTTGCAGCGTCACGTTCTGTTTACCCAAACTTCTCTTTACTACCTTCGAACCTTAGCAAGACTTTGATGTTTTTATTTTTGTATGGCAAAGATGTTTTAAAAGGAGTTTTAGCATCCCTGCCGTCTCGCGCCGGCTACGGCTCGGCGCCGCGGCGTCTGGCGCGCCGCCGCCCCATAAAACGCGTCGCGGGACGGGGTATTTTAAGCCAACGCAAAACATTATTTCCACTAGTTTTTAGCGAAGCAGTTACGACATTTGCTAGCGGTGGTTTTAATTCTAACTAAAATTGGTGATTTGTAGTATTTTCACTTTTATATAAATTATCGTAACATAAGCTTTATTAGCACTATAAACTGTTTGATTGAGAGTCTAACTTTAAAATTATTGTTAATTTAGCTACAGCATAATACGTTTTATTTATTACTCTGCTAACTAATGCTGCGAACGTGTAAATATTATTGCGTCTAATTTAAAGCTTACTTTTGAAGAGTTATCTTTAGAATTACAGAAATGGAGCAATTTTCCAGAAAATATATTATAATAATATATATTTTCGTAGAAAATAATCAATTTATGGTTTGACGAATTTAAAGAATTTTTTAAATATCTTTGTGTGGGACCACGGATATTATTTATTTTTTATGACCGACCGGTTTCTATTCTATTGTTTTATCATTGTTTTGTTATTTAATTTTCATATCATATTTTGTTCTCCCTCTTTATGTTTATATAACCGCACACTTTGTATTTTTCGTTTAGATTCATTTTGTACCCTAATGATGCTTAGGCAAAGTGAAACCGGTCGGCCATAAAAATTAAAATAATATCCGTAGTCGTAAACAAAGTTATTGTATCATTTCTTTATTATAATATGAATATTATACTTCACAAATTTCCGGAAGCTGGCATATTATGGCGCACTAGTCGGAGGAAACGGATGTAGTGTAAAAGAATGTATTGAAATACGGGGAGTACCGAGTTTGAAGACATTTTAAACAACGTTTCGTTTCAAAATGACGGTCTATTAATTTACGCCTTTTGGGGCTTTTCTTTAATAATATTATTTTTTTTTACAAAAAAAAATACAATGTATAGGCAGTTGGTAAAAAGCATGGCATAATGATGAAATCGTCGTCAACGGGAAAATACCTCCCATATGGTCAACTTTACAAAAAATAGTTAAATACGACATTGCGTAGAATTTCAATTTGTACTTAACTGTAAGCTTCAATGTTTTATGGGTGAAAATACATTAGTGCACCTAAAACTACAAAGCGTATTTTTGAAATTCTCAAAAAACAATCTGTAACTCTCAAAAATCAGTTTTTAATTTCCTCCTGAACAATTACGTTTTAGAAACATGGGAGTTATATTGGCGTTGACAACGATATATTCTTATTGGTAGAAAAAACACATGTTAAAATTATTTTTTTAATATTATATTTGACAGTGCATCATGAATGGTGTTTTTATATTATTGCTCTCCCATGATTTAAAATTAAGAACGATTTTATTTTCTATTCGTAATAATTCTCACCAATTTTGCATTTTTGACTACTAAGTATATCAAATTTACTTTACAACTTCACTAAATGCATTATTATTCGCCATCTTTATACAAACATTATCAAATAATACAACATGTAGTCCGTATCAACATGTTTTTTTTTCAATCCACCCAATTGATTACTCGCTTTTTCTCCCCGTAGCATGAATATTGTAAATTTTAACGCGCAAATGTGCTTTCCTCGTGAAAGTAATCCCGCCACTGAAAGGACCATAAAATGAATACAGAATGAGGCGGCAGAAGCTAACATCCAAACCGAGGTAATACATAAATAGGTACTGCAAGCTCCTACCCTTACCTCGGCGGGATGGCAATACGTGTTGCAGACACCTTTAAGTGTCACGGAATGTTGATGCATTTAGGGGAAGGTGCCATCAACCCGAGTTTCGAGAATAACTACCAACTGGAAGATGGATAAAGATAGTTTAAAATTCAGCACTAAAGTATGTTTTATTAATACGAGCCAATTTATAGTTCTCAGTTGTGTATTTAAAAATACAAAAATAAGTCTGGAAAAAAGTTTTAAGCGTATTAACATTCATTATTTGAACAATATAATCTAAAAACTCCCAAACGATTAGAGGTCAGCACCCAAAAATACACACATCTTGGCTTTTTAGTACAAGCAATACTACTAATGGTTTATTTGTAAATTCTGTGTGTGTAGTTAGGAAAATGTCCAAGTTTTCTAGTGAATAAAATTATTATCGTGTAATCTTTTAAATTCTATTTGAAATGCATTCTGGAACTTTAGGTAAAATGTTCAAAAATGCCTTCGCTGGTTTTTAAACTGCCCCTTTTACTGTAATTTTAGTATGTTATTCAGAGAATTTAAAAGATTACACCTTGAATTTATTCACTGAACACCTTAGAAGTTTTTCTCACTACCCATGTATAGTTTACAGATAAGTCATGTGCAGTATTGCTTTATTAGAATGCTACAAAGTGCCGTTTAGCCCCATTGTTGGGTGCTGAGTTTTAAATCTGCGTTACAAAACTAGCACGGGTTTTTTCGTTTAAAAAAATGTGCAGGTTTACGTAACTATTTTCGGATCGCAACTATCTTTCACAATGTAGTGTGAAGCTTTGAAATATTTTTTAAGCCAATCAATTGATCCAGGTCTCTTCGAGGCCCACATAAACGAATCTCTTCCTATAGCTCCTTCCTTAACCCTCCTCAAAACGGTGCCCTGACAGGTGGTGAAATAGTTCCTCTATCTGCGCTCTTGTGGGGTGTCACGTAAAAAAAGAGAGATGGTCGATAGCCCGGTGTGTAAGACGCTCGGCCACCAATCAGATGGATCGAGTTCGATACGCACAATGGGTAACCAACGTAGCTCCTTTACAATGCTAGTCTTAAAAGGTCATTAATGAGGGAAACGTCTGAACCTACTATGATTTTTCGAGCTTATAATTTCTCCAAGTAATTCTTATTTTATTTTTAATCGACCATAAGAAAAAATATTTCGTAATATAATAGTGGTGTAACTCTGGCGAAGTCGTTTTACAAAGCTCTACCGATACCTACATCCATGGTTAAAAACATATTATTATTGGTAGGTGGAGGAGATATTTTCCCCGTATTTTAATTATACGAGTATTATGCTATGTATATACGAGTATATTATTATATTATGTAGGTACCTATATGCTTTCTGAAAGTTTGCAAAACTACTTTATTCAAAAAGCCATCGAAATTTGGAACACCATCAACCATCGCCGACTATATAGCGCGACCATTAACTGAAAACACAATTAAAAGTTTGTGTATTGGGGTCAAAGTAATAAAAGTTGAAGCATACGTAATAATTCATGTAGAAACATTATGTTTGAATTATCTCGCGCTAAGTAAGAATCTTATTAACGCTGTTTTGCTGCTCAGAAATTCTGCGTATATTAAAATGAATAACCTCGATGGTGACAAGGGCGTAAAAGTTAGAAGAAAGGTGTGCTTGTCAGTTCGGATATTTAAAGTGAAGTTTCTTCTACAAAACCGATTATGCTATTTACAATCGGGTTTTTTTGGATTCAAATAAAATAACAATGTAGATACATTTTTTTTAATGGTTTTAAAGTTTATTTTGTAGAACTCCATTTTAATTTTTAGGTTTTTTATTTTTATTTAAACAATAATTATTAATCAGTTTAATTTAATTAACAGTTTGATAATGCCCTTAAAAGGCGAAACAGCTGTCACGCGTAAAAATAATTACATCGCAGAGCTTTGAACTAAAAATTGTTTTTTTTTTTCATTTAAAATAATACTAATTATTGTTTAAATGAAATAAAAAACCTAAAAAAAAAATTTTTTTTTAAATATATAGATACACTTAGAAAAATTGATTATCATTTAGATAGATTAGTGAAAATATCTTAATCTTGAACACTTTAAAACGTTTTTCGAAAGCTATCACTGTTATTTATTTTCCGCTTAAGAATCTAAGCAAGTAAATATCGTCACTGGAAAGTCAAAAGGGCTTAAGTGACACTTTGGTTAAATATGCAGTTTAGATCAGTTTTTTTTGCATCGAATGCTTTGACTCTCGTTTGATTCTGAAGACCTTTGTGGGCCTTCAGCCATCTTAAATATATTTACCATTTGGGAGAAGGCTTGACTCAAGCGTCACAAGTTTGGTGCTTTTTTTAAACTTTGTGTCGCTTCAGGTGACTCAGTGAGAGCATTGAGTTACCTATTACCTATTTTTTTTCAAAATCCAACCAGCTACTGAAGACTTAGGAATTTTATTGTAAAACATTAAAAAAAAACATTAAAATAGTCCGGTGTAAATTTCCCAAAATTAAACTTCAGCCCTTTTGCCTTTCCGGCGACGATATGTCATAAGTTGATAAATTAATTTACAATTTAGTAATATTAATCAAAATAAATATAAGATAATTTAACGGTTAGCTATATTAGCGATATTATCAGAAAGTATGTTATACTTAAACAGAAAACACTCAAAACAAATTATTGAACACATCACAATCGTATAATGTATTGTACGTATGCGCTTTGTGTGGCCATTCGGCATATCGTCGCCGAAAAGGCAAAAGCACTTTAAAGTTTATTTTTGTTTCAAAAAAAAAATTCATAAGTCGTCAGACCCTGGTTGAATTTTGAAAAAAAAAAGTTAACTCAGGTAACTTAATGCTCTCACTTGTTACCCGAAGCGACAAAAAGCTAAAAAAGTCCCAAAGTTGTTTTGCTTCCAAACGGAAAAAAATATTTTATATGGCTGAAGGGCCACAAAGATCTTGAGAATCAAACGAGAGTTAGAGCATTCGATGCAGAAAAAAAAAACAGATCAAAACTGCATATTTAACTCATTTTTGACCAAAGTGTCGTTTAAGCTCTTATGCCTTTCAAGCGAGGATATATTGTCAGCATACAAATGAGTATTACACAAAAAAAAAGTGTAAATCTAAACTTATGTATAACAAAAGCTCTCATCAAACCATACAATTTTTTGAACTAAAGGAAACCATCATTCTGTATGTGCAAAATTAGTATCAGGAGCACATACAAAGCAGGTGGTGGGTAGCCTCAGCGTTGTGCCTCTACAACGAGCATTAACAAGCTTCTGATAATTACTATTCAGCTCGCCACCTCTGTGTCCCCACGGTCGGCTCCAACCTAACCTAACACCTCCTCGGTCCTTGCGCTCCTGGCTGCCCGTAGCTAGCAGGCAGTGGGTGGCAGCCAGTAGCAGGCAGTAGTAGGCAGCAGGCAGTGGGTGGTACCTTCTAGCGTGGTACCAGGCGACAAGCGCGCAGTAATTTGCTCCCACTTCACTCTCCCTTTCTATGGAATATGATGTTTACACAAAAAACAGTGGGAGCAGTCGTGGTGAATGGCGCTCTCCCTTTATGCGGCCTTCTTCTATCTCCGCGTACTCTTCACTAAGCCTCCGCGTAATTGCCACCTAAAAAGATACTCGTACAACATGCCACTTCAAATGCAAGATTTTTAAATTGTGAATGGTATTTACGCCGAATCATTTAGTTCTGTCAATGCACATTTCAAAAGAATTGATTTTTAAAGAATGTTTTGTGACTAAGAAAGTTCTAATAATACGGTCTCAAACTGTACTATGTTGAAGACTTACATTATCAAAAACCGCACCATTTGTGATATTAAATCTTTATCAATATTTTTTTATGAGCAAACACACGTGAGTCGCCAACTGCTTGAAGCCAGCGGAATAAAAGCATCTCCATTTGGAGGTTTTTTCAGGCTGAACGAAGTGAGGACGAGGAAGGTTTAGATGTACCTGGTTAATCAGTTTGAGTCACCAAACATTGGTAACACCATGGCAATACTGAGAGTATCGTCTACTAGAGCAAGGAGCAAATATGTTATGAAAATTAAAATAATTTATCCTCGCCAAGGACCTTACCGCGCTGCCATATATGTCGTTGAACATCATCTTTCAGGTAAGGTTCACCCTATGAAATATCACCCTGGTGAAAGACCACCATTCAGAATCTAAAAACTTATCGAAATAGCATTAGCAGTGTTTAGTGACCAGATCAGAATGGCCAAGTACTTTATAACCATCCTCTTCTCCGTTTTATTTCCCTTCTCACTCCCTCCAGCCTCACAAAATATCTCAATTGGAGATGCCATAGTCTCACTGGCTCCAGACAGCTATTTTTACTAAACATGTTCACATAAAAAATACATTTAAAAAAAACGTATATAACTAACGTGGTTAAACGCTGATATTTTGTATTGTTATCATACGCGTTTCATTTATTTTTTAAACAGAGAAAAATATGTATGTTTTCCTTTAAAAAATGTTTTTAACTCACACAAGAAGCTTAAATTGTAAAGCATCAGTTATTATAAAGATATATTTTTTAGAATGACCGAAGTCGCAAAAAATATGCTGTTAAAAATACACAAACGTCAAAACAAATCACCCCTTAAACGAAAAAGTAAAGTGACGCTAACAACAGCTCCCTTAACTCTCGCCGCCCCGTAAGCGTGGGGGCAGTTTCCTCAAATTTCAAGAGATTATAACATTGTCACACCTTGTTGAGATAAAAATAAGATTTTCAATGGAAAAGCGAACTCTTTTGTAAGCTGATTTCTTCTCAACTTAAGCATTTGTGTTTCACCCAACTCATAAGCTGACCTCCGTGGTGAGGAGGCATCAATAACGATTTTCTTTGAAATGAAAAAATAAATATTTTCTCCTAAAATTAATTTCGTTGACATTCAACGTTGAAACTTGAAAATGTTTTTTTTACAAACAAGGAAAAGTGGAAAATCTTATACTCATAGTAATGTTAAAAATTAATACGTTATATGGTACTTTTACTATGGGTTAAATAAGTATTTATTTATTTATTATATTGTATACGCCCGAGAGGGCTTTTACATTAAAGGGTTACAATTGACAGTGAAAAAAAGAGAATTATATGCACAAACAAAATAAAGAATAGTTGTAGAGTAGTAAAAAATAGTGTTTAAATGCGTAAAAATATTATTGATTAAAATATATGATGTTATAGCCTTCTTGTATCTACATTCCATGCAGTTAAATACATCAGCCACCTCTGCGTATGCATTACCTACTACATGCAATCTAGGTACAAGCGAGTATCTGAAAGACTCAGTCTTGATATTATTGTTACAACTAAAAAAAAAATGAATCGAGTAGTTGTCGTTGGTATTTGAAAAGAAATAAGGTTCAATAACTCAGAGCTGTCTATAATACCATTGACAATTTTATAAATAAAAGTCAAGACTAAAATAATTATTCGATCTGAAAGTTTTAATAAATGTAATTCTTTCATCAAGTAGTTATAGTTAATATTTTCAATGGGAAGATAAAGTTTATAGTTAGTATATATTAGAAATTTATGTTGATTTTTTTCGATGGAGTCGGAGTAGATTTTATAGTTAGGGGACCAGATAGAAGAATTATATTCCACTTGACTACGAACTAAATAAACTAGTATGGTTAATAATTGATTAATTAATTTATTTTAAATATGTAACCTCCGCATTAAGTACTAACTTCTATTTAAATTCAATCGAACTATGGCATACCCAATAAGATTATGTTGTGAGACTGGAGGGAGAGAGGAGGGGAAGGAGATAGGAAACATGAAAGTATAAAAGTACCTGGCTATTCAGATAACTAATTAACTAACTAACCATCACGCCGTTTCCCCGCAAAGAGGGCAGAGAGGATGGACCGCCATACAACTCTGTCTTGGCACACCTTCTTGCTTCATTTACATTCATACATCGTCTCATACATACTCTTCTGTTATTCTGACTCTTCACATGACCCGATTCAAGTATTTGATTTACTTGATTGTGCCATGTCTTTCTCGGGCGTCCTCGACTTCTTCTTCCATTCACTTTCGCATCATATATTCTTTTCACACTCCTTTCTTCGTTCATTCGCTCTACATGCCCAAACCATCTAAGCGTCCCTTTCTTGATCCTATCCATTACGCTCATATCAGCCTTGCATTCTTTCCGGATATCCACATTTGTAATACGGTCATACATGGTTTTACCGGACATCCATCTCAAAGATCTCATTTCCACAGCATTCAGTCTACTTTCATCCTTCCTCTGCCAGTTCCATGCCTCACTGCCATACATCAGGGTTGGTATAAGCACTCCATTGTGGACTGCTAGCTTCGCTTCTCTATTCAGATCTAGTCACCAAACACGGCTAAAGCCATTTTAAGTAACGTCCCAATTCTGATCTTTTACCAGGGTGATACTGAAAGTAACGACCACTCTAGAACTTGCCGCTAATATACTATATATTATTTTATATTAATTAAATTAATTTTATTTGCGCACGTCGCAACTTTTACCGTTGACCTCTGGATTCCTAGTCAAGGATCATACCCACTCGATCACGGAGGTTGTCGGATTTGAAAAAACTATCGAAAATAAACGCTTCGTATCTGTCTGTTGATGACGAAGTTAACAAAAAATCTAACTATCACATCTATCCACTGAGAACTATTGCTTGTTCGTGTCACAATACTCGCGATCGTGGCGTTTATTTAAATTTTCTAAGACGCTAGTAATATTATTTTATAATTAGGACTCTGATTCTTGTCGCAAAACAGGGCTTGCCTTGAATGTTTTTTTTTTAATATTAAATTTTTTTAACACTTTTTTTTATTAGTACATGGTGTTAGAAAGACAGTTTTTTTTTTAATTCAAAGAAAAAGCAAAAAATTCCTAAAATTTACAATATAGACCTTTTAACATAGCTTGGCTTAGCATTCTAAAAAAAACAATACTCTGAAAGGTTTAGTGTTTAGGATATTTTTTCAATACAAGTTTTCCACGTGGTGCGATAAGAATTCTGGCGTCCAAAAGTCTATCTCAGTTGCATCTGTTTTTGCCAATTCTTAGTGGTTTTTACCCATCTGGAGCTGGCTGCTATTTTTATATTGTTTGCTCATAATATATTTCGGTGACCTTTGCTTCTTTTTCCTATGTTTGATTGATAAACAGATGTCATTATTAAATTGGGTTCGATCCCCTGTTAGTCCCCCCACTTCAATCGTTCTGATAAATCAGGCTTTTCTTCTCCTTGCTGCGTGATGTATTCAAAATGAATCATTTTAATATGGTATTTGTACATATTTCGATAAATAAAATAAGAAATTTCTATACTATATTACAACAAACAATGTCATTCAATTTCTGGAAGAGTATTCTGTAAAACGCAGGTTTTAAATTTCGTTTACCGATTTGTTTGGTAATGTGTGTAGGTGGAATAATCGATGCGTATTTATTCAAACGCACGGTTCTGGTCCGTGGATAAGCGAAAACAAATCAGCCGAACAGCTGCGTTGGTGACCCCCGCTGCACTCATCCAACAACTGTGCAAGTCGCAGTCATCGAGTGCGCCTGAGCAGCGTGCAGCGTGCAGCGTGCGGTGTGCACTATGCACTATGGCCCGTGAGTCATGCGGCCAGAACTGCAAAACACGGGCCACCAAATGCAAAACAGAATATCATGCGTGGCATGCACAATGCACATTGCAATTACATAAAAAACAATACGGCCGGAAAGTAGCCGGTGACATGCATGTCCACCGTCCGCCTGGCTATGTGTTTTTTGCTACACGCGATTCGCCGAAACTACGGTTGCGGGGGTGCTTTTCAGAATTTGCAGCAAGTATTTGTTTCTATTTTATATTCCATCAAAAAAAAATTGTCATTATTTTTTAGTGTTTGTAATTCATGTTGATGCTTTAACGTAACACAAAAGCACACGCGTAAATGATCACAAACATTTTATTGTTTTGCAATGCCTGCGAAAGGTGAACCAGCTATCACACATTAAAAAAAAATTGCATAATTTTTTTTATAATTAAAAAGAATGATTCTTGGTAATAATGTTTAAGTAGAATTATTAAAATATAATAAAAGGTCACATTTGTTTCAAAACCTTAATCTTAACAATTGACTGTCACTTATTACAACGAATAGGTACTTATTACAGACAAACAAAAGGGTAGTCTTTTATATGTCCCTTCTCATTTGAGGTTATTATGTGTTCTTAATTATTAAAAAAAAACATTTTAATGATAATTTGTTTACTGCTACTATGTTTTTGTGTGAGTTTCCTATGCGATATCTATGTAAACAACGGTGGGTCGCATAGCAACTCTTGGAAGGTATAGAAACAAATATATAATATTTATTTAAAAAAAAAATCTTTGTTTAGTTATCGTGTTATTTAACGAAAGTATCATCTGCGAGTGTACAGAACCGTGACTTAAAAATACATTTATCTTTTTCTTACAATACAGTTTCTTTCATGGTAAAATATATAATTATTTATTTCTATTTGCTTAACCAACTTTTCAAAATCCAATGAACTAAGCTGTCTACGGGATTTTTTATACAAAATAAATGAATTTTGATTTAGAAACGTATTCATGACGCATAATTAAATATTTAAATGTGAATATTTCTAATTAGTAGCGTAATGGCTGCGCATTTTATGTTGTTTGTTTGTCATTAAGACACCGCTTGATAAATTTTATGAATTAAATAAATGGCTTCACAGCTTTCGTTAGGATTTTTTTGAACGTATGTTTTGTATGAAGGTTTTCATTCACAATTATACTTCTGTCCACAATTTGTATAGCTGTGCTTTTTTAAAATCTAAGCACATACTTGTTACTCTTTTTATGATTAATTTTTATGATTGCTCCCATATTTAATTTTGATCTCTATAAAATGTGTCCAGTAATTAACGTTACGATTAATTCAATTAAAAAATATTAACCGCTCGTGAAATTAAAACAGTTTTTTTACATTTGATTCTACGTTTGTTTCAGCTTTTGCATATGACCGCTATGCTTTTCAGTTGTCATAAGCTGAAATGGACCGAAGGCGTTTTACAAGGTTCATTAAAATGTTTAATAAATACAGTGTAGCGATAATCATTGAACTCTAACTGTGTGAAATGAGACAAAAGTTAGAAACACGTCAACCTTAATATTAAAATATCGCAGGAGTACGGCAATCATTGCAAAATTCAAATATTAAATCGAAATTTTAGTTTCAAATGATTACACTTTACACTGTTTATTCATTATTGAAATGTATAGTCTAATGAACTTAATCTTGAGCAAATATACATAGCATGTATAGATATGGCATCCCTTACAGGCAGATCAATATCAACAAGGGTCAACACCTCATTTCGTCATCGGCGGACTTGTGCATGTTTCAATTCCGATCTAAGGTTACTCGAATTAAATCCAATCATAATGTGCTTGTCATCGCGGGAAATAAGGAAACGCGAATGCTTTTAAGGGGGTGCAAATAAAAAAAATATTTTTATGATAAATATTTATTTATTCATTTATTCTTATAAATATTTGTAAATGGTGTTAGAAATGAATTTTCTCGAACCGCTAAAATAACGCGATTCTCAATGCATATGATTTTTTTCGGGGGGTGCTACGTTTTATTTTAAAAATTTTTTTTTAAACGATGATAATGTTTTGATAAAATGACTTATTTTTGGTTTATAGCGGATTTATGGTTAAATGATAAAATTGGATAGATAACAGCTAACATTTAAAATTTATTAAGTTATTATATGACTAACTACCTTTATAAATCAAATTAATTCGATTTCAATACAAGTTGTAATTTTCAAAAACGTCATTCGTAAATGATATTTAGAAAAAAAAAATATATATATTAAATAAAATAAAAAAATTGTCAACAACCGAACATTGGCAGCTTTTAAACATATGTACCTGCGATGAAAGCTAGTGATATAATAATAAAACCATTAATATAAATATTTTCCCCTGTGAGTATGAACGCACGAGTGTGAACGTTGTTTAAATTAAGTAAAGATATCAAATTTAAAAAAAATCAATATTTTCAAATCCCTGCGTACCTAATATAGTACTTATCTATAATTTATTTAAGCAGACTTTTTTATACATTCGAAATGGGTGGATTAAATAAACTAATATTTTTTCTTTACAATTCATGTTATTACACATTCCGGGATTGTTCATAATCTACACCTATTTAGAATTATAATCATGATAGTAAATATTATTCACATTAGTAAGATTAAAAAACGCAGGAATTAAACAAACACATATTTTTTCAAATAATATTGTGTCTACTTTGTACTTTCGAGGCGAATTTAATGGAAACTGTCTGCATCGAATAAGAGAAATGGCTATTCTAGAAAGTTACCCCCATTGGAAAGTTTCTCTGCCCCCAGCAAAGATTCGGGCAAACATTGGACGCTTATTATGGCAATAAAGGCGTCTAGATTTTAAATATTTATATTTTCAGGTGGTTACCTACTACATCGTATATTTGTAACTCTTCCGATATTATCTCGTACCAAAATAATATTCCTCAGTAGGTACTTACTGAACGTGAATTATTGGGGTAGGATTGATATTTTTTCATATGTTTACCGAAAATCATTTTTCTGAGACTTTTCTTTCTTGTGCTTTTTTGATATGGAAATAAATCCACTGTATTGAAACTTTACTTCCAAATCTCGCTCAGAGGTTGGTGCGAAATTAACATTTTATTTCATTTTAATATGAAAGGCAATATATTATCCTTTAACCTATTCTGGACAGTTTTCTTTACTAAAAACATTGCAAGCAATTTGTTGATATTGTAATATTGCATTCGCGTTCCAACTGCGCTGAGGTAGTAGAACTATGGCATTACCAATTTGAATTATTTTAAGAGACTTGAAGAAGTGGGGTTGAGAAAAGGGAAAGTAAAGGAATAGAATTCGGGTGATGTGAATGTTCCAACGATATCATATCTGGTTAATTAAAAAAGGGGTTGTGTATCGCTGGTCGATTTTAAATATATTTTACACCCTTAAACGAAGTGTTTTATATCATTATTCTAAGCATTTCTGAAAAAAACTACATGTAGGTACCGTACAAGATTTATTATCTATTTCCCAACGGGTTTCGAACCCTCAACTTCTGGGTTCGCCTAAAGAAATAAATTATCTGCCACGTACATGATTAAATGTTTTAATAGTTTACCCCGCTTACTCATCTTTACTAATATAACATCAATCTCATAAATTCCAGCTTATTTTTCTATAATAGAGTAACTTAACGTCTCAAAGTATTCAGTATTAAAACAATGCATTTGAATTGCTTTCAAAATAAGTCCGTAGCGGTCAAATCTAAAGACTCGATACTTTGTGGTTTTAATCAACGTTAAATGGAGCCTGTCAAGCTTGCTTGGCTTGACTTAGGTTGATTGCTCGGCCTACTAGGCAGCGGAGTGTTTGTCGTCTGAAAGGCCCAATCGGATGCTGTGGAAACCTCACAGGAGACGCTAAGGACTTGAGCAAACTGGCCGTCGCGACGCTGACGCCGACCTAACGCGTGGCATAGCGACGCTTCATTTGACCCACCCAAAGACGTTACGTCGCAGTCACAGAGTAATGGAAAGTTGGTTTCAAGTAATTTCTAACTCTAGATTTGTGCCCGCTAGACGGAAGCTCACGATAACCATGTATTTTGTTTTTTTGGGAAAACAGTAAATTTTAAATGCGCACCGTTAAATACTACAGTGCAGAACTCTTGAAGGAGAACAGCCAAATCCATTATCATAAATATGTACTACACGCGAGATTACCGCAATTAAACCCAGGAATGCTTGTTTATATGTAAAGTTATAAATACATTTAGTAACTAAATTAAAAACAGATAAGTTGAAGATGCAACATTGTACAGAAATACGATTTAAAACCAATGAAGTAATATTTAAGCAAGCGTAATGTGAAGAAAGTTTGATATATTTAAGCTTGAAAATGTACTGAGATTATACGATTGCATTGAGATTAAAAAACTGCCAAAATCAAACCATGAATTATTTTAAAAACCATGTCGAAATTTTTAAAGGGAGTACATTTTTTGTGGTAAATGGATATCGACAAAGCCCTCTATAAATTTCAAAATTATCTTAATTCGTGGTTACATTTTTATTTTACTTCTTTGAACAGTTCACTGTTGTATTTCAACAATAATGTTGTATCGTCGTTAGTTGTTTATATAAATGTGGCATATTCAACTTTACTCTTATTATATTTCTCAATGTTATGGTGGTGAAAAATCGTGTTCACTGATAAATTGATAAAGCGTTAAAGCCCACGTTACACTTAAAATATATTTCGTTTCCTCAACGTTGTTTTAAATAACAGTTTGAATTCGTTTAAAACAAGATGCATATGATAATTCTGCAGTGCATAAAGCTAAACATAGTTTCACTTTCAGAGTCTAATTTCCCCCTGCATTGGGTGCGCTAAGACAAGTAAGCCCTGTGTAATTAGTGTACGGTGTACGGGTGGTGTAAAGTAAGTGAAAGTTACCGCTTAGAGAATTGGCTTTGTAAAGATTATAAACCTGCCAATTAGCTGCCGTTGAGAGTGGGCGGCGGGTGGTGGAGTAAGATTTAATACCTTGTTTCTTTTAGAAACTGCACGCCTTTGCAACTGAGCTTTAACCCCCTCTGGCTTTGCTTCAAGTTAAGAAAAGAGCAATAAGGTATTTAAAATAAGGTAAGAAGTTTGTTAGATACGAGAACGCCGCATTTTACGTAAACTAAATGCAAACCAAGTTAGTTAAATATTTTGATAATAGACGTTGTTTTTTAAGCTTCCGAAGTCGAGCGGCGATATTATCTTGTCACTGGTTCATCAAGTAACCTTCTTGTCAGCACTCGGAGGAAGGATCAGGGAAGTTTAGGTTGTCACCAACTTGGTCATTATCGAGTGTCAAGCCTAAGCCGTGGCAGTCTCAGCCGCAGTGTCTTCAGTAGCCTTCAGGAAGATTCTAGATTCAATCGCCGATCGGAAGGGGTAGCTCTTAGCCCGAAGGGGAGGCTCCGCGGCAGGCCCCACCCGGGGGAGCGCGCGGGGGTGGCGGAGTTTTCCGAAGCGGCTCGGGCGCCGCCGAAGCCTCCGGCGCCCGCCCCCGGCCATATGGCGGCCGCCGGCGATCCGCCCGGCCAGTAGGTCCGTGTCCTTTCGGCTGACCGCATGGCTCGGTGTTTTGCTTCGTCGCTATACTCGTCTTGTAATTTGTGCTAAAACAACTCGCCGCTACCCCCTCCCCGACCCCGCCAGGCTACCCCAGCCCCGGCAGCTTCTACACTCCTAGCTTCCTCCACAAACTGACAGTCGACTTTGAAACTTCGCGCCGAACTAATTCAAACTTTCGATAAAAATAGCTTCCTGTCAAAAAAAAGCTCGGAGCTTTTCCAAACCGTAATTGTTTGTGCGGATATTGCGATTGTTTGGTAGAACAGTGACGTAGACACACAGCTGACGCCAGTTCCCGTCTCCATTGGAGAGACAAGAAGGACAGAGCCGAGCGAGAGGAAAGGAGAGGTCGCGTGAGGAGTCAGCTGTTGATTTACGAGGGCGATTACAATCAGGTACTGTGTCAACCAACTTGATAAACAAACCTTCTCCGTGGAATTATTCTGCAGGAGCTCCCGTCACTTGTCAAACTGGCTTAGGCACCAAACGAAAGCTTTACCACTGCCACTCCATTTTACTGACTACGTTTTTAAGAGTTCCATTTCCATTTACATTTCAATATGTTTATTCACTTATACTACTTAAATTTTCAAAATTGTTAAAAAATAGTTTTTCTGTGGAAAATGTATAACTTGTTAATATGAAATGGTTTATAAATCATTAATTCTTTGAAAGGAAAAGTACTAAGTTTAATTACTGTTTTTACTGAGTATCTTTCCCAGAAATCATTAAGCTGCGCAAATTATACCGCAATCTTCCTTTACTCATGCCTTCACAAAAAAGTGTTTTTTAAGAAAGTTTCAAGTAATTTCCTCGTTGTAATTAAGAAAACATTTTGAAAAATCCATTACCAAAAGGAAATAAGATCTAATTTTTTTCCAAAGTTCAATAAATTTTGAATAATAATAATAAATGGATAACTTTTATAGCGCCGTTTTTGTGGGAAAATCACCTCAAGGGCGCAATATTTATTATTTCTAATGTGTCTGTTAAAAACACCTTAGAAAAATATGAACTACAATCGTAAATATGTATTTTATGACGCGCATAAAATCACGCCAGAATTTTCGCTGATAAAGCTAAACATTTTATTTAAAATGTATTTGTAGGTTCCAGTTAATGAACATTCATTCCTCAACATCATGAAAAACTTTACATTTTGTAGTTTCAATTTTATTTCATAATTATTATCCATCAAAAATGTGTTTACTTTAATGTTTGATTTTTGAGTGAACAGCAGTAGAAAATATGCTTTAAGAATATTTTTCAATTTGATTTCATAATTATTATCCATCAAAAATGTATTTACTTTAATGTTTGATTTTTGAGTAAACAGCAGTAGAAAATATGCTTTAAGGATATTTTTATATTTATATTTCTGTTTGATGTCTATCACCTACCTACCTTCCTTTGTCATGTTTTTTTTATAACAAAAGTCGAATTCATTATTTATTGATGTCCTAATATATTATTTTATATATTGTGTGTGTAGACTAGCTGACTTTTAATATTTCCCAGAACTGAATATGTTTAAAACTTAACAATTATTAACAAAGAAAACATGTTTTATTTTATAGCCTTGAAACTAAATATAGCAAAATTTTTGTCTGCATATTCTAAACATTCATATTTCTTAACAAGATACTACTTACGTAATGTACTTGAATTCGTCAATTAAACTTAATACTTTTAGTAAATATTAAAATTGCACTTGCATGGGAGAATATTTCCTAAAATAAAATCTTTGTCTTTAAACTTGTAATATTATTCTTGGAATGACATGCAAATGTGATTCTTTGTTTACTATTGTCTTAATATTTTAACATTTCTTTATGTATATTAATACTATGCCTTTTTAAATTTGACATGTTATTTACCTTCCTGTTTGTGTTGATTCTTACTTCATCATATCGTTGAGAGTATTTTATAAATTGTTTATTCAATACAAAAGGCAACTTTTTTTAAAGAAAAGCCCCTGTAAAGTGACAATATTTTTGATACATCTTAAAGTAAAAAAAAAAATTCAATGAGCAGTGACATATTTCTCTGTGATTATTTTTTTAACCCTTTTAAATTTAATAACACATAAAAATTTTCCCTGCCACTGCAAATTATAGTGGATCATTGGGTAAGAATAATTTTCTTGGATTGTTTTCTCGCCAGTCACATTATATGGATTTAGATCATTCAAAGATTAAATGATAATTTAGATATTTAAACAAATTCTCAACATAATTCATAATATATAAATACAGTTTAAATATTAAAACACAAGAGAATTGAAGAGGGGTATAGAAATGAAAATAAATTAGCATTTATATATTTTTTTTATTACCTACTAATAGTCGAAATCTAGAAGGTAAGTATATTTTGAAGATTTTTATAAAAAGAGAGACACCTACCGAAAAACCAACATTATGAAATTAGTCAAAATAGTTATGTTTTAAGGCATAAAACTCCCTGATAAATCGATGGGATCATATTTTTATTTGGATGGGGGATTGTAAGCTGGCTAAAACCCATAAAAATATTGATACTATTAAATGTGTAATCAAAGTGTTTTTATAATTACTGGAAGAAGCTTGTTTCAAAAAGCAATGCTGCGCTTGTAATCTTCAAGATGCTACCGAAAAAGGATGTAATCCTTTCAGAACAAGCTATCCGAGGGCGGAATCACAAATGTAACAAAATCTCCGTTAGCTTAGCCTCTCGTCGATATTCAATGTAATGCTATCACCGCGGAGTAAAAGCCATTTGTTGGCCCACGTGCGCTAACCTGCCCGATTTATGGCCGAGATTGGGTTATTTGAGCTTCCCGCGAACCAAGAGCATCAATAGCCTTTTAGTGCCTTTTCGTGTTTTATCTACAAGTATTTTTCACTTCTTTTTGGTTATGTTTCAATAATACTGCCGCGTGGCGCATAGCGGGGAGCAGGAGGGCCCATAAACAGCCAATGATGTTTATTTTAGATTTTCTATCTTTAACGAGAGTAATAAAATATACTTCTGCATCAGATTATTCGAAAGACAATCAAAATCTTGCGTTAATTTAGAAATTTAATGTTATCCTTGATTTAACACCTAATATTTCTAAATCAAATATTTACTAAAGCCGAAGAGCAAACAGATTGACAAGTATTGGAATTAATGTAATTTCTTCAACCATTTTTTGCAAGCCTTTCTTAAGAAATAATAAATAAAATGAATTTTATTGAATCAGCAAGTCTCACGTATTAATTGTATAAACATAGCCAATACGTATTTTTTCTACGAAATAACAAAGTAAAAATATAAAAACAAAACAATATATCATAACAGAAATATTCCCTTTCTTTCGAAATGTAATCCTTATCGCTTCTCATTTGTTTACTTGTATCTTCTCGTGTGCTTGTATGGACGTATAAGGCATAAAAGGGTTAGTGAGAAAGTCTCTCAAATATACATTATATTCCCTTAATAAAGGTCTGGTGAGAAAATTTGAACTCCAACTCTTAACTCCTGCTTTATTGCGAGGGACCGTCTGAAAAATGTCCCACAATATAATATAAAATAAATTGAACGAGGTACAATAACATATTTTACAAATGCTCGCTCGCTTGTAGCCAGGGCGGGAGCGGG
Source organism: Drusus annulatus (assembly GCA_022651775.1). Lineage (NCBI taxonomy): Eukaryota > Metazoa > Arthropoda > Insecta > Trichoptera > Limnephilidae > Drusus > Drusus annulatus. The sequence continues at coordinate 89,561 of JAGWCC010000282.1, forward strand.
GAGGGCGGGTGCAGCCGCCCTAAGCCGGTTACACGGTCCGCAGTAGCGGATAAGCCTTGCAAATGGCCTCCCCAGGGCGGGCGACAGTGGCAGCCTATAGAGTATAGCCCACCGCATAAAGCGTACGGCCTGCAGCACATAGCACACGGTCTACGAGCCTATCCGCCTAGCAAAAAAAACCTCGCACTCGGAAAGCGGGCCAATGTGCCATAAGCGCTTTGCATCAAATCGGAAACGGACCAAAATATTGGCAATGATTTATCAACACAAAAAAAGAAAGATTCCTTTTTTTTATGGCACTACAGCTTTGCCAGTTAGTTTACTGATTTGAGTTGAAGTTAAATATTTGAGGTAATGCAGATGAAATTACAAATTAATTTAGGTTTTTCGCCAGAAATTTGATTTACACAATGTGTAAGAAAATATGACATTGTCTCATTTCACAGTAAAATGGATTTTTTAAAATTTTAAAATAATATTGAGTTTCTTAACTTATTTAATGTCTTTGGTGGACCAAATATTTCTCATAAACTTAAATCGTTAGGCGTGTGATAATAACTGTGTTTTAACATAATGAACATATGATCACGGTCATAAAATGTTTACAAGTTTATTACCGGTATTAATCTCGGGTTCTCAAATATATTAACTCCCGCAAAACATGTTTGATCAAACAAATTTATCAAAATATAAATACTAAGCATATCAGATGGTCTCACAATTTTGACAGATCAAAAATGGAGAAACTCAACTTAAATACCAGGAAACAGAGTCAAAAGTTGCTCAAATACTGCAATCGTAAAATGCACCGTTGATTACACCGTGGATTCACGGGCGCGGAAAAAATATGATTCCCAAATAGAATTGGATCCACAAATCTGATTGAATTGTTCAAATCAAACAAAATATTGGAACATCCCGTTCATTCAATTCATAACGGCAATGTGTGAATAGGGAGATTAAAGGATTAAAATGCAATCAAAACATGATAGACAGAATGTAATCCACTCTCATTGTGCTCCTGACGTACATAATTTGATTAAAAGCCTTAAAATAATATATTGATATAAATGAGTCCTACGTCACCAGCTGCTGACAATCCATCCGGCGTTACAGCGTGAAATTAAAAGCGTTATTTCAATTAAAAAATTATTTTGGGTAGCTAAAAATTAAATATAACACTATAGGTAGAACTAAAATACCAGAACTCAAACTAAAAGACAAAATGATTCAAACATAATTTTTATTCCGACCAGTTTCCTCAGAATGATGGACACTTACTTCGATAATATTTACAGCATAAGAAAATATTTTGTGAAAACTACTCCTACCGAATGTAGATGCAAACTGACCTTAATATAACTTTCGTGTATTTTGTAACCCGGTTAAAAAATCATAAAATCGCAATATGTAATTATGTACCATCAAACACATTGCGATATATGTATGTATATCTTTATCTTTCTTTAACACCCTTTTTAATATCAATTCACATGCTTATTTTTTGTAAACCTTAGAATAAAAGTAATCTCTTGAAATTCCTTTACAACAATTTACATAATTCTCACGTTACTTCAAAGTGCAAGCGGCACGACTTTCAAATAAACTGCCCCCTCTGATACAAGGGTAACCTCGCAAGCGCCACCTTCCAGTCAATGCAAGACATTCTCTTCCCACCAGTCTAATCTACCGCTTCGACTTCACTTTTCTTTCTTTTTTCTTTTCCCTCAGTTCTTTTGTATCTTCATCCTTTCCAAGTTGACTATAATTAACAAAACTCTTAAATAGTCACATTCCTTCAGTTCTGACGTGTACCTTTGGATATCACCTACCCTAAATGTACATGGTTTTGTTGATTATTTAGCTCTCTTATTCATCCAAAATCAACAGCCATCTTTAAGTCATCAGCCCAAAAGACGTAATTTGAGATTGAAATTCCAACGGTCATAACGTTGCAACGGTAGCCGTATCACGTGTCTAAGGTATACCCACACAAGGGTATGTATTATAAAATTTATCTTGGCTAGCTTTGTCTTACTTCTAATCCACTCACCAGTCTGTCCACCTGCAAGAAGACGCCTAGCATGGCTCATTTCTTCACATTTCACCGTAAAACTGGGTTGGCTGGAGAAGCTGCCATTAGATAATAAGACTACGGATTTCAGTAGGTAAATTTAAAATACTTTCGTAGAAATCACTTTGTAGTTTGAAATATTTAATAAAAATGATAAAACAACTTTATATAAAAATGGTAATGGCAACAGATTGAATAATTTAGAAGCACTAGAAATAAAGAAAGCCATTAAAATTAATAGTTATATTCTTAATAATCGTTTAAATTTGCCTGGTAGTCCAATGTAGTCCTTGAGGTGATTTTTCACAAAAACGGCGCTATACAAATTATCCAAATATTAATATTAGGTACATTTCCCGTCAACTCATTAAATTTCTCATTTTTCTTTAATCACCTTCTCAGTTGACGTTTTGCCTCTTTCATTTCATATTATCTGTCTCTTTCTCTCTGTTCTTTTGTTATAATTTAAATTTTATTATATTATTTTCTCACTGTTCTCTTATGTTATTTTATATTGTGTTCTCTCTCTGTATGTATGTATAACCGTATACTTTGTATTTTTTATTTGGTTTGTTTTTGTACCCTGATGATGCTTAGGCTAAGCGAAACCGGTCGGTCTTAAAAATTAAAATAGAATCTGTATTTTCATACAAAGTTATTATTTCATTTTCATTTGATATATTTTATCGATATTTTCCATATTAAGTGCGAAAACACTAAAATACCAGCACACAGTTAAATTAATTGGGATTTTTTTAGTATCAATGTTGCGTTAATTAACTAAATCAAAATATTATGTTTGTGATTGTGACGAATTCCGCATGTTTTCATTATGGAGTAATCAATATTGGTGGTGTATTCAATTTTATCATCAGTTTATGTGCTCGTGTCATTAGTGGCGAATTCATAACCACATACCAATATTGTGCTCCGTGAAATGTTTCATAAATGATATTGAATTATGATTTTGAATTATGTGTCTGCTTTCAGAGAACCGTACTTATTTGATTCATTTCAGATAATTGTGTAATCTATTTTGCATTAATGTCTTACATTAAATGTCGGGCGTTTTTTTCCTTCCAAAACTTTATTTGTTTCGTATCTTGATGAGTTAAAATAATCTGAAATGAAGAAACCACTAGTTGCAAGAGACTCTTGCGATTAAAATGATTACACAATTTAATTCTTTGATATTTTCAAAATTATTCATTTACGCCCGTCAAAGGCTCTTTACACATTTTTTAAAACCATATACTCATTAACAGTGAAAAAAAATATTTCACAAAAAAGAAAAAAATAGTATTGATTAACAGGTATATTCAGGGCTAAATAATTTCACCAAATGAATTAGCTCTACTAGGAAATATATATATATATATTATTTATGTACTAAGGTGTTGCATCTGAAGCTGCGATAAAACACCGAATGTGTTTTCAGCTTCAGATGAATTTGGAAAATAGTGGACTGTAATAATGTTAACTACTACTACTTGATGGAAGTGTCTATTTATAGATGTGGACCTTGGAGTAACAATGTATGGAGAGAGAGCTAATTATTTTTACCCAACCGATACAAACTTGCGATAAATCACTTTCTCCGGATTTTTACGTCGTACACCATGAGAGAGAAAGAGACAACAAATATAATACACCGCTTCTATGTACTGTCACAATGATCTTGGGCTTCTGGGTCACCGCGGGCTCCGCCCACATTTTTTATTTTATTACTAAACTTGACACAACTAAACGGTTTTTTGGGTTATATGCTATATTTTTGTTGATAAGGATACTGTGAAAAAGTGGTTATACGAATAAACAAAAACATTATGTCGATATGTGCTATGAATGGATGTAAGAATACTGTAACCTTAGTCTTAGCCACGCCCAGGTCCGCCGAGTCCGATAAAAATCATCAAAAACTGACTACACTGCCTTGAATAGATACCACTCTATATACTCTAAGATGTGGACAGATAAAGGATTTAAGGAAATAAAGGAAGCCAATCCACCCACCGATGAAGTTGATGATGTTTGGACGTAATGGCTCATTGATACCCGATGAAGTTGAAGTCATAAGTTATTGAAATCTTCTTAAACAATTGTATCATTGATGAACACGAATCAACCACACTGTTTTTTTAAGTCTTCTTAATTCACAAAACCACATTTATTTTAAAATTATTTTTAGAGCAACAACAAAACCGACAAACAAGCGAGAAAACCATCAAGCAACACATTTCTCACCAAAATCTTTTGTTTTCTTGAGTGTCAATTGTTTTTTTGACATAGTGTTGTTGAATAAAAAAATCAAATGGCAGGACAGGTAGGAACTGGATGAAAAACAAAAAGGTGAGAGCCTTACAAATCATCTATTTGAAATCCAACGTAAGGTTTATTATATTGTGATATTGACGTACATATCAACAACATCGGAGTATTTGTTTGGAAGATGTTGAATTGGTCATATAGGAGTATAATATTGTGAAGTTGAGGTAGAATTGTCACAATAATATGGTACTATCTTGTAACTGTCCTGCCAGGAACATGAAATGCAATTAAATAAAATATTCCAGGGCTGTCAATCATTATGTTCAGTCGGTAATTATTCTATGTAATATAATTGATGTACTTGTTAAGAAATTATAAAAAACATATATCTTTTTAAATACAGACAAACAATGAAGTATAATAAACCCTGTAATACATTTTACCAGACGAATATTTTTATTTTAAATTTGCAACTATTATTTTTTGATTTTCTAGTATTCAAAAAAACTCCTCATTTTTCATATTAGCAAGTTACATCCTGTAATATTTCACCGGTAACAACTAGTTTTTTTTAACAAGTATTTATTTTAAACTAACATTAAGCTACAAACTTGCTTAGCTAAAACGGAAAGAAATTTTATATAAAATCCAGTGTCTAATCCAAAAGTTGTAAAATTTCCGGTATGAATTGATAGGAAAACATTCCTTACTTGAAGACCGTGTAAAAGCCCGATCCTAATAATATAAAGAATCTTTCCGTTCCATCAGAAGTAAAGGCAAATATGTCAGAAAGGCCGTAGGGAAATAGCGGGTTGAGGAGCAAATAACGCAATCAGTGATAGTAAACAGAAACGGACGATCAAATATGTTATTAATATTTTATGAGGAATGAATGATCACAAAAAAACTACAATCATAAAATAATATTTTAAATAAGAGTTGAAAATTATTTCATTTTACTCTCTCCCACAATTCTTTTTATTTCTCTCTTTCCTCTTTTTGAAAACATTCGACACGGTAACCTCATAGATGACAAAAGCATTGAACTATTTTTCAGAGTCCTTTAAGGTTGTAATTAACTATGAAGAGTTCTATCCAATTGTATAAACCAGTAAAAAGCTTCAAACGAAGAGGAATGGTAGCATATAAATTTTCATAGCATTTTGCGTGTGAAATTTTAAGATCGACGCAACAATTTTCAGCTAGCATACATGTATCAAGTCATTTTTATCATGGGATTCGGAATTTTAAATACCAAATTTGAGGACACAAATATTAGATAAGACGCAATATTACTTGATAAATATTACTCAATTGTCCGATTAGCCGATAAGTCCGATAAGAAAACAATGTAACCGGGTAGTGACGATAATATAAATGAAACCTTCTTGAAATCTTAAGTACCCAGTTCGCTTGGTAGTTTGTGATCAATACCTTGGTAATTTACTGAATTCGGATTGAAATCGTGAATTTTAATATCCGTCCAATAAATCATGCTGCCATTGTCATGGCATTCTTCTACCTTCTTAGGATCATCCCATTCTTACGCAAACAAATATCTACGGTAACTTTGAAAGAAGGTCCGCATACGGATGTATCCACATCCATAAAATAAGATGTCGCATTGCAGTCACGGCGATAGTTTATCATCGCTGACATTATGCTCCTCCGAATCTCAGCAAAATGCAGCGTGTCATGGAAAACGATGCAACCAAATGTCTGCAATATCATCCCACTTGAGATGTATCCCCCGATACGAATCAGATGCATTCGTAGAATAGCCTTGCGTTTATGAAAATTAAAGGGAAATTTTATTACTTAAGGGCTTTTGAAAATAATTTTATTGAGTCATAAAATATTTGAAATTAGTTGTATTTCATTAAAAAAACAATCATGTACCAGAGATATGTTCTCTGGGTAGGTATTCCGGCAAAAAAATCCTGTTATTAGTTAATTAGTTGTATTTCATTAAAAAACAATCATGTACCAGAGATATGTTCTCTGGGTAGGTATTCCGGCAAAAAAATCCTTTTCACATAATATGTAAGTTCAAGATTGTTTTCTCGCAGAGTAAACCCCGGGAAATTAGAGAGAAATAGCAAATAAGGAAAAACCATCACAAATTAATTTATTAAGAAAATGCTTCATAATTATCTTACACGTACCTTTAACCAAAATTTGAGTTTCTTTCGAGATGTTGATCCATTGGCGTATCCTTGAAATGCACAAACCTTTTCACATGCAAGTAATTTAGAAGATCTTCGTCGGAAGACCAAAAATGTGAATTTGTACTATTTATATATATCAGAAATTTTCCTGCAAACATCACGGGAGGCGATAAATAACCTAGTAACCCAGCCCAGGTCTAGGTAAAGAAATGGAAAACCTAGTAGAAAAATACGTCGCAACTCATAGCTTCGAAACTTGAGTGAGTTTTTTCCAGGTTGTAATCTACAGAGTAAACACTACCCTAAAAATCTAGCTATCAGCAATACTTAAGAGTTGATAATTACATATACGCTTAAAATTTAGACTTATAAGTAGAAGGTTAGGTGATATTTTTATTAATGTAAATTAACTTTTTTCCCCTTATTTGTCCATTATTTCAGTGACTTTGTTAGCTTAGTACCAACATAACATCAACAACGAGCCCAGTGCCCCCCTAACTTCCATAGTAAATCGTAAATAGCTTCTAAATAGTTAGTAAGGTATTTGAGCAAGCCTACTTGGCACTCCCCGGAAGAGGGGCGCTGGGCAGGGGGCGGTGAGGCACGTTGCCGACCGGAGCTTACCGGGGCAAACGCCAAGGTCTATATTTACATTTGTGAAATGACAACTGGGCACCACGACGCATTATGTATATAAACTTGACGTGTGTAATGAGTATACTTACACGATGTTTGAAAAAGGACAAAAAAGGAAAGCTTTTATGACAAAACGAATGCTTAATTTTTTTTTTCGATCGAACAAAATTAATGATTAAAACAAAACTTTGGTTATTTTAACCATCGGCCATTTTTTTCACCAGGATAAAAAACAACTGTTTTTTTTTACACAAGAAAACTTAGAGCGGAATACTGTCATCAACAGGCGTGTATTTACGTCAATAGGTGCCACAGGATCAACCCACGTCTTCAACTTCTTACTAATACCTCCTACGTTTCTGCGTATTGTTTTGACATGAATGCTTCTCGCAGACATTTTCAAGTTCAAGGATTGGAAGCAAATCTAGAAGATTTGATTAACAAACTAGTCATCCTCACAATTTTTTAAAAATATTTATCATAGATAAAGACAATACAAACCAATTCAACTAAGATTAAAAATACAAAAGCCTCCCTCAGTTATTTAGTTTTACTCATTTTTTGCAACCACAATTTTGCATAATCTTAATATTAAAAGATTTAATGAAAATTAAATAACAACTCTGCCTACTAAGACAACAGATTTTATTTTATTTTTTTATGACCGACCGGTTTCGCTTAACCAAAGCATCATGAGGGTACAAAATTAAACTAAACAAAAAATACAAAGTGTGCGGTTTTGTTTACATACAAAGGGAGAACAAAATATAAAATAAAATAACAAACAGTAAGAAAACAACAGAATAACATTTAAATTAAGACAAAGAAACAGCGAGGAAGATGATGAGGCTTAGTAAAACCGGTCGGTCATAAAAATTCAAATAAAAACTGTGGTCTTATGCGCAGTTATTATTTAATTTTCATTAAATATGTCAAACCACAAAGAGATTACTTTCAACCAAAATATTAAAAGATTTGTTTTATAATAGTATACATACTTCAAAACATTCTTTCGCAGAGGATTACAAAAAAATGTTTTCAACAAATAAATTTATCTGATACCTAAACTACATGACCCAAAAAACAAGAAAATTTATTGAAAACACACGAACTTTCTTTGAAAATCCTTTATTTCGAACAGCGCATAAAGTACTTATTTGATTTATTGCCAATACTAAAGCAAAAAAACTGCTGTACCCTTTTCTAGAATCTGATGTCTGCATTATTTATTTAATACTGTAATCTGAGAAATGAACAGTGAACACCGGCTGGCATAAAAGGGTGGGGGCGGTGGGTAATTGGTGTGCCCAGGTAATTGATTGACCTGTTGTTTGACGTTGAATAGACGTCCCGACCGATCGATCTCCATAACTCGTTTGTCCCCATTTAAAGCTTTATGTTGGATGGAAATAATAATTGATTTCTGTAAATTGAGAGCCATCCTCGAATTTCTAAATTAAATTCAAAGCTTTTTCACCTTTTAAAATGAATTAATGGTGGTTTTATCTCCGCAAAATAACACCATCATAATTTAATTAGAGATTTTAACAGTGTTTTATTTTAAGTTAAAACTAAAATCAAGCTATCTATTTCGTATTATGTGTATACTTTTATTTGATTTATTTTGCGTATTAAATTTTTTTTAACTATTAATTGTTTTTTATTAAATATTAAATTAAAAGCCGAAAATCATTTTTATAAATACAACACATAAACTTTGTTAATAACTACTTTATTATTTAATATCACGTCTACCGGTTTCGAAAGTACCCTTTCATCATCAGGACAATATAAAAAATAAAATAAATAAAAAATATAAAAATTAATATTGTCCTGATGATGAAAGGGTACTTTCGAAACCGGTAGACGTGATTTTAAATAATAAAATGGCTGTAAACAAAGTTTATGTGTTTTGTTTATAAATATGGCAAGCCACAAAGTAAATGCTTTTTACGAATATGAAAATCATTTTGTTTGCCCCTAATTCTTAACGTTATGAATTTACAAGTTAATTAAATAATCATATCGCAAATTATTTTCCATCGTCAGCTGTGAAGCGGGGAATTATCCACCTAACTATCAAATAAGACAAAACCCAATATCTTTGTTTCAGGTTTGTCAATCGTTAAATAAAATAAAATCTTTTTGAAAAGGGGTGTTCATGCACAGGCTACACTTGTATCATAATTATTAGTTCTGGAAAATATTCGTTCTCTAAATAAAATACTACGTATTTAGAAAATGTAGTAGGGTACTTTAAAATGTAGTAACGTGTGAATTATACCCACCATGGAATGAATTCCGCACTCCCTCAAAGCCTCCCCAAATATTAAAGTTGGTCTAGGGTGGACCCAGCGGGTGAGCCTGATCTCCGGCTAGTACCGAAGGAGGAGACGTTCGTCTTGGGAAATAAAACCGGTATGTGAGTGCGGGAATTTTATTTTCCAATATGGAGGTAACGCGTCCCGTAAGTGAATTAGGAATTACTTATTCATTTAACTACCGTTCGCCCCCGCCCCCTCCCTCGGCCCTTTACGAGTGAGGGTGTTTGTTTTTATGCTCCGAGCGCCTTCATACTGCGGCTCGTGACACTTCCTCCCAGTTCCTCCTCTAAACACAACAACATATATTATTATAGTTCAACTCCCATTGAAGGAGGTCTGCTTACTACTAGGTACTTACTCAGTACCCCTCCTCAGTAAAAAAATAACATAAAAACTTCGAGTTACATTATGTGAAAGGACATAACATTGAAATAAACTCATAGTCCCCTATTTCCGTTTTGCATTACTTCCACAAAGTATCAAATTTTAGTAGCTACTTGTTATTATTGTACTTACTTTATTGCGCAACCATACATTCATAGACTTATAACTCTGGTTTTAGATATATTTATTATTATAGGTGAAAAAAATATTTTTCTCGGAAGAACTATGTGAAACTTACAATTTTCCCTGTTAATCGAAAAACAATATCTGTTTAAATAAATAATAATTTGTTCAAATAAAATTACATACGAGTATATTATCTTACTACCGGTTGTAACCCGTAATAAATCACGGGATGTAACTTGACGTGATGAAAATGTAATCTGACACAGCGATCAAAAACTGAAGATCTGAGAGTCAAATGTCACACAATTATTTTTTCATAAAATATATTATGTGTAGTTACCTACATTATCGCTTGTCTGCATTTAAGAAGATTCTTTTTTCAATTTGATAATTTTTATCCATGGTTCCAATTTTTTAAAAATTCACACTCGTAAGTACGTACTCACAAAGAATTTTTTGGAGTTAATTGTTAAGTTTTTTTTTTTTTTTTTAAATTTAATAAAGGTTTTTTTTTTATATGAGTAACACTATCAGCATTATAAAATCATTCGTATAGAGGGTACTATACCACACTGTCGTGTTTATAGTCCAGCAAATGGTAAATGAACCAAGTTTATGCAATAAATGTAATAATTTGAATTACCCGTTGCAAAAATATTACTATGCTTTAGTGCAGTAAGTTTATTGCATACATTCAGATAATACGAAAGTTAAAAGTTAGTTTGGAGATAATAAATCTTCCGCTGACCTGAAGCCACTGCATTCAAGCCATCACATATTATTTTACTCGCTTGAACTACGAATCAAGTTCATTTCAAATGTAATATCACATGAACTTATCAAATAAAAGACTGGAAAAGTTAAAGCACTTGACGTCAAGTGGAAGAAATAAATGCTCGGCACTCAAAAGCTTTATACGATGGCGGTAAATTTTATACGGAAACTTTTATTTAATTTATTTAAAATTGGTTGGAAACGACATCACTCTCGTGGTTTCATGACATCTTTTTGAGTGCGCTTCTTACAAAATTGTTAAAGTGTTCTATTTAAAGGATATTTCTTGAATATATGTATTAATGAGTTTAATTATTATTTTAGAACGGTTAAAACGGAAAGGGTTGTGACGTTTTAATATTTCTGCCTGCCCGCGCGTTGAAACTGCTTGATCATAAATAACTAAAAACTTTAAATCTTTTCACTTTTAACTACTGTCAGAATCTTGTGTATTATCCCTTCAGTGGTCAGAACGAATATAAACCTTCGTGTTATATTTATATGCACAAGTTTCACATGACAAACGATAAGAATTATCATGTGTGTGATTTTTCAAATGTATTACAATATTTAAATGCAAATTTAACTGAACTTCGAAGTCACTTAAGTTACAGTTCACGAGAGAGTGAAATATCTATGAATAATGTATATTGAAGCGTAATAAATACGAGTTTAGATATTTGCTCGATTTCAGATATGTTACTAAGAAATATCAATGAGTTACGTAGGAATTTCTAGGGGAAAATGTCTTGTTTCATGTTTAGAAGTTATTTTTCAAACAAAACCTACGTCTTAAATCTTAGGGGTTCAAATGTGTTTGACTTTCGTTTAAAAAAAAAGGCACAATGAAGAAATATTATCGGGAAAACGTTACTCACTTTTTTGTTGTTTGATAAATGTAACATCGTTCATTTAGTAACCTAAGATGTGTTTCTATAATTAAAACATCAGAACGTGGCAGTCATGATAACTACTGTAGACCGAATAAAACAATTTTCACAACTGAAAAAGAAATTTATTAATGCTTTTAATTTTATTTATGGCTTTTTTAAGACTTATGTTGTTTTAGTGAGCTAAATTCAACAGCTAGTGGATTAGTTCATGCTTAGTAAGAGCAATACACCGTTTAAGGCTAAGCTGTTCAGGGATTCAAGGTGAAAATCTGATTAACGTCATCCGGAAAATAGCAGGTCCTAATAACATTATCCTCGACGAAAGGAACACAGAGTTCGTTACTCGTATGGCCACCAAAGAAAACGCCCCGGTTATAACAAAATTCATAATGGTGAAACTCGCCCGTCGAAGCCTGAAAATGTTTCCCCGGGTGGTGAAAGATGAGAAGACTTCATCGGGAAGTTAACGGCAGTGACCACTTCAACGGGATAAACATTTTTTTGTTCGAATTCCGCCCCAATCACTATATCAAAGATGGAATCTGTATAAGATGGAACTCCCGCGCAACTACTTACAATTTGATATATTTTACTCTGCACCGAATTCCTTAAAGGTGATATTTCGTATCCTTAAAACTTTCAACATAGACTCAGTACCTTGATTTTCTACTACCTGACTATTTTTTACAATTTTATCTGAAAAACATTTATAACAATTCAACTAGATCAATGCCCCCCCCCCCACTATCACCCTCCCATCCGCAGGCTTTCAACATCGTATTTTCTTTCTTAAATTTCTGCATCCACCTCAAAGGAAACCTGTATTATGATTGAAAAATTCTTAGAATGTTTTTTTATATTTCTACAATGGTTAAATTTCTATCACTCTTTTTACTAAAAAAAGAAAGACAAAAATTCTCGGGTCACGAATAACTTGATAATATGAAAAAAAAACTCCTACTACCATCATGATAAGCGGAAGATGTTGCTTGTGCAATGATGGAGGACTTAGCCAGCAGAGTAATTATACCCACGACGACCCGACGCCCGGATGGGAATCCGAAGCGGTTGTCCACTCAGTTACTTACCGGTCTAATGATCTTTCGATGTACTTATTATTCTTTTTAACTGATACCCAAATAAAATAAAATTTAAAAAAAAACAGGCACGGGGCAGCATGACCGCGTTTGAGAGACTGTTCAAAAGGCAGCACATGAATTCCTAGCAAGTCCAGTTCAGCAATTATGGTACCGTGAATTGTAAGCGAGTATGATCGGGCAAGTTAGGCCGCCTGCAGATACGTTATTACGTTAACTCACTGTTTAGGCGGCTCTTTATGCCCGCCCTCGCGGGGATAGGCTGAAGGCTGCGACTGCACGGTTCATATTGCAAAGGAGGCACTACCATTTTACTAACAATTGTAATGCAATTTATGAACTCTTTAAACTGATTTCTACCAATCAAGAGCCCTTAACAGGCTTCGTATAATTTTTCATTTCCTTCAAGTAGCAAACTAAACATCGCGTCATTTTATTACATGGGTAGGTAGATGGATGAAATGCCACACAACTCTGTCTTGACTACACCCCTTCCTTCAATATCGTTTACGCATGCATTTCTCCTATTCGGATTCGAGTATTTGATTCACTCGATCTCGCCATACCTTCCCGGTGTATTCCCATCTTAGACTAGGAAAAGGAAATAATTTTCGACAAAAATAAAGCGGATAAAAATATTTTTATTAAATCTTAAATGTCGAGCTAAATGAAAGTAGTTGTTAATGTAAAATTAAACTTGTTTTATAGAGTGAAAATATAATATGTTGTACCTACACACGAAACAAGATACCCCTTCCCACATAATATCGCATCTCAACCGCCCTTTTGTATTGGAATAACGGTTTAATTCTGAGAAATTTTCCGCATAAATAAAAAATCGTTCGTGTAATATGATGAAAGTACTTGCTTCTTTTTATCGTCAGGTCCCGTGTTGTCATCTTTTGTAAGTCCCTCCCAAATAGCTTTATGCTTTATACATCTCGACCGTGAATTCGTAATTCCGCCCTCTTCCTCCGTGGCGGGCGGTTATTGTCATGGGCGGGCGCCCAACGCCAGGGCGACCAGGCGGCTAGGGCGGGGGACCAGCCTCTGTCGTTGGAAGGAAACATTACGGCGGTCGGATGGAGATAGCGAGAATTGGCCATAATGCATCATAGCTAAATATGGTTAGCACGAGTGCGGGCCGTGACACCCCATTGTCGCGAAGCGTGTGGAGATTACACTTTAGTCATTCCATTCAGTGTTATATGTTATAGTGGGAGCTTTCTATGGGTTTAAGATTTAACGGCTGATATAACGACTAACACACTACATTCAAAACAACTTCATGTTAACATTTTTTAAATAATATGTAATATTTATTTATTGTTATAAAAAATATTTACTAATTTATGAGGTCATTATAAAACAAACTAATTAATTGGCAATCACGTCACTCTCCAAAGGGGTAGGCAGATATGATAATCTGCCACAAAACTCTGTCTCGGTCGACACTTCTTTCTCAATTGACATGCTCTTTTGTTTTACCGACTGTTGAAATGACCTATCCAAGTAGGTACTTGATTCATTTGGTCGTTATTTGTCTTATTTTGGCGTGCCATTATCATGTTGAACGTTACTCCTTTATCTGTCTTTCCGCTCTATAAGCCCAAACCATTAAAGCTTACTTTTCCTAATCTTCTTTTCTAATCTCTGCATTATCACACTGACATTGACCTTGCATTTTTTTATCACTTTTTATAATCACTCTTTTTTGGGTATTTAAGTTTTTCCGTTACCTCCGTGAAATCATAACTGAACGTATTTATGGGTGTATTTAAAAAAAACATGTATTGCAATGAGCCAAACTCCGTGAATGAGATTAAATTAAAAATCCGCATAGCTTGTGAAACATTAAGTCGGCCCTAAACCGTAAATCTGATTCGTTTACTCGTCGTTATTCCGCTGCAAAACTGTATCATAAACATCGTATCATACTTGGAATCCAATTTCCCCGTGCGCTATCATTGCCTGCGAGGGGGTGGCTGGCAGGGGTGAGAACTTCCCTCGGGTGGGGCGGATTCAATTTTACATATTGCTCTGTTTTACATATTTCGCAGTTTTATGTATTGTGCTATTTCGGGGCTCCGTGCCAGAGTACCGAGTACCCGGTACCAAGTAGACAGGAGTACCAGGCGAGTAGAAAGGACCCCGGGTGTATAAACGGCGGAAATGCAATATTGCCAACTCTGGGGTAGCGGGTAGTTGGTAGCTGGAAGCTGGTAGCTGGCGGGTGCTGGATAGGTAGCACATATAATATGCAACAGTCAATTTAACGGGCATAAAACAGTAGTGCGGTCAGCGGTAACCGAGTTAATTTAAATAGCTTCATTGTTTTGATGAAAAATCTTCCACTCTGGTATCATATCCGGCTGGCGCGAGATACGATAACCGCGACAATCTCTATCCGATTTTTACATTAGTGGGATTAGCGAATCATTTATTTTAAATCGGATTTTCAATAACAGTATTCAGCATTTTTGGTGAGGATTATCAATTATTAGAACAAATTTGACACAGATACAGAAGAAAACATTAAGATGTTCAAAGTGTATTTTTTTAAGCCAATAGTATCTGAAATTGAAAAAAAAAAAAATCTTCGACGTGTTGATGTTATATCATCATTTAGACTATTTGATTTAGATTAGGTGGTACAAAACCTATCCACAGTTCGATGGATGTCTTGTTCAGATGAATAATTATGTGGGCCATAAAAATCACGAAGTCATCTATAAGTTGCGCGAATTGACTACAGATTTTAAAAAGTAAAATTAGGTATTTTGGTAGCCATGTTAAAACGTGAGTCTATTCATAATGATTTGCCAGACTGTATTTATCATAAAAGTAAAAAAGTGAGCGGTCATAGTGATAGTTTGATTTAAAAGTAAGCCCCTTTCTCAGTTCTATTTATGTAAACAAATACCCTTCATATATGCACTCTAAAATCAAACTTTCGTTCTCATCTTTTGTATTATTCATTTGTTCGATTTAAATGACATGATTTTGCTTCTCCTTAAATAATAATGGGTCTCCTTATAAACATGCCATTTGTTTAAACTCTTATAAGGACCATTTAAAGAATTTTAAATGGGTTCCCTGCGAAAATATGACTTTGTGACTTAGTGCAGTTTCATTTTAAGTTACAAAAATATAATAGCTAATATAGCCATATTTTATTTTCATCATTTACACTTTAATTATTAACTTTGCTGATTTAAAAAACAATTTTTTAACTTTATTCCACTTTTATTTTTTGACTGGACCGGTTTCAGCCTATGACGGCCATCTTCAGACTAGTACAAGTTGTTGTTAACCTACGGCTTATATACTATTTTTGGGGATGTCAGGGGTAGTAAAAACATCCCCAAAAATAGTATATAAGCCGTAGGTTAACAACAACTTGTACTAGTCTGAAGATGGCCGTCATAGGCTGAAACCGGTCCAGTCAAAAAATAAAAGTGGAATAAAGTTAAAAAATTGTTTTATAAATCATTAAAATGGAATTCCACCACGAATTAACAGTTTCAAAATTAGAAATAATATTAACTTTGCAGGTATAAAGTTCATAGTTGTTCATGTCAAAAGGTGTGATCTAGAACTTGTGAATAATTGAAATTATTACAACAACTTTAGAGAAATGTTTACAGGCATGTAAATAGTATATACCCCCAGGTGGTGTTTGATTCTTTCATATAATACTAAATTAAATCCTTACAAAGCCTTGGATCAGGTTAATGTATTCAACCCCCAGTTAAAAATTAACTCTATTCGCAAAGTAGTTTTGCCACTTCGCATTAGACAGAAAACAAAACATAATTTTTTTATATAATTTAATTGAATTAAATTTAATATTATTATTATTGAGTTCTGCTATTTTCAGTTTTTTATTTATTTTTAGTGACAGCTGTTTCCGCGTTTAAGGCCATTGTCAAACTGTATTGTCAAACTGTGGACAGTTTGACAATGGCTTTAAACGCCGAAACAGCTGTCACTAAAAATTTAAAAAAACTGAAAATAGCAGAACTTAATAATAATAATATTAAATTTAATTCAATTAAATTATATAAAAAATAAAATAGAGTTCCACAAATTGAACACAAAAACTACAAACAAAACATAAAGCCGATGCACTCATTTGCAATGCGTTTTGCCCAGCCTCGCAATTCTACGTATACAAAAGCCATAAGTGCTACAACAGAAAGGTGCAACTTTTTTCATTATCCCTAATAAAGAGAAAGTGAATTTCTTCAGCACCTGCAATCTCAAAACAGCTCTCGATTGCCTAGAACAATATCCATTACGTCCAACATAGGTACATATCGACCACTTCTAAAAAACTCTACTTTGACTCGCGTTCTTTTAATTTCTTGCTTTTTTGCCAGACAAATATTATTTTATCTGGTGAATATGAAAGTAGGAAAACTTGAAATTATTTGAAATATTTGACCTGACACCAAACTTTCACATTCAAACCAGTTTTAAAATGCCTAATACATTTTTTAACAGATCCTTTTTGATTAAACTACAATAGGTTTTTCAGCTTTTTCTCTAAAAAAAAATAATTTTCACCTTATTTAAATATGTTTTGCCATTTGTCCATGAATTTCATTCAATATTTTTATTATTATAAATCACAAACTGAACATCTCATAGTTTATCACACATTCATATAATCCTCTCACACATACACTTTTGTTGTTCGGACTCTTGGCATGACTCAACTCAAATTCGAGATTCTCTTGACGAAAACAATTAATAAAATATGTCTAACGTTAGTTAAATTAAATTTAAAATTGCTTTTACTGTTGAATTCACTACCACGTATATAATTTTAGATATTAACAATTTTGGATTGACAAATGTTTGCTTCTTTAATTCTATGTTTCGTTCTGTAAAACAACTTTAAAACATATATAAACACACATTTGTAGGCATTTAGAGACGTTTAGAGATCGTTTATCATGTGAAATCGTGTAGTGCGGTAAATGAGAGCCTTTTCTCAGTAATCTTATCCCTTTGGTTGACAAAGATGAAGTAACCGTTGACGACCGCGCATGTTTGTTACAGCCCCACCCCTCTGGCCAACCACCCTCCGCGGTCGCGGTAGGCGGTGGCGGTCGGGATATCCGGGACTCGGACCAAATAAGGGATGGGATAATAAAAGCCACAGTTTATGCTGTTATCCACATCCACGATTATAATAATGTATTGAAAACACTATTGGATACTATTTAGAACTGACATCGTGGTTAGCGATTTAATTTCCACTCGTCCCAGTGCATCAACCTGCTATATAAAAAAAAATACTGATTCAAATTTACATAATAAATTATACAGAAATTGTGCAAGTACTTAATTTTATACGAACAACAATATAAATATCCATGGACGTCACTAGTGAAAAGCAGCGCCGAATACAGAATCTGGTCGATGCGCAGCGAGCCGAAAAATGACTGAACGGCTAGCAAAGGGATTTTTTCATAGAGTGGAATCAACTGCTGGCAGACTCGCAGAGGTGAGGAAGGAGAGTCAAAGG
This sequence comes from Drusus annulatus, assembly GCA_022651775.1. NCBI lineage: Eukaryota > Metazoa > Arthropoda > Insecta > Trichoptera > Limnephilidae > Drusus > Drusus annulatus. The sequence continues at coordinate 107,841 of JAGWCC010000282.1, forward strand.
GTTCGATCCATGGGATCAGAACTCCGACATTTTTTGAAGTAAGTCTGATGAAAGAGAAGTGTGTTCTCTCGAAAAAACCAACAACTGAAGAATCGCAACTACGCCAAGGTGCTCGAGCTGGCTGGCCAAACTGCCAAGGATAACAAGACGACCAAGATCATTCCCCGCCATATGCCACACGCCACCCTACAATGCCAACCGCTGCAATACAAGCTGTTCTACGGCACGACCACCATCGTCAAGGAGGTGTTCTGCCTAACGTCCCAGTTGTTTTTCATCGTTCAAGAGGATCGAAAATATAAAGTACGTTTTCATGAAAACAAGCAATGCTTAATTGTAAATTAGTGTTCTCTCCCTCTCATATAAAAAAACTCATTCCTTAATATTAGGAAATATTTTGTGTGATTATTATGTGTGTTTTTCAATATTTAAAAGCAAGGATCTTCCCCAATATGATCGAGATGACATCCCACTTCCTGAAATAAAGAGGCTAGGTTGCATTTGGCATTACAGATCCATACAAAAAAAACAATTCATGAATACATATTATTTTTCCAAAAAATATTCTTTTTGGAAAAAAGTGATATTGGAATAGCAAAAAATACCACAAATGAAACGGGTGAATAACTTAACTGGACATGAATTAAAAGTTATACAATTTTATTACCGCAAATCTATAATTTTTCCAAATCAGTTAGATTTGGAAAACTTATTAGATTTCCAGATGAGTTAGGTTGACGTTTCTATTTACTCGAATATTTTCAACCCAAAAAAAAAATTATGGCTCAAGGATTAATTGAAAACAAATTGCACAATATAAAATGTTATCAACGGTTAATAATTATCGGTGGAATGTTCATCGTCAATTTGAAGTTTTGATTTATTGTGTATTTTTTTATAGTCTATCTAGTTCAAGTCGTAACAAAATGAACACACAAATTAATTTATTGTGATTTTAGAAAACTCTTAATCCATTTGGATATGTTTTTAATGAAGTTTACGTGATTTTTGTTTTCAAATAGCATTGAAATCATTTACCTCAAATGTGTTTGAATTTAGTTCAAAAATATAAATATATAAAATGCCATTAAATTGGCTTTATTACAGATTTCATCTGAATATTGGAAGTTAGTTTTTATTTTATATTTACGACTAGACACAGACATAAATATATCCGATAAAATATTCCAAATAAATTTAGTACACATCTGATGAACCCATCCCCAAATAAACCGGATCTCGATTCGAATGACGCAATTAATCACCACAGTTTGTCAATTACGCCGTCCTCATTAATTGCCAACTCGACGGACAACTTTCAGACGAACAGAGAGCTTAATTTTATATTTCATTCCGAATTATTTGAAGGGTGTGAAACAGGTTGTATCCCGCCCCGAGGGACGGGCCGAGGGTGGGTGGAAATGGCCTATTTTGTTTTGATTACCATCCATCATTGTTTTGGGCGTGTTTTGGGCTGCTCAGCTTTCGGAGGAAATAAGCGGACCTCGTGTGTTTCTTATAATTAGTTTCCCCGTATCGCTGTGTGGTGTTTGCTCTCCGCTGGCTAGGGCCGTGGGGTAGTGCCGCTGCCCGACCCTTTTAAGTGAATATGTTTTACTTCGGTGTACTAAAACATAACACGTTAAGCATTCAATTCACCCAATCAAATTAATTTGGTCTTCATTTGGAACATTTAGACTGCCTACGTGAAAATTGTTTTTATTAAGTTTATTTTATTTTCATTCAAATTTACTACGATATGCATTTAATGAATATCATACGATATGTTTTCACACGTCGTAGCCTTGCCCTTAAATCATTTTACAAATCGATCGTATTTTTAAATCATTGTCAAACTGGTTGTATATAAATATTATAGTATTCATAATTTGTAAAAAAGTTCAAATGTATTTTTTTTATGTTCCACTGTTATCTAATAAATCTATACATGTACCGAAACAATATTTTTTTTGTATCGTCATTTTATCTCAAGTATTTTTTCGTGACAAAAAATATTATTCTCTTCATAATATAAATGTAAATGTTAGGCGTGAATGAACTTAACACGAATTTCATAAATAAAATACGTGATACAACTCACTGTATGAGCGGAAGTAGGAGATGTATGATATTATCAAAAATGAGTAAAAAGCATTAATATTCCATCGCCACTTGATTTAATGACAGCAGCCAAAAATAACTAAAAATACGGAATGTAAAAACAAGACGTAGTAAATTTGTTTTAAGGTATTATTGTTCGGTTAATTTATATCCAGAACATGTTTCGCTTATTCTTAAGTTTAATCAGGGCTGACTCAAATTTACAATCGTCTCATCATCTTCACGGAGCTTTATCCCAGGGTGGGATTTTTCTTCATTCATAAATGCTTTCAACTAGCTTTGGTCCCTCGCCATTCGCCTCCAGTCAGTCCTCAGTCCTCCACTTCTTTCTCAGTTTGCTCTGGGTCACTTCCACTGAAGCACTTACACGGTACCAATTCATCTTTACAAAATTAAAATGTAAAATGGTTTTATTTACAAACGATAGTTTAACAACAGTAAAACGCCAGTGTCCGCCTTCTTAGATACGGTGCCTTTTTCCTGACAACAGGCGCTTAAGAAATCTACAAATTTAAATAAACGATCAACTATCCGGTAGAGGTTCTATTAAATCCTGCACATTGGGTAATTTGGATGCTGCGAGGAAATAGGTAAAGGTTAAGATTTAAAAAGATTAAAAGTATCCGGTTACCGCTGAGTTCTCTTGTGACTTATGACATACAAATCTATTTCATGCCGCATTGAAATGTGATCACAGGTTTTTTGCCATTCTGAGAGGAGCTATGAATTTATCTTCTCTCGATTCCCGTAACACGGGTATATAAATATTACCAATATTTTACGACGCCATATTTTTGAATCTGCATCATGTGTAAAATTTGCGTTACAAACCTAATTTATTTGATTGCCTTTCATGTTTCGACATCAATGCCAATGATTAAAAACATCTGACAGTTTATATCACTTTGACAGTATAATCGGGCTTATTATTAAAATTTCCCTAAACATAACGTCCACGGGTCAACCCTTCCCACCGAAGGGTGTCCGGATTGGGGGTATGGCTGTCAGGGTGTCCGGGTGTCTGGGTGTTTGGTTGTCAGGTGGTGGAAAGGGGTGTCCGGTACCTACCCGTGGGTGGCCGGCTATTATTTTTTATGTTCTGGTAACACTGACGTATGGACGCGCCGGAACATTGTGTCGGTACTGTCGATCGTAATTCGTTCTCCAGAGATTTTATGAATTATGATCCCTAATGACGGTGGGAAAAGGGGACCTATTTTATCAAACATAAACATATTGGATTACTTCCGATATTTAGCCTTAATTCTACGTTATTTATTACAACAAAGCTAGATAGTAAAATAACCTAAGTAAATATAGTAAAATAACGACTGAACTATAATATTTTGTTTATTGGAGATATTTAGGTTACGATAAAAATAATCCTCGATTAATTAATATGTAAATCAGAGCCCTATGTTATGTTTTGTATTTTTTTTTTAAATCATTGTGATTTGACATAAATATTTGAAAATATTTGCGATTTTTATTTTCATTTCATTATAAAAATATTGAACCCAGTGATATAAAAGTGGAAAATTCAAAAAAAGATCAAAAACGTGAAATTATTATACGTGAGCTCTGGGTGTTATTTTGTATTTCGTTATTGGATACAAATTAGATTCGTTTGTAATACCCAACAGGTTTTAATGATTAAGACTTAGTGAATGACTAAACTAAATAACTAAAGCAATGTTATATAAATAGTGTTAATAATTTTGGATTAATTAAATCAAAAAAACCCAAGTAAAAGAAAGAAGATTTCTGGTACCGCAGGGATTTTAACTCAGATCTTCCGCTAGCCTGGCGGCCAAACTATCAGTTACCCAATGTCTTCAAAAAGATTATTTTAGCTGTGAAATAATACTATATATTTTGGAATATTTAAGGAATTAAAAGATTTTGACAAAATATTAAAAGGATAATGCTTTCAGAAGTATTAAAAAAATCATTAATATATGTTTTTAATGCAACTCCCTCAGATCGAACCCGAACCCTGCGCCCTGGGAAGTAAGTTCGCTGCCTAACGATTGAAATAAAATGTTTTCATTTCTTACTTTTATTTCGCAATTTCATTTAAGGGCTGAGGGTCATTGATTTTTAATATCCAACATTTCGTGCCGGGAACATTCTGAATGGCGGAAATAAAAATAAGTACCAGGCGAACATGGGCGGAGAGGTTAGGTGTAAATGTAATATTCCGCCCTGGGCTCCTATTAGGCGGGGAACGAACCGACCTCCCCTCGAGACCGAATTAAATTTTCACCCATTGTATCTGTTAAATATATTTCCACCCGCGATTCTCATATTTTATTTCGCACCGTGTTTTGATTAAGTTTGCCGAAAGTTTCGAAGTTATTTAGGCAAGATAGTTCGGAGTTGGATGGTTCTTGTTGCCTTGAAATATTCAATCCAGTATTCAAATGTTAAATTCGCGTGCACAAGCTGTCAAACTTATTAACACATCTAGCTTTGGCTCGACACGATCGCTAAATCTCTAAATCAAACTACTTGTTCAACTGATATCCGCAGCAATCATAAATAGAATTAAACCTTCAACCTCACTCAACAAACCATTGTAATGGTGACTTTTTATGTTATTTTTTTATGTACTGAAAATAATTTGCAAATTACTCAGCATGACAAACGAAATTGCCCATTTTCAGATGAAGTCATTGACAATCCCGCTCATTTTCTAATCTGACTCACCGCGTGAATCATTTTTTGGCGTCATCTTCAGGAAATAATATGTTAATAGTAATCAAAATAGGAGAGGTTTTATATTACAAGTATGAAACTATTGGAGGAACTTAAGTTCAAAGCCATGTGAGCATTGTGCTATTAGTAATGTACCTATTCCCGTGAGGCACTGTGTGACAATTTAATAACAAAATATCCCCGTGCCATATGCGAACATTTGTGCAATGGGCGATATGTGGATGTGGGGAAATGTGAATATGTCTAACGGTATATTGTGCACCGCGCTGACTAAAGTTAGGGTCGCTCGCATTATGCATGTTGTGTCCGCCATAAACACAGGTAACTATTCCCGCCGCTGTCCACTCAAATTGTATTGAAACCACAGAATATTGTTATAAGGGGACAGCTACCATTTTCCCCAATGCGCGTTTCTTCTATTATTCCCCAAAGGAATAGTCTTCCACTGTATTTTGCAATCCACTACTTCATAAAGAGCTAATACGAATTTTGGCTAAATAATCCAGACCAGCGAGGAATAGATGCGGCCAAACCCTAAAATCATATTTAAATTGAATTCCCATGACGACATTCTTGGAATTTCGGTGGAAATTTTTTGCCAGTATTTTTTTAGAGCAAGCACAAATAAATGAAATTACACGAAAGCATAAAACATAAGCACACACACCACATCAAAAATAAAACCTTTCTAACATGACACAGTGATATTTGTTTGTTCGTGTATGATTCTGTTATTTTATAAAAAAAATATTGACGTTATTCCGATTCACTGAAAATTTAATAAAAAAATTTACGAGCATCCACTTGCCAAGCTTCCCGGTATTCGTCCAAAATTTATATATACCGCTCCTTGCCTTTTCTTTTATAAGGCAAAACCGTTTTGAACCGTATTTAGATATTTATCTCAACTAGCCGAAAAACAATAAACTAGAAACATCGTGTATCCCCGTACAATATGGACAGGATAGCAGAATGGAGGACGGCTATAGCCGGTATCCAGTGCCAGTACCAGTGCGAGTATACCCTTCTCTCTGCTCCCGTAGCACAACGGCTGCCGGAACGAGACGGACGTCCAGGGTTACACGAAACACTGAAGCAACATAGCGGTTCATGTTTGGTAGACCGTTATATTGGAAAATGGCTGGACGGCGCGGCGGCGGGGGAGGGGGGGGGGAGACAATGAGATCGGCGAGATTATTAAAAATATTGCCTTTTATTATTTTCGGAGGGTTAATGGGAAATCAAAGCACGAAAGAGTGCCACTAGAGCCTGAAGATGGAGAAGGGATGGATATATCTAATATATCTAGGTATAATAATTGTTCAAGATATCAATACCGACGCTATCAATGTACGCTACCCAGAGTTATATTTCTATTGTTGTTAAATGAGTATTTCAATCGATTCTTGTTGCTTTTGAAAACCAATTTGTAGACTCCATAGTTTTTTTTTAATTATTTATGAAATTTGTTGTATTGCTTATAAAAATAAGAAAACAATGTTGTGTCTAACAGTTTTGAAAATTTTGTAAAGTGTTTTGGCAATATTCAAACATTATTTCAACGTCTCGTTTATCAAATCAATAAAATTATCAGTCTCAAAAAAAACACCTTGTATATACATTTAGTACTAAACGGGCTATAATTTTCTTTTTGATAATAATAATTAATTCAAAATTTAAAAAAACTAATATTTTATTGTCTTTTCTGTTACTCTTAACGCTAATTGATATCACATTCTAGAAACTCTTTGGTGATACTAGGACGGCACTAAATTTAAAATTCCACAATGTTCAAATAATATGTCAAGAATTCCACTGCGAAGCCGGCTCCATAAATATGTCTGTATACCTTGAAAGATAAATGTTCCGGGAAATTTATGATGCAATGATTTGCTTACTACACTTTTCCTGTTGTGCCCTCCGGCTGTATTCAATATATTCATTGTATGGACTGTACGCTGCACGGTGCTCCAACCCAGATATCTCCACATGATTTATATGATGGTGTTTTTATTTATTGATGCCCAAGGGTTAATGTGATTTTAAAAGTATTTTATTACTACGTGAGTTGTAAACAACTGCAATGAAAATAAAACCAATTCTTTTGCAAGTCAAATAACAATATTGATTTCTGATGCGTTTAGTTTTTCATTAGTTCGATAAGTTTTATTTGAGTTTTTTTTTATTTATTTTAAAACATATTATAAAAGTTGTGTATATATACCATGCCACTAAAGTGAGATATTGAACAAAAAGATAACGGTAAAGAAATTAGTAAAGGTGTAACAAATAGATAATAAAAAAATGTTGTGCCGTAATATGTCTTAATTTAAAATATACCTACAAAAAAAAAAAAAAAACTGACAGGCACGTTAATTTTTTACTTATCCTAACGTTAAATATTATAAAAATATGAAATTAAAGAACCATTTTTGTTGTTTATTATTTGCGTTTCACAAAACGCGGTTTTCTGTTTAATACAAAACAAATTGTAAGATATGAAATTTAATTTTGTTGATAGTTAATAATAATAAGATAATAAATTCAGTTGGTTCTATTAAAAGTTGAATCTTATTAAAATAAAATGTTTAAATCGTGCAAAACTGACAACTGACAGTAAGTAAAACTGACAACTATGAACTCACTTTACAATGCAACTCTTAAATACTCGCAGTCCGGTTGCATAAAATTATTCTGAAAGTTCCCACGAACTGGGTGTCAAAGCACATTAAGCTACTTTATTCAGCGACTGTTTAATTAAAGGAAGAAAAGAAGTGGAAGTCTCTTTTGGCTACGTCATTAGTAACCAGAGGGGCGAACTTGATTGGTTGTTAAATATAAATAATATTTATGCAAATGTAACTTGTTAAGATGCATGCCCCGTGAACGGCAACAGTGGCGCCGCGTGGTGTGAGCACGTGGAAACATTTCGTGAAAATGTTATTTTACATCTCGTTTTTAAATAATGCGCTTTTAAAATAAGCCTCTCCATATTTTGATTCTAAAATCGTATATACCAAATAAAACCCTTACCATTTATTAATAGACATCCATTTTTTCATAATTTGTTGATGTTTTTGCTGTGCCAGAAAAACATTTGGACTTTCGTATTTTGCGATAGTTTTAAGTTGAGTATATGTTAATTTTATATGTGTTTTATGCTTTAATCATTGTATGCTTTAATATGCAACCTTATATGTACTTACTTACATGTTCAATGATAACAAACTCTATATACTTCTTTGTAAATTGAATGCATGTCACTTATTTGACTAATTTCTACCGCAATATTAAAGATTTTTAAGTTGTACCAAATCTAATGCATTTTGCATTTTTTAATAAAAATCCATTTGTTATAATTCTTTACAAAAAGGGATACCTAAAATACGACGTATATAGATAAACAATACAAGTAGCTGCTAAGATTTTTGAAAGAAACAAAAGAATAGTTGAAGAAGATATATTTTGGCACAGAGTTTTGAACATCATTTTGTACTTTTTCTAGCAAAAATAAGTAGAAGCCAACTATTCCACATTAAATAATCAATTATCCACCGTTCTAGTCGGAAGTACGCCATCTCCGTGACTTTAACCGCAGTCACTGAATATCAAATGTTTGCGAATAGAATAAATGTCACGCAGTGGCACTGGTCCTCCAGGGGCGCAGCAGCCGGGGGCCGGGGCCTCTAGGAAGAAACTTTTCATAATTAACTTGCAATACGTTTTATTATGGTAATTAGTAGGGAAAGAGTTCTCCAGTCCTCGCCCTCCTCCCAGCCCGCCCCCACGCAGACGTGATGACAGTCGGGAAGAGATTCTTCTGGAATATTCCGGACTGGAGAACGCAAAGTGGATGAGAAAGAGCACAGAGATAAGGACGAAAGAAAATAGGCTATTTTAAAATTACGAAAAGAAAACTTCTGCACTTCGGAAATATTTATTCAAAAAATCTATTCATTGAAATTGGGCCACAAGAAAAAACCCTGTTTTCTACAGTTCGGATAGCGCTCAGGTTGATTTAAATATTTTATTTTTTTATTTTTAGAAAAAAAATTAACTCAAGTATTTTTTTAATGAAGAGAAAATACAGATAAGTAAAGATATATTCATGTTAATAATTTAAAAAATATCAATAATCCTCAACGTAGATATGAAACAGAAAAAAATATAACGGTCGCGACCGAGACACGAGCCTCTGAACCTTGACTCTATCCGGCAGTAACGCTTCTGCCAATTCAGCCACCGAGACGTTATAAGAAACCATCATTTTTCATAGATCTTATTCTTCATTTATTTATTTTTTTCAATTGTTCTTCCAATTTGGCTGCCATCTTTGGATGGAATACAAAGATGTCTCGGTCACGACCGTTATATTTTTTCTGTTTCATATCTACGTTGAAGATTATTGATATTATTTCAATAATTAATTTTTAAAAAAACAATACGCTTTGAACTTAATTTTAATTTAATAAAGATATATTCGTAAATAAAAAAATAATTTAAATCCCCAAGTATTCTATGTACGAGAATACTATTTCTCGTAAAATAAACACTTCTTAAACAAATATTTTGAAGAAGTATGGGGAAATGAACATGTTTTGTCTTTCGTCTTGATCCGTTGATTATTTGATTAATGTATTGTTTAAATCGATCTAAACAAAACACTACAAGTAAATTATATGTGTATGATATTTGTATTACTTTTTTCTCCCTTTTGAAAACTATATCATGAATCACGTGATTTATTGATGTTTATAAAAATCAGAAAAAATATCATAGTAAAGTATACACATTAGTAAAATATATCTATTTGGTTGCTATGAACTTCCGCGATACGGCACGCTATAAAATAAACAGCAACTCAATCAGCGACGGTTTATCGCGCGGCCATCACGACATCGCGAATGATTTAAGTATCGCGATACGAAACTAAATAAATACCTACGCAATTAGCATAACCCTATAAATATGCTACACAAATGGAACGGTTTTACTGTAGAGGCAGCGAGCCTCTTGCTTGCATTTTCAAAAAGCTTAGAAAAAATCACGTCGGTTTAATTTTTCCACCTAAAACATGGAAATACAAAAAATATAAAACATTGTGTGTTGTTAGCTCGCGGCATCACCAAGTACAAATGATCTTTTTTGGTGTGTATTAGATCGAGTCGATCACGAACCTTACGATTTAATTTTAATTAAAAAAAAAAAAAAACAATTTAAACTCCATTATTATTTTTATATTTTTTAAGGGAAAATCGCCCAAGTGTCCCTAATGCTCCCAACCGTTTGGATCTAGTGGAACTATAGCAACCCGAAATGAGGAATGTTTTGAGGTTGAAGATAGTGGGGGGAGTGAGATGGGGAAAAGGAAGGTTGGGAAGTATCTGGCTATTCAGATCCAATCAGCAAACACGGCTAAGGCCATTTTAAGCAACGTTTCGATTCTGAACGGTGGTCTTACACCAAGCGATGCTGTATCTACCACTCTGGATTTAACAACTGGTACAGCAAAAATAATTGACGCCGCCTTCAGTATTGCAGTGCCAGAATTTATATGGTTATTCAAGTGTCAAAAAGGGTAATTTTTTTTTTTTTGTAAGAAGCAATCACATGGTGGTTGGACATTATATTAAATAAAAAAATACTTTGTTTTAAAACCACAGAATGTATTATGATGAAGGCCAACCGGTTTCGCTTGGATCAAGCTTCGTCAGTTATTATATGTGCCCTGACGAAGCTTGATCCAAGCGAAACCGGTTGGCCTTCATCATAATAAATTCTGTGGTTTTAAAACAAAGTATTCTTTTATTTAAGTAATTTTATTGTTAATACATAACGCTTCAATTTTGAAGATAATAAACATTTAATGTTTTGGCCATAACGTTATTAAATATTTAATGTTTTATATGGTAGGCTTTATGAGTTTTTTTTTTTTGTTTTTTTTTTTAAATTTACATCACTGTCAAACATCATAAAATAACACATTTCTGGTTTATAAAAAAATGCTTTGATTTGTAAAGTTTTTTTTTTGTTGTGCTGCAGTTAAAATACGATTAAAAATGTTTTAAATACTGAATTTATTTTAATAAATAAACAAATAATCGTGCAAGTGGCTCATTCTCGTTCTCAATGTCCTAATAATATAATATTTCAAGGATGGCCCATAAAGTAGATCGATACTAATCTCTGGGAGCGCGTGTGCCAAGTCGTGTGCGACATGAATAGGCGATCTTTACACGTTGAAAGTTTTTCTATCGGTGATTTTCCGGCGTTTTTGGCACGGAACGGGGTGGCGGCCGTACCGCCACCTGCCGGTGATTTACGGTTATATCATATGAGATACGGCCCCGCCAACACCTCGCTAGCCATGGGGTAGGTCAAAAGTACAATTTGTCAATATTCTGCAATATCAATATTCCGGGCAGATAAATACTAAGCAGCGCGATGTGACACTGAAAAATGACATATTATCATCTCCTTATAAATAATCAATAAAAAAACTCTTAACATTTTGTTCCTACTTTGGAATCCCATTTGCTTAAAAAAACTGAAGAAAGTATTCATCTTTCTATTCTGGTTTCTTCTCCTATCGGAGGTTAGCTATCATAGTGACAATCATTACCCTACAGGTTTATAATTGCGAAATAACGCAGAATCGTACTCGTATCATTCACACAAGTTTATAAACTACAAGATGTAGCATCTTGCTTTACCACATCTTCGAAAAATCTTTCCCTGAACTATCATTTGAATAAGCTTGTGTTAATTTTTCCTCGTGGTACTCACGACCGAAATGGTGGGTACTATAATTATCAAAACGTAATAAAAACGTACGGCAGCAGCAAGTAATATGTACAAAAGTAGAAGAAAAAAAAAATTGTTGAGCATTATAATAGTCCGTTTCAAATCACCCTGAAACTTAATTCTGAAATATGATTCCACCCTTTGGGACATTAAAATACAATTTATGACAAGCGTGGCATATCTATCGGTGACTATTCTAAAACTGTGTCACCGTTACATTCGACATGGCCACTCCGGAGCTGTTCCACGGAGCGCCGTTCCCAGCTACCATAGGCAATAGGTACATCCCGCAGCCGTCAGTTGACACGGCACGACAAGAGATGGCGCCTCATCACACCAATTTAATTACTCACGTCCTATTTGACAAGCGGAGGGAATAAAAAGCTTCTACTCAATTCCGCCATGTTTATTAGATCTGCGAAACATTTATCGGGTGGCAACGCCGGAATAAATGTACTGCCTAATTCAGTCAAAATACGACAGTATTAATATTATTATTTTTTATGTGAATATCGCACAAGAGTCTCAACTGCTCCAAACCGTCTAGAGCCAGTAAGACTATGGCATCCCCAAATGGGGTATGTTGTGAGTCTGAAGTTAGTGGGGAGGAAAAGGATATTGGGAAGAGGAAGCTTAGTAAGTACCTGACTATTCAGATATGGTCACCAAACACGACTAAAGCCATTTCAAGTGACGTTTCGGTTCTGAATGGTGGTCTTTCACTAGGCTGATACGTAGAGTATCACCACTCTGAAACGTGCCGCAAACATACTTTTTATTAATTTTATATGAATTAAATGTGTTTTGACACATATTTATCAATAAAAGTTATTGGCGTACGCCGGGTTTGAACCCGTGACCTTTGGATTCGTAGTCAAGCGTCTTACCGTCGATATTAATGGGATAATCTTATCCATTTATTTAACCTTGACTTTTTTTACCATAACAAAATTATTGCTATTTTAATATCGTGCTTAAATCTAAAAGAATTAGTTATAAAACACTGAATAGGGATATGTAATTTTGACAATAAAGATTAAAAACTGTATTTCCAAATCACTCTATATCGTCACTAAAACTTATAAAACTAATCAAATGAGAGGTCAATAAAGATGATACGGATGCTATATACAGCTTGACATGGATAACTTTGTAGGCAGCCAAAAGAGAATCAAGCCTCAGCACTCAAAACTGACGCTGAACGTTCTAATACAAGCAATACTACAAATGGTTAATCTGTAAATTTTCTATGGGAAGTTATAAAAATGTAAAAGGTTTCCGGTGAACAAAATTTTTAAGCCGTAATTATTAAATTCTATGATAAACATACTAAAATGTCAGTAAAAGGTGCAGTTTGAAAACTAGTGAAGGGATTTTTTAACGTTTTACTTAAAGCTCCAGTATGTATATCAATAATAATTTAAAAGATTAAAGTTTATAAACTGTATTCACTAAACATTTTAGACATTTTTCTTACTATCCACATAGAATTAATAGAAAAACGCAATACTTTAGGATAACGTTCTTGACCGTTATTTGTAACATTAGAATTAAAGTTTTCCAAAAATGTTGCTCTTAATAGAATGATTGATTTTCAAAAAATATTGTAAACAAGTCAAAATACGGCTAAACAAAAATATCTCAGGTTACTAAAAAATTTAGCTTTGTTCACTTTAAAAATACTTATTATTTTATGATAACGTTTTAATCTCCAAGGCATCTTAATTATGTTTAATTAAAATTGTGTCTTTCTCTACTTGCCTTAAAGATGTCACCAATAAGTATTGAAACCAGTTGGCAACAAAAAATAAATGAATAGTTTTATGAAAATAAATAAAATAATTAAAAGAGAGTGAACAAAACTAAGTTATTTTTTAATCATTTATAGGGAATTTCACAAAGATAACATTTTAATCAATTTTAAAATATCTATATTTTTCTCTTAATTTATGAAACCATTTCCTGTAATTTAATGATTGTATCCAAGTAATGTTTACATGCACTGTCGGAAAACTCATTGGTCACCATATTTTGTTATAAATCAACAAAATAGAATGGACAATAATTATTACCCGGCTATCAAAAAATTTACGCCATTTTGCGGCAATCAGAGGATAATGACTGCTTTGAGTGTCAATTAGTTTAACCATATTTCGACAATAATCTAACGCAGATTTCGCTAATAAAAGAAATGTACTATTATATTTTGCTGTAGATAAGTAGGGAGGCATAATAGCATATCTAAATCGTTGTCATACTCGGAGCCAAAATCTCAAAGCATTGAGCAATAAAACACTTTTTACTTTTAAACATTGTTTCTTAACCCAAGCCTATTTGATATGGTAACATTGTCAAAAAATTTTTTTTGAATTTTCAAACATATTATAAATGTCTCTTTGTACCCATAATCTACCCTGAATAAAGAATCAGACAACAACTAATATACAATAATCTAATACAAATCCCTGGGTTTTCCTTCCCCGCTCTCCTTGCCCCCGCTCACACATATCGGCCTAATACTCAGATTTAGGGGCAAGCGGGGACCTCGGGCAGCAGGGTACGTTGGAACAGTAAGCCGCCACGTCCCGCCAGTCATATTTCATGGGGCTTACCTACCCCGCGTGACAAGCAACCCCCTTTCTCACTTGATCCCTTCTATCCAGCCTTCCTTCCATTGCCTGATCTGTTTCTTATAACAGAATAATGGGGAGGGTGGGCAGTAGAGAAACATGTTAAATTATCTTCTGTCAAAGACAAAAGGTACATTTTGATACAATATTTGTAAGAATTTAACATTTATGTCTTTTGACTCAAGGTTAAATATTATCATTACAACATTTTTTACAACATGTACGAAATTGATATGATTGAACACGTTGATTGAATAAAATTATTCAAGAGTTTTGTTGTATTTTTCACGTATGTTTTTAAGGTGGATTATTACTTTTTCGAAACACAAAAATAAATACTAATAGGAACATCATTTTGCCATTACATTCATAATATTATTATATCTATTAACACTTACGTACAATTTTTTGCTTAATTAAAAAAATTTCATAATTTTAAAGTTTTACAGAGGTTTCGGTTTGAATGTGTAAACATGAAAAAAATATTTGAATGAATTAAACACCATTTCGATCCTAAAACTTTAAAATGGTGCACAAGAAACCACCTGAAGTAATTAAGACAACGTGTACTTACTTATAGAACATAGCTTGGTTCATATGCAAATATTACTTTGTACAATTAACAATTTAAGTATAACAAACGTTTTACAAATGATATGATATTAATGCTGATTTTTAACATTGGTGCTGCAACTAAATTTTCCCAGTGAGAGATTTCATTCGGTAGAAATGATTGTGAAATATTGGTGAAATGTTATCTATTGGAAAAATGAATATTGAGAACCTAGAATGGTATTTATTTTGAGGGAAATTTATAGATCATCCAAATTCACTCGTAACAATTTGTTTATTTTTAAATATGCCTTCACAGAAATATGTTAGTTAGCTAAGGATAGCAAAACATTAAAATTTTCTAATGGATTATATATTCTCGGGACCCCGATGTTCCTAAATGTGAAAACATCTGCCTATAACAGACTACTAGTTATCACAGTGTACAATGTTGAAGAATAAATGATGCGTTCTAAGTAATTCGGATATTAACGATATTTGGTCCATAATTTAATCCCGTAGCCCTCGCCCTGTATGCTACATATCATTTCTACTGGTTGATAAATGACTCTAAGGATAATTCCTAGGGCTGGTCGAGAGAGATAGTCTAGGGGGGGGAGGCGGGAGGGAATGGGCTGCCTTAAGGAGAGAGAAATGGAGAAGGAATTTCTTAAGGGTGCCAAGGTAGGGGAAGGAATAATTGAAAATCTTGAATTTAAACAAATATAATTAATACAGAGAATTCGACCTACTTGAATCCTTAAATAAGTATTTTTTAATGCGTTATGTGTGAAAGTTTAAAAAATCGAGCAGATACAGCTTTAGCATAAACAAATATAGCAACAGTTTAAGAATGTTAAGGCTATGATTAAAAATTCTCATAACTGTGTTGCTCGTGAAACTCTTAAAGTAAGTTCGAAAGAGAGTAAAATAATTCTTCCCTATTTTAATTTTTTAAACCATTCTCGGAAGGTAAAATTCGATCACAAATTAGCAGTCTGAAAAAAAAAGTATTCAAATTAATTGACGCTAACACCAATTCAAACACATTTATTTGTAGCAGGGATAAAATAAAAATAATAAAACATCTCAATAATGCATGTTTAGTAAAAAAATCGGGAAAATATATTTACTTCAAATACCTTTGCTAAATGTAAATGGGTTGAAGAAACGTTTTTTAAGGTCCATTTAACCTCTCTCCATCATCGCATTCCTCAGCCGAGACAATCGCTTCCTTCTGTATGACCGCCCGGCATATCAGATGAGATCTAGAAAGCCTCTTGCCAAAGAACATAAATCAAGACGCTTCATTTGAAAAATTACTGTAAATTCCTTCCTCCGCTTATCCTTCACTCTTTTGGTACTCCAGCTCTGCAGATGGACAAACAGAATACGAAATAACATTCGGAATAAATAATAATCCTAAGTCTTATTGGAAATGAACATTCTAAGAATCTAAACTTACTTTTCCTTTGGTAAAAATAACAAACTACTTGATCCTTTTAAGGCACTTTTCTACAAAATCGTATTATTCGACTAACCTGACATGGGATTCTTATAAACAACCGAATGAAACAAAGAAAAAAAGTAAATGGTCGACAATTTTCTGCAGTACTTTCACTAATCAATTTTGGCATATTTGTACTTTTTTTATCGAGCCAACCATTTTCGTTCATAATACATTGGAAATATATTTTTTGTGACCTTTACAAGTGTTATAAACTCGATTTTCTTTATTTTCAGATTGCTGGTTCATAGAATCTGAAATCCCGGAGGTAAGAATATTTCTTAAATTTTTCTCTTTTCACATATTCTACGAAAATGACAAATTTAACCAACCAATAACACTTAGTAGACCAAATGCAGGTTTGTTTTTTTTCGGTTTTATTTGTACTTTAATCGAGTTACCTTGAATTGGTAAAAATATTCGATCGAACCCATATTCTTTGAAATTTATCCTAGACTTACTCCCTCTGACAGTTACGGGACGGCAGAGGGGGTAGCAGGTACGAACGAATGAAATAAAATATACACAGTGACCCACTGAAAATCGTTCATTTTTTTTAATTATTATTACTCTAGATCGTGGAAAGATATCAAAAAAAGTTATAGGTAAAATCTTTTATTAATGAGTCTCAAGTGTATGGCGTAATGTTATACACGCGTTTCAAGTATTTTATATTTAAATATTAAAACACATTTCTCAATGGATCATACGCATTAGGAAAACACACAAGATAAAAAGATTTTTTCCAGGACGGGACAATTTCAATCCTAGGATTATTCGCTCACCAGGCAACTGTTCTAACCACTAAGTATTATTCAGTACATTGCGAGTTGACTTGTTTTTGATTACATTGTAATGTCGAAAATATGATATTAATAACTTTTAATAATTTTTTCCGCCCTTACACTTTTCTCTACTATATGCAAGCGATCGTGATTACACAAAAATCAACCTCAACTATAATAATATTTTACCCTTTTTTATCTGGATATTGCAAGACATTTTCAATAGTATGCAATCGATTCCCAAACCGAATATCTCATTAATTATGTAGGCAAATATTATAAATTTCAAAGACGCATTTTTCGAACTTTTAATAGCTGCTGTAAATCGGAAAGAAAAAAAAACTATTTTTTCGGTCCATTTTCGTACAAGGATAGGTAATCATAGTAACATCCCGCGAAAAGAACACAAAACCTTTTTCAAAATATCCATTTTTGCACTGACCTCATATTGCCTAAGACTATATAATTGTTTCTGACAGAAATATCTCACCGAGCAACAATTTTGGAAGGAAAGCATTTTCTTTCTTTTGAGTTATGATTTTTTGAAATTGGTGCGGTTTTTATAATGGGCTATACTGTTTAACGTATAAAGTGAAGGTAGGTTCCGGTTCCCACGGGACGGCGAACGAGAACGTTGCGGAATTTCAATTCCGTATCCGCTAAGATCTTGCCCCGTTCCGAGGCAATCTTTCTCGTCCTGGAGATATATGCAGGTGTACCTGTGTGCAGTTTCCGGACGGGCGCACGCCACCTGCCGATTTTCTTCGGCAAAACCACTGCAGTACTTGACCAATACATCCGCATTGTCTAGCTGTGCCAGGAATAAAGTTCGTCATTCAATAATCGTACCTGTCTGATTTTAAAAGAAAACTTGGCTCATGCAAATCGCTTTATATGGCCTTCCTCAATTAGGATATACATGTAATGTAAAGTCAACGTTTGCGATAATACTAAACGATAAATCATTGGGTAGGTTCATATGATTTAACAGCTCCTTTTTACGTTCAGCGATTGATCAATGGGCTGTCAAATATTGTTTGTAAGAGTGTGTACATTATATCGAAACCCTACGAAGCTTACCGTATTAGGTATATTCGATGACCTTGAACCCTCAAAATATATATGTGATACTACTCTTCCTATGAATTGTATTTTAATATTTTTTTTATAATTTTGTTTTTCCTTTCAAATAAGCACTACACGTTTTTGGACAAAGCCCCTACGTTTGTTAAAAACGTACATGAAAAAGCCCAATCATTCTCGTGGGAAGGTTTCAAATCAAATTACAAGAGAAAGCTCAGCGATTTTCTAATTCGACAATTACTCCAGGACAGCTGGGGGAGGGAATTGTTTTAGCACAGGAGGTTTTACTGCCCTCACTACCTCACCACCCAAGAAGAGAGGATTCTCTCCACTTACACTTTTAATTGCACACTCAACATCGCAACTTTAATTTCAAGTATAAAAACGAATCGCTCTCTCATTGATAATAAAGCATTTGCTATGGCAAACGTAATGTCTTTTTCACGGTGGTCTATTTTCAGCAGGTTTCAAGTCAATTCTAATGAGACCCGTCTATTTTACTTTTATCATCAGGAATTAACCGCGTGCTCACCGAAAGAATAAATCTATTTCAATGCTTTATTCAATATAACTCTGGTAAAACAGTTGAGAATAACACTAAAAAGAAGATGATTCTTTAAGCACCGTTTTTATAATCGCCTTAATGTCGCTTTACAATTTGTCGAGTGATCCAAAATTAACTTAAAGTTTAATTATCAAACATTAGGTCAAATTGTTGTAGTTTCTTATATTTTGAGTTACGTACTAATATCTGTTAGATAAAAAATATTTAGAATTTTATTCATGTAATAGTACGTTTATGTCGCTATATTATAGAATAGTGTGTTAATTGTTATATGTTTCAAATTCCTTGTGTTATCAATTGGACAAATTAACATTCCCGTATCAAATTAATTGCCGATCAACAGTCTTATTTGCGCGCTTGGTACAAGTTTGAGGTCGTTTGCAGTGACTGATTTTGTGGCATTTTATGACGTCTTTAAACCAGTACAGATTGAAAAATCCACAGCCTCCCCCGTGGCGTCCCGACGCCGACGCCGAGCATCGGAACAGCGGAACGGGAAGGCGCCGGCTCCAATAAGCGTCCCGCTAACGGTAACGTCAACTGAATGATCAATGCTATCCACTCTACCTGCGGGAATAGGGCTTGTACTTTATTTTTCTACCCACCTTAAAGTTCACTTTAAATCAAATTGAATCAAACTCAGAGCATTCATAGTCTTCAACCAATTTTATAAGCAGGATGCATACACAATTTTGTACGAAAGTCAAATGTATTTGTGGATGTTATAGAGGTAATATTAAATTGTATGTTTGTGGTTTTTTTATGTTTCAATGCGTCACATATTATGGTAGTAACATATCTATATTTATTATTAAATATTCTGTTTTAGTTCCCTTCTACGGTAGTAAGTTTAAATGCAATTAAAGAGTAAATTATTTAACGACTAGTTTTTGGCGGATGTTTATTTATGGTTTGTTTAATGATCGTGTAGTTTTGCGTTAACTTTTTATCAGTTTTTATATACTATAATGGGAAAGCAGTCCAAACTTTTATTCGATTTGATAGTTTTTTATTATATAATACAAGTCCAGTGGAAACAAAATAGTTCAAGTTCGAATTATTATTTATAAAATTATATAAACAGGCAGTAGCAGTTACGAAGCAAGGAGTGTGTGCCAAGACAGAGTCAAAATGGCGGTCCGTCCTCTTTGCCTACCCCTGCGGGGAAACGACGTGATGGTTAGTTAGTTAGTTAGTTAGTTTGCAGTTACAAAAATATTTTGAACTCATTTCTAAGGATTAACAAATTATTCTTAGTTAATGAACCAAACTTCATATATATCTTCCTTACTAAATATATTACCTAACTTGAGGAAAATAAATTAGTCCCATGTTCTGCAGTAAATTCCCGGGAGCGGTGACAAAAACTAGTGAGGCAGTTTACCCGGCGAGCCGACTTGATATTCCTGTCGCACAAAAAGTCCATAAACTTTCTGCAAAAACAAAACACACCCCGGCCAATAATGTAACTTATTTTCCAATAATCTTGTCATGTTGGCGCTACTGCCTACCGACGCTCCTAACAAATGGGTCCACCCGCTAAAATGTCTTGTAAAAATTCTTGTCGCGACTTTACTGCGAGACACCGCCTCACATACAAGCCTTCACACACCTATCCCTGTACAGATATGGCTAACAGACACACGTACACAAAACAGAACCTCTTCCTTCTCCCGCTTCCCTCCAGCTTCCCCCGCTACCACCACACTGTTCAGAATTCTCGAGACGCACCAAATTTATCTTTCATCTCCGATGCTTCTTTCTGCCTGCGTAGCTAAAGAAGAGCGGGGACAAGTCTCTATATTCCAGCTTATTTTGCTACATTCTTCCAGGAGATCCTTAATCTTGAATGGATTTACTTATTTGAGTTTCTCTATACTGGGTGAGAGTGTGGAGTGGATACTTGATACCTTTATGTTGTAATAATACACGTCAGTTTCAAGTTTATTTTCAATATACTTGCTACGAATTTGCTTCAATGCTAAATATTGGATTCAATATCAGATTAAATGCAAAACAAAAAAAATATTAAACGAACAAAAATGAAGCGGACGTAGTTTTCTTGCTGTGGTAGGTTTGGGATAAATAACGCATAAAATTAGAAACTTTTAGGTTAAGGTCAAGTTAAGGAAAATTTGAAGGTTATGCAACATTGAAGAAGAAAAATTACTTGGCTTATGTAACAGTAACCTTTTTTTAGGATACTTTTAATGGTTCTGTCATTTATATTATTGTCTTATTGAAATAGATCTCAATAAAATTTGGGCAAAAATAGTTTATTCATCAAATATCAAATTTTACTAACTATTCGAGAAAAAGTTTTATGGGAAACTGGTGTAGCTATTTAGATGAAATTTTCTAAACCAAAAACCCTTTGGGTCCCTTGCTGAATTGGTATACTCGGGATACATAATTTTAACGATAATATTGTTTGGCTATCCAAACTATTCTTAACTCTTCAAGACACGTCGTAGACTTTGCACATTTTGAAAAATCTAGAGGTGGTATTTCTTTTATGACTGTTGGAAAATTCAGATTTTGCACTTTCTATCATAATGACCTAATAATGGTAAATTTCCGCTTTTGTAAAATGCTTCTTTCAAAATAACATACAATAAAATAAACTAAACTGCAAATAAGCAACTTAGCATTTTACGAAGCTTAAACAATCCTAGGCATTCAAGTTTATTTTTCAGAGCCGGATATTTCAACGAACCTTCCCGATGAATTATCCTCATCCAGTCCTAAGTGGTTTAGTGTTCTTGAATCAGCGGCTTCTTTCTCAGCCGACTGTAGCTTCAAATTGCTTCTACGTCAGAATAAGGTCGAAACTTTTCCCTTTTCAGTTCGACAATGTTTAGAGTTTGCTTTTCTCGCTGTGTTCCGGCGTTTCTCTTAATATGTGGTATTAAGAAGTGTTCCTTAACTTCTGCGGGAACTTTAAGCTGTTACTTGATGTGTTTGCGGATACCGCATCTTGAGTGATCCAAGGCGCTTCCTAATTTACCCGAATATCGAGATGGATTTTCTTACTAACGGACAGAATTCCGTTGGCAATGAAATCAAACATCTTACTTTATTTTCGTTCTTTGATAAGTTTAGTTTGACACATTCAACTTTGCAGACAAACAAAAGAAAAACTAACGTCGAACTTTTTTTAAATCCGTATATTTTTGTATTGGCAGAATTTGTACTAGCGACGCTATCGACTGCTAAGTTAAATGTGTGAAGCTGAAGTTCATTTTTTTCTGGATGCATAATAAAATCATAAAGTTTTTTTTTCGTGTAGTATGTAGAGCTTTACAACATTGTTTGCGAATTGCATTTTCACGAAAATAAATTTATTGTCACGCGTATTAAATTTAAATATTTATGTAATATCAATAATCCACAACATAAACATAAAACAGAAAAAGCCAGAAAAAAAACTCATTTTTTTGTTTGTTTCATATTTGTGTTGTTGATTATTGATATTATTTAAATATTCAGAAAAAGCATTAATGCTTTAAAGTTCATTCTAATTTCAATAAATTAAATTTGCTCATTTGATTGAGCCTGACGGGATTAACCAAACTATTAAACCGAAGAGCCATGTTAAAATTTCTATTCGGGAATGATTTGTATGTAGAACTGTTCGGAGTGATCAAATATTTGCTTAATTAAAATGATCAACCGTAACGAGTGTTCAGACGCGCTTTAGATAACAAGCCGCTAATATGGCGGAACGAAGGAATAATGACAGTTAATTTTAATGGTGTGCCAGCCGCCCGCCCTGCGCCGTGCGTGATCGGAAACCGAAAACCGCCCATCCCCCGGCAAGTAGGGTGGCCCGCCCACCCCACTGCGGGCGGGGAGGGGGACGCCCTACCCCACCCGCCCGCTGCTGCAGACTGCAGACACTTTGTATGCAGAGCGTATTAATAAGAGGATTCTTACCTCAATGGCGAACGTGGCTGTCCGCGTCTGCCCGCTCGGCTTTCCGCGTCCGAGCCCATTTCTTGGGGGATTCCCTTTTTTTCTTCCGCCAAGTGGCTTGGGGTAGGAAAAACTAAGGTTCTACGATGTTCTTTTGTAAACGAATTTTGAAACGAAGTACGTATCTAGTAACGTTTATGTGTAAGTTATCATTTCAGATGCCTTTCAACGTATATTCAACAAAAAAGGAATTTGCGGTAAACCATAAAAGAGTTGACTTTAAAAATTTTGTATTTTTTTTTAAATGTTACCGTATCAATATTATCTTAAAATAAAAGCGTTTGACATTACTTACTACTATCGTAAAATAAATGGTATGTGAGTTTGAGGTTAGCGTGAACTAACACAGTCAAGACAACTCAACATTGGCTATTATTTGAAGATTATAATTGCCTTGGCTCTCCTTGCACGTCACAACATATATACGTACTAGAAAATACACACACACATAGATTATATATAAATATATATAACCTGGTTAAATTTGTTTCCGTACATTAATTTTGGTCTGAGCTTATGATTTGTTTATTTTTAGGTCAACAAGTATTTTTTCAGCAAACAACAAGTGAGCCGAACGCTGAAATAATTGAAAAAATCGTTTCAGCCAAGTTGACAGTCACGGAACAGGGTGCTCGGCGCAAGGGAGGTTAAGCAGAGAATGAATTGTGAATTAGTTGACAGAGAAGTGAGAAGAGCCGGAGAAGAGCCACGGTCCCGGCCGGCCGCAAAGTCTTCCTCCCTTCTCGAGCCTCGAGCCTCGTGAAATATTTAATGTGACCCCGCATTTCCACACACTGTGCGCTGTGTGCTGAACAAATCTCACAGGCAAATATTCAAAGAGAGTCGCTAGACTCGTCCACGAAATGAAAGTTGACGACTCAATTGCTGATTCGGGGATAGAAATTCAAATTTTCTGCGGGAAACTTTCTCTGTACGGAATAATGGTTAATGTCAGAGTAAATTATACGAACTTAAATCACTTGATAATTTGTCTTCATCGTATTAACTGTGAGAAGGAAGAGTCAGAAGGGTTGAGCCTGTACGCAATCATAATTACTATAATAATCTATTGAAGTACCAAGGTTTTCCGTATTTATTTAATGTCGTATTCGAAAACCCGGTATTTTTATTTACCCTAAATTTCGTTAATTGCTATACAATGTGAATTCATTTGAAAATATTATAAAATTCACCCTTAAATAAAATACCATAGTAAATTCAGTCAACAAAAAAAACAATTGATCGAAAATTTGCAATAACTCCTTCCTTTTAATATCACAGGTAAATAATATTGTAAAACCATTTGACGTTCGATTTAGACAAGTTTTTGCCCACATACGAGGCCTGTTCAAAAGAAAAGGTGAATATTGAATTTTCGCGGGCTGTGTATATTCGATTATCGATTTTTTTTTCTTATGTTGGTACACATGTTTATCATATGTTAGCATTATCTATTTTTTTCAAAAGTAAAAAATCGAAGAACACACAAAAACGTGACTAATCCTTCCAGTTGTCAAAAACAAACCACTAATCCAAAATGGCTAATAATGCTTAAATTTGATAAGCATATGTGTACCAACATAACAACAACAAAAAATCGAAAATCGAATATACGCAGCCCGCAAAAATTCAAAATGCACCTTTTCTTTTGAACAGGCTATGTATATGGATTTTTTTTTGTGGAAAATTATACATTTTATCACACAATTATAGAAAAATAGTCTCAATAATACTATTATATTATACTTATTCGGATATTTCTTAGATAATTCTTATAATTCTTTCTCTCGTAGAACCGAATGAATTGTACAGATATACCTGCTGTCATGAATGATGTACAGTTTACCCAGCATGACCTACATACATAGGTACTTGTAATTGCTTTTAGCTCGGAAACTCGTGAGGTGTTTAGATAAACAGCTCGCTTAAATTAACTTTATTGTGTACCCGTTTCTCAGCAGCTGAATATTCACAGTTGTGGTGGGTATAACGTGATTATTTCACCAACAGAATAGGCAATTAATATTATTATATTTAGCAAAAAATTGATTTAACTGGTTACATTCAGAAACAATTTTCTGCATTTCATTACCTTTGTACCATTGTTGGCTTGTTTAAATAGGTAAAAAATAATTAACAAACCTGTCTGAATCAATCAATTTGCGCACTTTAAAGATTATATAATTTCGCTTAAATGTTTTGCTTGCTACCGAGAATTACTCGAGTTTTTTTAATTGAATTTGATGAATGTTTTTCTTAATGAAAATTTTAATTTATGGTACAATTATTTTTAGAACTTTGAATAAATATTTCAAAATACGTTGCGATGCGATCTTCAAATATTCAAGTTGATATAAAATAATGCCAGACAAAAGCTGTGCGAATTTCATGACAATACAGCAAACCGTAAAAGTTTTTTTCTTATTTTATATAGTCAAACTGCTTGCCTTTTTTACACTGAATACCACACAAGAGTTCTAACTGCTCTTTACCGTCTAGAGCCAGTGAGAATATAGCATCCCCAATTGAAGTATGTCGTGAGATTGAAGGTAGTAGGGGGGGTGGGAGATGAGGAAGAAAAAAGTTGAGGAGTACCTGGCAATTCAGATCTGGCCACCAAACACGGCGAAAGCCATTTCAAGCAACTTTTCGATTCTGAATGGCGGACCTTTCACCGGGGCGATCTTAGGTATTTACCACTCTGGAACATATATAACAAATATACCATTTATTATTTTATGAGAATTAAATGTGTTATGACACATATTAATAAAATAAAAGTTATTTGCGAGCACCGGACTTGAACCCGTAACCTTTGGATTCGTAATTGAGCGTCTTACCACTCGACTACGGAGGCCGTCTCATATTATAGATGACTTATATTTCTATCATAACAGGTATACTATTTTCCCAATTTAAACTTAACTAAAATGTTTTACACTATGATTGTTATATTTCATCACCCGTTATCTTAACGATACAAACAATCATATTTTTTTAAGTTAGTAAGGTTTTACATTTTCACGAAGATCCTCTGGTGTTCGGTAAAAGTTCTCCACCGGATTACAACAAATTTCCAGCTAAAAATATTGTTACGGTTACAAAGTCACGTGACAAGTAACGTAACAAGATCAACGGTTGAACAAACAAGATTCACACTTCCAAATCATCTTACGCTCCCGCAACAAAAGTGCACAAACCCTCACCCTGACGCCACCTCGGCGTGTTGTTCTCTCGGTGTCTGACAAGCTACATTTCGCATTTTCCATGCTTTGCGGAGTCGTGTTTATTTACTAGCAGAACGTGGCTTGGAAACACTTTTCCATGCTTGAAAATTAGATCTGATCAAAATAATAACATTGTATCTCACGTTCTCGCTTAGCTTTCTGGCGTTTCTTTGGACATAAAACCCCTTAATGTCTCCAGTTTACAGATTTATTAGTATATTTTTTTTAAATCTTAACTGCGAAGCGTAAATCCGTTAATTTGAAGTATCAAAATTACTCTAACAGTGAGTCCTGACGTTGAGATTTAAACAGTTTTTTTCTGTGGATTATTCACCTCTCAACGTTATTTTAATTAAGTGCTTTAGAACATTAATTTATAACAAAATAAGGCATTACGGTATATTATTTTATCAGAAAGGTAGTGTCGAAATCTCAGTGATTAAAAATTATTAATTGTACTTCATTTGTTGAGTTATTTATATCTTTTTAAGTTAGGAGCAAGCCTGGTTTTTCAAAAATTTCAAATACCACAAACTTTTTTTTTCAATGTGAATAATAATAATACCTGCCTGTCGAGTAGTAGTCTATTCCAGGCTTTAGGACTTGACAATTTGAAGGCACGCTCCCCAAACTTAGTGTCTGGTTTGTGCATTTGTTCCTTCAACCTTCCAATAGCCGATGGTACTGCCGACCTAAGGGTTGACTGATACTATACAAGAGTTTCAACCGCCCGGAGCCAGTGGGACTATGTCATCTCTGACTGGATATGTTGTGAGGCTGAGTGATGTGGGGAAGTGCAAGGCTGGAAAATATTATCACTTTAGATTATCTCAATAAGAGAGCATAATAACTATAAAATATATTCAATACAAAGAAATAGAGTTGACTAGATGAGATGGATGGATGGCAGAGGTACGACAGTAGAGCCGGGTAGGCCAGGAGGCAGGAGGCAGTAGGCAGTAGGAGGTAGCAGAAGAGCCAGCAGACGAGCCGATGAATAAGTCATGAACGGCCCGCTCCATTGTTCGCGCCACTCCATCCATTTCCTTGTTTTTCCGCCTTCTCTCCGGAACTTCGAATTATCATTTTCGGAATATTTATCAGTCAGACAATGAGGGCGGTCCTTGAGAGCAGCATTACATAATTGAAAGAGGTAATTTCTCAGGCCGAGGCGCTAAAGATTCATACCTCCTTCTCTTTACAAACAACAAATCGGACGTCTGGGAAGAGAAATATAATTAACGAACAAATTTTGGCTTAGTTTGTTTTCAAACTAGTTGCATTTGTAACAGATGTTGTAATATTAAATAAAAATAAACAGATGTAAAAATATTAATTAACGTAAGTAAAAAAATAAATAATGGATTTATTATTTTCACCTTTTTCATTTTCTGAATCTTTTTACTATCGGAGGTTATCTATCATTAGGGTCAGTTATCGGAGGTCTTCACCTTAGAGGCTACACACTCACCACATTATTCGGTTTTTCATTTGATTTGATGATTGATATTTAAAAAAACGTTGAAAACTTCTCTCAGAATCACTCTTTTCTCACCTCTTTTCACCACCATTCACCACCATCACGTTGCTTGAAATGAAATTAGGCAATTTGAGTGACTCAATCTGAATAGTCAAATACTTCCTTCAAAATGGTTATTTTCCTTATTTTTCTCCGTCACTTATTTTGCCTCATTAACAAAAACGAAAAAAATGCAGTTTCGTGGCAATCGTTTTACGTTATACTCGAACAGTTGTTTCTGACGTAAACGTGTTAATAAACCCTTTATAAAATATAATAAGCTTACAAAAAGCAATTTAAATCAAAGTGTTCGGTGAATTTTCCTGCACATTTCAAGCAGTCTGGGATGACGGCTACCGGAGTCGAATAAACATCGCACTCCAAACTTTTCAATCTGTTTAATTCAAACAGAGAAGTTGGAGCAGTTGAAATGTAAGAAAGGCGGTAATGGTTTCATTGAACTAAAAGTTTACCATCGATAAAACGCAAAGGGTGTTGTTTGCCATAGCATTCAATTGTGCGCAAAATGTTCCAGGCGAGAGTTGGCCGACCGCGATTGCATTTTTATTAGCGCTAATCCGACCTCATCGGATCAGATCGGCCCAGCCTCTCAAACTTGACCAGTTGAGCTAAGGTTTAAACTACAATAAAAGTGTATACCCGACACGGATTAGACCTTCAAGAAAATCTTCGCAAACACAAAAATACAAGCAGATAACTGCACTCTCGAGATTGAAACTTTTAGATTAAGTTATGGTGTTGGGTAGCTTTCTGGAATATATTATTTATCGTGTTTAAATCGATATTTCTCATGCATTTTCCATACAAGCTTTATAAACTACATATGTTTAAGAAGATAAAAACCTACTATTATGTTACATATAATATCGACTGTATTTAAACTATTCGACTGCGGTAAATTGTAATTTAGGCCTTAATAATAATAATATTTGTATAATTTGTAGAGCGCCGTTTTTGTGAAAAATCACCTCAAGGGCGCTGTACAAATCTTAATTTCTACTTAAAATTTATTCATAGTTTATATAAATATACAGCAACATACTTACCTGGCAGGTCACTTCTGGCAGGACACAATCACCATAGCATAATAATTTAGCTGATTTGAACTAATTTAGCTGATTCTTACATATATATTTTTTTTTTATTTTTTATTTATTTCTTTTTTATTATTTTTTCATTTTTAGGGCATGAGAGCAAATTTAAAATAAAGTTTATCGGAGGTATTTTTTAATTTTTCGTAGTGAAGAACAGATAATGGTGATAATCTTCTAATGAATTTAAGGAATGCGAGTCTGAAAAGTTTTCTTGGTTCTATTGGGTTTGTTGCATCTTGATTATGGATATGATTTTCTGAAAAAATTAGTTTTGAGTTTGCTTCTGAACTCTGTCGAGTCTTTTATTACTCTCAGATTATGTGGTAGTCCATTCCAGGCTTTAGGACCTGACACTCCGAAGGCGCGCTCTCAGAACTTGTGTCTGGTGTGCGCTTTGGTTCTTTCAATAGGCCTTAGTGATAATATAACGTTTACTCAGTTATGCTTGACACCTAATTTTAAATCGTAAAGTTAAAAAAATCACAATGGCGCTAATACTCGCGGCAGTGGTTTAAACCACTAGGCGAATGGTTCCTTAAAAAAAATGCGGAATGACGCCTTTTACCTAAACAAAGTCAATGTGTATTATAACGTTGTACGTTAAGCCCTTTTGGCATAAATAATTTTTTTTTTAAATCCAATGATGAGTACTCACATTATTGCTATGGTAGAACATAACCAATCAGAAACAGAATGCTGCTTCAAGTGGCTTTAATTGTGTTAAGTCAATAGATCTGAATAGTCAGGTACTTCCCGAACTTATTTTTCTTTTTCTTATCTCCTTCCCCTCCCCACTACCTTCAGCCTCACAACCTACTTAATACGGTCAATGCCACACTTGAACGTAGTTATGCAGCAAGCGTTCAACCCACAATTTGCCAAAATCGAGTTTTACATGTTTTCCTATAAATAAATACAAGATTTATATCTGCTGAAAACATCCAAGCCTCAAATGCAATAGATTTGTGGTTTTTTTTTATTAACGCACATTGCAGATATTTGCTCAAATTAAAGTTTAAAAACATTATAAAATGTAGAATAACATAGGAAATACTTGTTTTAATAAATTCATCGATAGATTATAAATTACCTATTAATAATATTGCTCATAAAGAAAAAAATACTGATATTCACTTTACAAATGCCGAATATGCATATTAATGTTTTTTGTATCGTAATTTTTTTAACGCCTTTTTCTCAGTTTTATCTTTATGGGATTGAACGCTTTCTGCATAACTACGTCTAATTGGGGATGGCTCCGAAACTCGGACATTTTTGTTGAATTCACATAATTCTTTCAAAACTACGTAAGCATAGTTATTATATAGTTACTACACCACTGTGTCGAAGACAATATAAAACATTTGACTGTATAATAAAAGATCACGTAATGTGGTAATTTATTTTTGTCTGGATCCAGTCACGTTCAGCTTTCTTTGAAATCTTCCAGCCGTGATTGGTCCTGACCGCTCGTGTCTAATCTTATTAAGGTCGCGGAGTGACACTTCCAGCATTCAATCCTGAAGGACAAATAAAACAAACTATCGGATTGGGACCGAGACCAAACCAACCCAACCACTGTCCACTACCCCACTGCCCCACTACCCCACTACCCCACTGCCTCTAGCTTTCTTCACTCCTGATATCCAGGCATAAAAACAAATATGGATGGATTACCTAGTCCAGCGGGGGATAATCTCCTGATGGATTGCTGAATTTTGAACCTCGTAATCTCTGTGCAATAAGCAACCACAGAAGTAAACAATTCGCCAGATTCTACAGGCGCTATTTAATGTATCGATTAGAGGTAAGACCGTGTTTCATTTCAGCAAATTCTGTCTTGGAATGTTCTACTTACAATGCTGAAACGTATTAATTATAATTTCTTATTTATTTGTATGCACAGCGCGACTTGTATGTAGTTGGGTAATTATCCATCCTATTCGTGAAGCAAGGGAAATCGCTGGAAATCAACACGCCCACGGCAGTGGAGTATTTGGCACTCCCTTCAAGTTTTCATACCTGCTTTTTTAAGTTTATAACTGTTGAAGTGTGTTTATCACAATGAAAGTAAGCGCAAGAGTATGCCGTGTAATACAAGCTCGGTTAGAAATGTAGCAAAATGGAAATACACTTTTAATATAATTCTGAAGGGGGTTATTTCTCTGTTCGAATATTATCATTCTATAAAAGTGCAGTTCGCCAAAAAAAGTGTAGCTCTCTGGCACTTATCTACTCCCGCCCGGCTCCCTCGTGGGACCCGTCGCGAGATAAATGGTCTCACAATGGGCCGCCCTTAGCAGCAAAGGCGGCCATTGTTGCCATGACGTCACCGGTAACACTTCCGGTATTTTGCTCCCCCCGCCCCACCCGCACTGCCGCCACCCGCTGATATTCTACAGGCCTGTTATACGGCCAGTCAAGATGCTAATATTCTACGTACAATTGAGTTTAATGCTTTTTTATGGACTTTTATATTGCCTCAAGTCTTTGTTGAGAAGCCATTTCAACTGTAGAGAGATATTTTATCCTAGGTAGCAATTATTAACTAAAACGTTTCGCTTGAAGTGTAAACACTGAGCTTCTGGAGAGGTAGATATTTTCTCGATAGAACCTTTTTATCTATGATCTCTAATTCGATATATTTTCTTAGAAAAGGGTTCATTTAATTTTTATGTATGTAAAAAAAAACAACATAAAAAGCTTGATAATATTTAATAATCTCATGGATTATTGCATAACTTTGTTTGATTTTTAAGTATCGGGTCGTATTATGCATCACCCTCTTTCTTAAACTTATTTTTCACAAAAGAAAATGACGACAAATATTTATTGGTACAGCAATGATAGCGTATTTGGAGAAAGAGAAATACCCTAAATGTGAAACAACACGATGTCAAAAGTGGAATATTTGCTTATAAAAAAAAATAAGCAGTAAATTTGTAAATTATTCTATAAATCAACAACGATATCCTTTTGTAAGCATAATAATGTAGGTAAAAGGTTATCAAGCAAAGATACTTCTTTCACTTCCTTCCCCCCTCAAAACCTTCCATAATCCCATGTCGTACATATAAAATATACGTGCACTTTCATTGTGCCAGGTTTTGAAATCCACTCCCAGCTATCGCCGTAAGAAGGCAGAAATCACCTTGCGAAAAATCAAATCAATGCATAAAAAGAAACACTTTTAAAAAAGAGCGAAACGAAGGCTTGTCAACATTTTCTCAACACGGTTCGGGCTCGCAGCTCATGTAGCGATGCTCGCCCACAACACAAAGGGCGACGGTATTCTTCAGAATATCTCGTGTTTATTTTTTTTACGTCTAAGTTTTCGCAAGCGAGATTTCATTTACTTTACAGATTAACGTAACCTGAGTCTGGGTCATATCTTTGTACTCATTTACGCTACAGGTACCTCAAAGTACCTTTTAGAAAAAACACATATTTTTACTGTCTTTCGGGCTTTCATAAAATACTTCCGGACATAGTTTCAAGCTTAGGGGATTTCCTTATTTTCCTGTATGTATCTTTAAATTGACCGGTTAGTAGCTGAGTAGACAAACGCGTCGGATTCCCACCCGAGCGCCGTGGGTTCTATTCACCTGCTATCTAAGTTCTCCATCATTGCACAAGCAACATTCTCCGCTTATTATTATGGTAGTAGGAGTTTTTAAAATACTGTCAGGTTATTTGTTACAAGAGAATGTTTGTCTTTGTTTAAAAAAGTAAAAAAAAAACAATAATTTTCCTTCAAAATTTCGATTGCTGAATTGTGCAAAAAAAACTTTAAAATACGCCAGCAAAACGGTTATTCCCAACCCGGGAATCTCTGTCATTAAAAAAAATATTATTAACGATTGTATAAAATGAACTTAGTTCATAAATATGTCATTTTATCCGGTGCCGTTGGTTTTTCCCCACGCGCGGGAGCTCTCGGATGTTGCCTATTCAATGCGAAATCGGTATTCACGATAAGGCGTCTCCGCCAAAAGCGATTTTAACACGTGTATCATTTCACCCCACCCCTTCGATAGTATCTGCTCCCGATACCTGGGTATTCTCACCTGCGAGGGAGACGGCCCTAATAAGGGTTCCGGAGCGACAATGCGGGATAGGTCAGAGATTACACTTGATCAAGTAATTAAAAGATGCTCAGCAATGGATTTTGTTGTTGGGTGAGAAGGCAAAGGAATGAGCAATAAACTCTATTCAAGTTTAACGAGCTAAAATTTTGTTTTAAGTTCTTGTTTGTAAGATGCGAAAGTACTTTTGGTATTTTGAGTAGATATTATTTTCGTCTTATTATAACTAAAAACCATATATTACAAAGTATTTTTGGTGTATTTAAGGCAACCATAATTGACTGAAAATTATGCCTAAGGATAAAAAGTTTTCCTTTCGTCCTAATAATATCGAAAAATATGTGGGCAATCTTCTTGAAAAATAGAATTATATGCTACATATAATATATTCTATATCTCTACTCTTCTTAGAATGACTAAAAAGAGACTCCGATTAAAAACATTAATCCAAAGGTTAAGCAAAAAATAATTTTTAAAAATATTGGTTCTGGATTTGGCTAAAATATTTTTATTTATTTTGTACCTCGCGTAGGTAGGTAGGCACTTGTTAAAATTTTCAACATACTGTAAGAAATAGACCATTTTTTAGGTTACTTAAAAAAAAACAAGCTCTACCCTCTCCCTAATTTCTTCCTCCACCAAAAATTTATCAGTATTAGGGGTAGTGGGGGCATCAGAAAATCTTGTAACGACGAACATTATTCCACAGAAAAGCAACCCATACAAATAGAGCTATCTAACTTAATTTTTAGTTTAAATTGAATTAGACATAACTAAACACGTATAGTTATCGCTTTAAGAACTTCCATGGAAAACTTAACTCTGTTTACTGCGTTGTCTGTATTTCTAAAATCAAATATACCTTGAGAGATGTAAAGATTTTAAAGTTTTAATCCGGTTCCTTGCAGTTAAAGACCCTTCATAATTCACATTGCGGGAAATGTTTGATGTTCGTGCAGCTGATTTAATCCCAAACATGATAGCTTTAATGGAAATGCAGTAAACTCCATAGCTTTGGACCCAGAAGTCATGGTCGAAATCCGAAGTAGGCAAATAAAAAATAATTATTTCAAAATTATAATTACAAAAACCTGAATGAAAGAGACTCAGTATCAATCAGTATCGCCCTGATGAGGGACCAATATTCAGAATCAAAAAGTTTTCTTGAAATGGCTTTTTTTTAGCTATGTTTATAAACTAGACTTCGCAACTATCCGCTTGCCCTTCATCTTCCCTTCCTCAACTTCAACAGCATAGTATGGGATGGCATAGTTTTATAGGCTCCGGGCAGTTGTAGCTATGGTACTAAATTTTATTTTATTATTACGATATGTTGCAACAAAATCTTAGCGGAAGATAAACCGCAATTTAAAATGTTCAAAAGTCCGTGCACAGGGGGTGCTCTTGGAGCGGAATTTCGTGTTTTTCCGAATCGCGTTGAAAATTTCCGCCACTATAGTTCACACGCATGGCGGGTGGCGGGTGGTGAGCCTAGCCACCCACCGGGCCGCCCTATTGTCGCCCGCAAATGCTTCTTTTTATGGCCGTACGAATATACGTTTTCTCTAAGCGATATAGCAACCAAAACATATATTTTACATTTTATGTTCAACAGGACAACCCAATTTTTATTTGTACCCCCCACCGCAAACTTTTTACTTTTTACATTTTACAAATTATTGTGATGTATGGGATTTGTCGAGACACGTGTTGGGCTTCAATAGGACAAGTTTAAAAAATATGTAATGCATTTTTTCGGCTTGGTGCAAGAAGTCACTAAAAGATGTTAAATAATATATTTATGTATATATATTAGTGTCATTAGAGTAAAGTAGATCGTGATTGCCTAGAACTAATGATTGCGCACTATCCCTTTAATCATATTTTTCTTATTAATGTATGTAAGTAATTCACGGAAATCTTAACAGATTTACATCTTTGGTCAAAGTGAATCGAAAAACTACGATATTGGCAGAAACAGCCACATTGTTGAAAATCAGAATCAAATTTTGTATGACAAGTCGAAGTTTTTTAAATGTTGCAGGTATTTCTCACAAAATTTGTTAGCTTCTTATATCGATTAACATGCCCTAATGATCTTATCTACGGTTTGTTGTAATATCTATTTATTTTTATTTGTAGATACATTTACAAGTGATATTTCGTCCTCTCTGCCTACCCCTGCGTAGAAGCAGCGCGATGGTTAGTTTAGTTAGTTAACACAAAAGACGTGCAAAAAAATAATTGTCAAATCATTTGGGTGCATATTCCCCGCGATTTTGTGCCGACAGTCGAAACCAATTAAATGAAATTGTTGGGAATTATTCAGGTAATATTCCATTCTATTCCCGGAGCAGTATTCATTGCATCCGCTCTGTTTAGCAACCCAGCCCGGCAAATAATCTTCTTCCGCCTATCCGGATCACTTCGCTACGATTGCATTTTCCACTGCAGCGGAAGAAACCTTCATAAAGCTTATTCCAATTTCATTTCATTAAGTCGCTTATCGGAAATTCCGTTTTCGTGGCAGAGTGGTAAGAGTTAAGGGTCCGCACCCAAAAATACACGCTTTTGGACTTTCTAGTACAAGCAAAACTACAAATCATTTATCTGTTAAAAATGTCTAAGGTTTCCAGTGAATATAATTCTCAAACAGTGATCTTTGAAATTCTTTATGAAATGCATACTGGAATTTTGGGTAAAACGTTCAAAAATGTCTTTGCTGGTTTTAAAACTGCACACTTTACTGGCATTTTGGTATGTTATTCATGGAATATTTTTAAAATATCAATAATCTAAAACAGAAAATATGAATAGTATGAAGTAGAAAAAAAAAACAATGGTAAAGACCGAGACTCGAACTCGGAACCTCTCCGCTATTCGGGAGTTACTCCGCCAACTGAACCATTTAGACCCTATTCGAAAGCGCCATTTTTAAACGATCTTATACTTCTATTGAAAATAATTTAAAATTTGTTGTTTTAGTTTCTGGCTTTTTTTTGTTTCGTACTTATGTTTTAGATTATTGATATAACTTAAATATATATTTTTTATATGAATACCGCACAAGAGGGCATCTGCACCCAACCGTCTAGAGCCAGTGAGACTATGGCATCCCCAAATAGGGTATGTTGTGAGGCTGAAGGTAGTGGGGAGGGGAAGCAGATCGGGAAGAGGTAGGTTGGGAAGTACCTGGCTATTCAGATCTGGTCACCAAACACGGCTAAAGCCATTTCAAGCAAGGTTTCGATTCTGAATGGTGGTCTTTCACCAGGGCGATGCCAGGGAATATTCTGGAACATGCAAATATACTTTTTATTATTTGCATATGAATCAAATGTGTTAAGGACATGTTAATTAAATAAAAGTTATTGGCGCACGCCGGGTTTGAACTCGCGGTTGAGCGTCTTAACCACTCGACCATGGAGGCCGTCGAAAAATAAATAAGCATTAATGCTTTAAAGTTTTCACCCAGGGCGAATTTAAAGTTAGAATTAAAACCTCAGACATTTTTCTAACTAGCCATAAATAAACTATCGATAAATCATTTTCAGTATTTTTTTTTTTTTTGTGTTTACAGACTATATATCCATTTACAAAACACAAGAAGTAAACAATATTAAATTAAATTAAGAGATATTTTTAATGTCTCTTGAAATCTTACATGTTATTTTTAATAGTTCCATACCCCGTGTCATGCTGTGCTGAGCCAACACGTCTGTTGTTCTGCCATGTGGAATGCACAGCAGATCGTGATGTCGCCCCTGGCAGTAGTTATTTGGCACAAACAACTTATAACATTCCAGGAGGTATGGATTGTCAATCAAATTATTCAATATTTTGTACGCTTCTCGACTGGAGACTTTGATAAAGCGTATCGGAGAGCAAATCTTTATGATGCATAAATTTTGGATAGACGCCGTGTATGAATATCTGAAACTTTGTTTGGATCTGTTCCAATAATTGTATATATTTATTTTGGTATGGGGCCCCTTTGGACCTTTTCGTAGTCAGTGTCTTAACCACTCAAAGACCATGGTCTTTGTTCGACCTTATAGATGACAATAAATCATTCCCTATTTATAAAAAAAAATGCAAGTTGAACATAGATCTTCGCCGGTGCAAATCCTCATTTTCGTCGGCAGCAGGGTGGCAATATATGGTTGAAAAACGTAAATGCTTTGTTCCTGTTCGACCTTATAGATGACAATAAATCATTCCCTATTTTATAATTAAATTTGATAGGGTTTTTGAGCGCGTATATATCATAGATACACATTTTTTGTGTTAAAATATAATTTATTTTCGTCAGCCCAGAGGCCCTAGTTGTAATTTTGATCCCTGTGGTATTCCGGAGTCTAATGCTTAGGCGATTAATATCAAGAACAGAAGAGGCCCTAGATTTGATCCCTACAAATGCTTGCATTAGTAAGGTTTAGCGTCATTATTGA
The DNA here is from genome assembly GCA_022651775.1 of Drusus annulatus. Lineage (NCBI taxonomy): Eukaryota > Metazoa > Arthropoda > Insecta > Trichoptera > Limnephilidae > Drusus > Drusus annulatus. The sequence goes on from JAGWCC010000282.1 coordinate 144,978, forward strand.
GAATATTATGTTTCCGGTTTTATTTGATCTCTTGAAACAATTCTCTGCCTGAAATGATTAAGGTTGGGGTGTTTCAAACTTTCATCACATTTGGCATCGTCACAATGCAATGATTAGCGTCATTTTGTTTTATTGATTTTTGATCGGTCGCCGTTAAACGCTGATTTTCAGTCCGTTTTATCTTTATCAGCTGAAAAGCATGACGGTCTAGTTTAAATGGTGAATACAAAAGCTGACAACAAACGCTTTATAATAATAATAATAAATAAATTACTTTTATAGCGCCGTTTTTGTGGGAAGACTGGCGCTTTACAAATTAATTCATCTAACCTATAATTTATCACTTAAGCTTATAACTAATAACTTACAGTTAAGATTTATTACTAATGGCTTACAACTAATATTTTCAACTAGTGACTTACAATAAGGACTTATGGCTTGTAACTTACTACTGAGTATAACTTATAACTAGTAACTTACATCTAAGATTTCATTATTATTACTTCATCACCTCTTCATTATTATTCGACATTTGCATTACTGTTCAACTATTCTTTTCTTGTGTAACGACATATAATAGAACAAGTTTCAAATTCTCAAAAAAATAAAAATAAAGAGGAATGAGAATTATACATGGCAAAATAGTAAAAATGTCAGGCGACAAACTAAATTGGCTAACGACATCAAAAACATTAATATTTACACATACAATAAAAACTACAAATAAAACTAAATTTATTACTAAATTATTTACAACGTGGATTTTCACAGACATAATACGTTAAAAGAAATCAGAATACCCAATAAACGAAAACAGTTTACGTTGATGCTCCCAATGGGTCGATGGGCCAACTCCACGTGTCGCTGGTGGGACATTAGATTTCCGTGTTTTAGTGCAATGGCCCGCCGCTCTTGGTAGATATACATGATATAGGACTGTCGGATCATCGGCTTGTTTGCACGGATATTGATTTTAACCCGCCCAAAGTACCACACAGGACAATTATATCGAGGGAACGGCGTCAATTTATCCTTAACTCGTTTATCCTTAGACTCGACGTTTAACGTGAACCATTCAAATAAACACATAAACGCCAATCATCTTATTGAAAAAGATCATACCTTCAATAAAAGCATCGGTGTTCATATTTTCCATAAAAATGGTCATGGCAACAGATTAAATAATTTAGAAGCAAATTAAGAAAGCCTTTAAAATTAAAAGTCATATTCTCAATAATAAATTAAATTCGTCGAGTAATCCAATATTAGATTTATTTCCCGTAAACTCATAAAATTTCTCACTATCTTTTTATCGCGTTCTCAGCTGACGTTTTGCCTTTTTATTTCATATTATCTATCTCTTTCTCTCTGTTCCTTTGTTGTGATTTAAATGTTACTTTTTGATTTTCTTACTGTTCTCTTTTATTTATTTATTTTATTTTATGTTCTCCCTCTGTATGTATGAGTATATATAACCACACACTATGTATTTTTTGTTAAGTTTGATTTTGTACTCTGATGATGCTTAGGTTAAGCGAAACCGGTCGGTCATAAAAAAAACTGTGGTTTAATGCAAGGTTATTATTTCATTTTGATTAAATATGCAAACCACAAATTGATTGCTTTCTACGAAAATATTAACATATTTATTCTAAGACAAACGTAACTCTTTAAAACGATTTATATGTACGTTTGTTTCGAAAAAAAAAGTAAACTTAAGTAGATCTGCTCATATCACATGAAGTGGCTCACGTGGTGCCTTTATGTGAATTGAAACCCGCCGCATAGTATCGTTTCAATGCACTTACGTGAATCATATTATATTCAAGTCACTCGTCCCTTCATCGCTGCATAGAAACGTTAGCTTTTTGCCTCTTCAACCCTCTTTTGTGCGGCCCTCCGCTGGGCTGGCTGGAATGTGCGCGGAGCAAACAGCCGCCGCCGCAACCGGCCGTTCCTGGCCGTGTTTGCATTTCTACTTTCATCTCGGCTTCTTTTATTCCTCGCTGAGAAAACTGTCTGATACTCTGGTGGAGATATTCTTCGCATTTCTCCGCACTTGTGTGGCAAAATGTTAAAATGCGAGACTCGAGAAACTTAAATGAAGGCAATAGTTTTGTACTCGTTGGACTGCTTTTGCGGATACTTGGAATGATTTCTTTAATAGGGTAAAATATGTTTTTATCCCCGATGAATATAGCTGCCAGTGAGCTTTGAAATCACAAGCGATACATCACGTAGTGAGAAAGTCTAATGCGTCATTCATCCCATTCACATTATGCCGCTATCCCAGAGAATAAAAAACGTGGAAAAGTTCTGAAAACCATCTACGATTTACAGATTTAGTGGTTTGAGCTATGTTTCGTTACTCATATCTAACAAAGTTTTGTTAGTTCATTTTTTTTATCAACTGCTTGATAATCTGAATCACAAAGATCGGTCGTAATAAACACCAGTTTTCTTACTGGCATATCAAAAGGTTGATGTTTAAAAATACTTTTATCATCACGCCTTATTAGATTTTGTTGTGCTCGTTGAAAAATAATTCATATCTGTTTATTAAATTAGTACGTAATTTTTTAAGAATCAAAATACTGCATGTTATTATTACAATTATCTGAAGCCAGTGGGATATTGGCATCCCCAATTGGAGTATATTGCAAGGTTCAAAAGGGTAATGGAGGGGAAAACATGGGAAGTTAAAAAGAGTCAGCTCGTGAAAATATTAAAATCTATTTTTTTATATTAAACTTGATTAATTAATTATACCAATCCAAAATTTAAGAAGGTCGTGAAAATTGTAAAAAGCCTCCCTGCAAAAATGCTCATATCTGATTTTTCTGTTTGATTTTTCAGTTATTTGTGTTCATTGGCAAAACAACACCTTTTTTTTCTTCATTATAAAAAGAACCCGCTAAACTATAAAAGTAATTTGTCAGCAGGTTCAATTAACATAAGTATTATATAGGCATATCAAATATGATAAATAATTTTGAATTCAATATTACAAACATAGCAAATAAAGGTAGAAGAATAGTACGTATAACTAAAATATTGATATTTCTGTATTTTTAAATGAATGCTGGTTCAAAAATGTGCAAATACTTTATTGTTCCATTATATTTATCCATCTCAAATTCGTATTTTTCTTAGATTGGTCGATCTTCATATTGTTTCACAGTGTAATATTGTTTCTGATATAATTTCTACTTAATTTGCTAAGTCCACTTTACCGGGTACCTGTCTATAATCCCTACTTCATCTTCCCACTCTACCCCTTTTCCTACACCATCATTAAATTTTACGGAATTTTTCGGTACAAATACTCGTGTTTTTTAAAGTAATAAAAAATTTAAATGTACTTAAGCTTTTCGGTTACCTGGAAAATCTTTTTGACACCATATGTAGACTTTTTAAATAATTAATAAATAATTTAATTAGCCCTAGTGAATAAAAACTTCAAGCATTGTTAGTAATTACATACGAGTACATGCTTGATGTGACATTTTGGTTTATATTGATGTCTCTTTTTTTAACCATTTTCTTTTATTCATAATGTTTTCTAAACATGATTAGACCAAAACAAATATTGTTTCAGAAATGTTTTTTCGTTCGCTTCATATCATTTTAGTTTAAGGAGATAACCCGATTGTTTGAATATGTATCATTTTTAACTTCAATAGTGCCTGGATCATCAAACTATAAGTGATGCATGAAAATATCTTAGCAATATAGTATACAAAAATAAATATTTACAGGTAACTGCAGAGTAAATACTTGTTTGCATATCCTTAAAAATCCTTCCACATTTTTCCAATATGTTATAAAATCAAAATAATCGTTTAAAGTGATGAAATATTTCTCTCGCTCGTCGGATCAGCAAAGGTAATCCTCTGGCCTCCCCATGGGGTGTTTCATGGTTTAAAGGGTCTGCTACTCCACACAATATCCCATCAAGCTTCCTTCAATGGGAGCCATGGACTGGATGCATATTGCGCCGGAATCGTTTATGATTTGGCCGAAACTGAACAGGATTTGGCAATGAGATAAGCAATCTAGTGTAAAACGTAATCATATAAACATTCGGAGGGGTGGCTAGACTGTTTTAACGACTATCGCTCAAATGATTATCGATGAATCTCCTCTTTAATAACACTCCGGGTACTCGTATTAAATCTCATACCCTACATATAGTTAGAATGTGTTATTGTTAATATACAGAATGCTTTAAGTCAACAAAAATATCCGTTGCCGTTGCCAAGGTCGGTTCCACTACATCTCGCGCCCTGTGCAGTACGTGCCAATTGCGTCCCCCCCAGCTATTAAATATCTCCCTACACAATGAAACATTTAACTTTCTCAGTGTTTTTCTTACAGGATTGCATTTCTACAGTGGTTTTAATTTAACACCTCGTTTAAACGTAATTCCTCGATAAACGTGATATTAGGGCCATGTCTTGGAGAAATCACCTCCATTAATCGTGGTTTTAATTCTAATGTTTATATTAAAAAGTAGTGCTTCTTATTAGGGCAGCCATTTCGCATAAAGAGGTGGTATTCCAATTTGGTAATTCTCTCTCGGCTGGTTGGTGAGACAGCCGGGTAATAGATGGCACAAATTACAGGTAATTGCAGGATAGGTCGAGTGAGGGGGGGGGGGCGGGGGCGGGGAGATTTATGGGCGGGGAGGGATCCTAGATGCCAACACATTTTCCCTTCGCACGGCCGACATATTCGGGCTGGAGTTAACCCCTAACCGTTTAATTTGTATAATGGCGACCCCCGAAATATTATCACGGAAATTAAATATATTCTGAATATTTATTTAAATCCATGCCAGGTTATGTGTTCACGACGAATGTTCAATACGCATAGATTTATTTTAGCAGAGTTTCTATACGAGAACCTCTTATCAAAGCGATTTTTTAATTTTTTTTTTATTAAATTTTATTAAAAAAAAAGTTACAAGTATATATAAATTAAACCAAATGTCACACAACATGGACAATTTCTTGAATATAATGAAAAAAGTGTGTGTTACTTTTCCGAAGAATAGTGAAGCAGTTATATAGTAAAAAAATATAATATGTCAATTCTCTTTAAATTTTATGTGACATATTTTTCATATATATTTTTTATTATTTTGTAAAATCGTTATTATATATTATCATTTAAAGATATTAAAATTGCGAGTACATTTGATAATGCATTTGTAATATTTTTTTTTACCAATGCTATAATTATTACTCCATTTATTAAATGTACCTAAGTGTAAGATTTTTTTTTAATAAATCCATACTAGCTATATGTTTGAGATACATGTTTAATGCGTAGAGACTTATTAATTATTCAAGTAGAGCTCGGATGTGGAAAACTCATATCTTATTGAAGCGATGGTACAGCGATACCCCTAAATAAAGGGTATCACCGGCCACCTGGTGGCGAATCAGTGATTAAACTACCTCGCTTGCTTTAAATACACTCATTTAGATATTTTCTGGTAGATTATTTTTCTACGTCATTAATCTCTGGTGATGAATAGTTGGTAACTTTGTATCACAGCTGTTTATTGTTTCCTATATTTTTCCAACGAAATAAACAGAGATAATTGCAAAATATCAAAACAACACTATATTTGTTACTCTCAAAAGCAATAACAATGAAGAAACAAAACCTTAAATATCTCTAACGCAAAGATACCGATTTGCAAATCTGACATCGTTCATTGGGACAGTCGATTTAACGATCATTAACATTGTTTCAATATTCAATATCTTCAGGGAATAATTATAAAATGGGAGAACACACGGCACATTATTTATTTAAAAAGAACACTTTTATTACAACCATTTTCTTTGTATTCCAACAGTTTTTGTCAAAAAACAGTGTTTTTCATGTCTTTCTTTCCGGCATTCTTGTCGGTAAACAATCCATCAATCGGCTAACCACCAATCAATATCAATTATCTTAACAAAGAGTGGAATCAAGTGCCATTAGGAGAGCCATCACACATCTCGCATCGCGCACCACGCATCACGCTTGACATGTGATCCGTTAGACAATCTAAACATCGTGTCGGCCCACGGACGCCGCTGGCTCTGTTCAATGTCCGATGCTCGCTAACACTCCACTGTCAGGCAGAGGGGGACTAGCTCATGGGTAATTTCCCGGTGAATTATGTTTCAAGTGTGCCTCAAATTCTGTGCGGTTCAAAAATCTATTTGCACTATTTTCGAAAGATTTTCCGGCAAAATAATTAACTTGTACAATATGTAATATAATATTAAAATATATCAATATAAAATCATTTTTTGTACCTAAAACTGTAATTTGTCTAAAATTAACGTTCCGTGGACAAAATCTGATACAAACGTATTTAAAAATGTTACTTAAATGTTCACTAAAACTTCTTGGCTTCATCAATAGAATTGTATGTGACTTTAAGAATATAAAGACTCTAAAAACCCTTTACTGCTCATTAGTTCGCCCTCATCTAGAATATGCTAGTATAATTTGGTCCCCTTTCTATACCGTTCATATTCATCATATTGAATCCGTATAACATCGCTTCTTACGCGGTATTGCATGGAGATTGAATCGAGAAAGAGGCAATTATTCATATGATGAAATTGAAGAATTATTGAAAATGTCTTCATCAGAAAAGCGCAGGAAAGACTTCGATTTAATTTTCATTTACAAAATCATTAATTGTTTTACTGACTCACCTTCTCTGTTGCAACTTATCCAGTTCAACATTCTTTTGTGTAGACTCAGAAACAATGAATTGCTGTTCCTCAATCATTAAAATCCTAATTATGGGTATAATTCTCCAATGTGAAATGTCAAGACTTGTTAACTCAAGCCATGGTCTTGAAATTTTTGGTAGCAGTCTAAATGATTTTTGTCATTCTTTACGACTCTACCAAAACTTTGACTAGACCATGGCTTGAATGTTCTCTCTTATGTTTATTTTGCCTTATTTTTGTCATCGCTTCATTTATTTTACTGTATGTGCTATTCCTTCTCTGTTACTCTTTTTTCTATTGCGTGTTTTATATGTATTTTTGTAATTGGACTTTAGTCCGTTAATTTATAAATAAATAAATAAAAAAATTAAAATATAATATGTTGAGTAAATCGATACTGTATGTATTCTAACTCTTTCACCGAAAACTTTCCCCGACAAGCAGATATATTTTTACCTGGAAATGTTTCGAAATCATATTGTTTGAATATTTTTAATATTTTTTCAACGATAATCATTTTATATTTTCGTAGAAACCAATCACGTCGTTACATATTAAAAATAAATGAAAAAATAACTTTGTAAAGGACCACGGATATTATTTTAATTTTTATGACCGACCGGTTTCGATTAGCCTAAGCATCATCAGGGCACAAAATTAAACTAAACAAAAAATACAAAATGTGCGGTTATTTACAAATATAAAATGACACACTTTGTATTTTTTGTTTACTTTAATTTTGTTTTCTGGATAAGTATAATTTTATGAATTATGCCTAAGCTAAGCGAAATCGGTGTGTCATAAATATATAAATATCCGTGGTCTTTTACAAAGTTATTTTTTCATTTATTTTTTTTAGTCACTTTACTTATTGGCTTGTACGGGGAACTCTTGTTTATATTGATGGTGATTAATTAAAAAAAATTTAATGTAATATTTTATGTACTTTTTAATATGTCATTCACAACGTTTGTTAAGCCTTTTGAATAGTTTTTATTTCAATTTTGATGATTTTATCATACCTACGCTGTAACCGGCAATTTTTTTCAAAAGTTTTATAAGATGATTAAAAAAACTACCTTTTCGTCAAATAAAGATGGACAAACAGCAAGAACACAAAATTGAATTCATAGTATACCCAAATTGGAGATGTCATAGTCCGACTGGTTCCAGACAGTTGGGTATTCACATGAAGATAAAAATAAAGTAAAATCCTTGCAAATAATTCTGTGTGTGGCCGTATCAAAGTTTGATGGAGAAAAAATTACAATTTTTTTAATTTTAAAATGAGAATTTGTCAAAATAATTCAAATGAACGAATTACAAATTAGTTGTATTTTCGTAGAAAACAATAACTTTGTGGTTTGACGTATTTAATGAAAATCAAATAATAACTTTGAATAAGACCACAGATTTTTTTTTTATTTTGGAGACTAATTTTGCACCCTGATGATGCTTAGGCTGAGCGAAATTGGTGGGTTATAATGTTTTTTAATAAAATCTGTTAACAGGTTACTTTTAGAAGTTCAATGATAAAAACAATTAGAAACGTTAATAGGTAAAACCACTAAAAAAATACAATATTGTATGAAGAATTTGGGAAATTCCGAAAAGTTTTCTGGGCCTATTTGTGTTACCATTCCAACCCTGACTAGAACTGCTTAGTGTTCTCGTCAACATTCACTAATATACTGTTCCACGGTGACTGGTGGCGCCGACCTATCGTCAACTCTTTCACTCTCAATCCATCAAGTATTAGCTGAGGCGACGATTAAATCATTAAGTGCTAAGATAATGCGTATTGTGGCTCGGCAGATCAATTGTTTCACACTTTTTATTTGCTCACTGTCGATAATTCACTTTAATGGCCGATGTTAATTGACTAAAATATATTTATGGATTTACTGGTTTATGCATATACACGTTTTACAGAAGCTATGTATGTATAACCTGTTTCTGAGTGACGATTTTAATAAACTTGTGTTTTAAATGTTAATTTGTGAACAAGTCAAAACACGATAAAACACCGATTACTCGTGATATTTTATTTCAACGTGCCCAGAACCCTATGAACCAAACATCGTTAAAGGTTTTATCGACAAGTCGATAATTTGGGAAAGCTCACGTCAACTAAATGTGCTTAATTAAGTTGATGTGAGTTGTCGTTTGTTGGTTTGCGATCTGCAGTCAGACTCGGGAACGATTTCAAATTATCGAAATTTTCGATAAAAGCCATATCGATGTTTCGTGCTAGAACCACACTAAATTAATGAGCACAGTAAAATTAAATATTTGCTTTTTGAGTTAACGCATAAAAAACATCTAACTATAAAACCGAACAAATTATTTTCATACGAAAACCTTGACTTTAGTTCCTAAATAGTTTATTACTTTTTTTTTTTTTTCCTTGAACGCTTTAATTTGCAAGCATTCTCTGTTTTCAACATCATTTTCCTTACTTTCTGTTTTTCTAAACCTGGAGTTTTATTGAAATATACATATTTTTGCTACAAAAAAATAATTTGCTATTTCAGTGGATTCAAGAGGAGGTGAAAAATTGACCTAAGATAGTAAACATTTACTTTTTTATATTAAGTTATTAACTTCGTAGAAAATAATTTAGAATAGTTTAAAGGGTAAGTTATCGATAATTATGCATATTACAGATAAACATACCCAAAATATGAAGATCAATATTTATGTATAGATAGTATATCTCGGCCGCTATATGAAAGGACCTATATTCATAAAACTACCCTATTTAGTATAATGGCCCTTCACAGCAAAGATTTAACCCCAGTTCTGTAGGCAGAACTGAGCAGATCATCAACAGTGAGCAAGCCGGATACGGAGCCACTCCGAGAACAAATCTGATTGATGATTTTCCTCTCCGACAAAGCACATCGATAAAATGTATTTTTTCTACCTCCGTCCATTAGCCTGCGGACTTTGGAGAAGTAGGGAAAAGCCTTTGATAAAAGAATTTTAAACACCTACCTCTAGCACGGTACTACAGCACCACCCCACTGCAGGGGATGGTGATTGACGGGAAGCTGTCTGAAAGCAATTCTACCGCAAATTAAGAAAGACAAACTTTATTTATTCATTCTCAAATGATTTTAGAAAAAAAGTGGCATTTACTGATTGATCATTACATCACCTTATTCAAATGATTATTACGCTAACTGGTTATTTCCAGAGTGGTATATTCTCTAAGTTTCGCCCTGGTGAAAGGCCACCATTCAGAAACGTTGCTTAAAATGGCTTAAGCCGCCGTGTTTGGTGGCCAGATCTGAATAGCCAGATACCTACCAACCTTCCCCTTCCTCATTTCCTTCCCCTCTCCACTACCTTCAGCCTCACAACATACCTCTATTGGGGATGCCATAGTCTCACTGGCTCTAGACGGTTGGGAGCAGTTGAAACTCTTGTGCGGTATTCACGTAAAAAAAAGTTATTTTGGTAGTTTATATCTGCCCTGACGGTTGTACTGAAATTTGTTGACATGTTTGTATAAATACAGTGATGAGCATAAGGTTTCTTCAATATACGCATAAGTTGAGCCCTATGGCTCTTTATTCTATGCCTATAACTATGGTTTCGTACAGCCTTACAGCTTTCATAATAAAGACGATGTTTACACAAAAGAAGAGCAATTTGACTAGGAACCCAAAGAGGGAAAATCCTGAAACTATCAAATAATGTTATAAACATTTTGAATTCACGGAATTCTTATTTAAAAAGTTTGTTGAATATCTAAAAGCGAATGATTTTTCAATGCATTTATCAGTGAACGAAGAGATAGCATTCCAAGTAACGGAAGGGGGTGTTGTATGTGTAACTACTCTCAAAGAATAGTTATTTACCATTTCGGACCGGCGCGCAACTAGAAATGTCAATGACTCGATGGAGCTTCCTTCAAAGCGTATTTATCCTCCGCAGCGGGTTTATCGTGCAGCGCATTATCCCACTGGGCCATTGATAGATCGCGAACCATTTTCTCTTTTCCATTCCACAAAGAGAGCTCTCAAAGCACCCTGGAACTTTATTGCCTCGCAGTTCCCTGGCCGTTGGCTGTGTCTGAGGAAGCCTTCTATTCATATCAGATGTAGAGGAGGATGCTAATGCGCATCTACCATAGCCTTACTATAACAGTAGACATGTTATATGTATACAAGCCTTCCTTTCATGCACTCCTGTACTCCGATACTCTTCCAGCCGGATATTATAATCATATAAATTTATGAGATATTCCATGCGCGGTTGTTGACCCCCGGGAGTCATGCAATTAGTGTAGCAGCGGCGATGAACGGATTGCAGCGAACATATTGAGAGGAGAAACTAAACTTTTAAATTCTAAACGCAACGTAACATCAATAATGTGTCCCAACTGCGCGGGTTGCAGGAAATATTATATTTCAGTTGATGAGACTGAATGCATGTTGTTTATAATAAATACTTGTTTAATTAGATGGGTTATTCCAATAATGCTTAGCCTTAAAGGTTTTTTGTGTTTGTTTTAAGGTTAACATGTTCAATCGTTAAACCAAATGATTGCCGTAAACTACTATTTTTGTTCAGTTTATGGTTATTAATGTTATTGTGCTGCTCTAGGTGTAATTAAAACCAGTTGGTTTTGTATAAAATAAAATAATATGGTTTTAAACTAAGGTTTGCTTTTGTTTTAAAATCTTATGTAAGGTAAGAGTCTATGATTGTATACAAAACGTTTTGATGTAAAGATTTTAATTAACTTTTATTTATTTGCATTTATAAAATATCATGACATTTGTAATTCTACCCGCAGCCAAAACTGTAAGAACCTAACTCACTAAATGGTTTAAAATAATAAAGAACTCAGTTAGTTATTGATTCTACGAACATACTTTTTGCATTTAATAAACAGCAAATGATATTAATAGTGTCTTAACCCACGATACGAACCTTTATGAGGCACCTCTTCAATGCGCACCGGGCGCTGGCGCTGGCGCTGGCGCTGGACGGATCGGGCTCACGTCGCGTGAGACGAGTGAGTAATGTGTCCCGGGTCCAAGTGTTGGGACATAAACTATACCTACACGTAGTTAGTTGAAACATAAACCTTTCCTTCATGCGGGACATAAACCACGCTGCCTTGGCCTTGACAAATGACATTTGAATTCAGCGCAATATCGCCCTTCTATTGCCACGGAGCCAGTTTTCTGTGATATATTCTTATAATTCTTACCTTTTCGATATTGAAGGAACCACATTATTTGCATTTATTTCAGTAATTATAGATTTCATCAAAATCTGTGGGGTTTTTTTTAATAATTTAATTCTTCTTGTTTTCGATTAGATCTTTTCCGAATTAAATACGCTTTTAAAACTCCTCCGCGTATTTTTTTACGCATGACAGATGTATTAAAATTATACGAATAATTAAGATGTAAAGACAATAACATTGTGCAGAGGATAATTAAAGTGAATGACAGTGCTGTTTGAATTACCACACATTGTAATGTAATGTGAAGTCCTATAACATAATAGTTAATGCATTTTACTTTGAGTCGGAGATTGCGAGTTAGATTTTCCCCGCAGCACAAAAATACATAAATTGCAATTTCGAATATGGGCGCCGCGAGTCAACCTTACAAACGTAGTAATTTATTGTCATAAAACAAAGCATGTTAACAACAACACAACATTTAATTGATACATTAATACAATTTAAGTCTGTTTTTAAATGTGGTCCAATATTTCGTTTGTTGTATGTATACTTTATGTTAATAGGTTAATTAATACTACATATCAATTAGAATATATTAAAATTTGTAATAAATCCATGTAGTATGTATCTATTTAAATGACTTTTGGGCATTTAATACGAAGATCCTTTGTGGTACATTATGGTTTTTCACATCCTGTGAAAGCGATAAAAAAGGGGTTATTAGGGCCCGAGCTAGGGCAGGCAGAAAGAAGAAGGAACGAAAGTATGAAGGTATGAAGGGATGAAGATAGGTAGTAAGGGGGGTGAGGCTGCATTATTTACAATGACAAAGCGAAATTCGGAATTCAATTTGTAAGATAAGACTTTGAGAATAGGCAGGAAGGGAAGGAATGCGGGGTAGGGAACACTCAGCATTACGGACACGGAGCCAATTTTTAAAAGCTTGCCAATTTTTTGATTAATTCGTTCGCCATTTTACCATTCTGTTCATTGCAAGACTCAACAATCGAAGTTTGATTATATGTCGAAAATATATTAAATCTAGGCATATTAAATACATACGATCAAATTTATTATATTTTCGAAATAAAAAGATTTTTGGAAAGTAACTTTGGTCTATTGCAATGTGTATTCAATTTCTAATGATAATAACAAATTTTAATGACAATAAACCTCTAACGGGTTGGAAAAAACTCCTTCTGAGAAGGACAATACCATAAAAGCATTGTAAATTCAAATAATGCACATTTATTTACTACCTTGTTCTACCGGTATTTCAACAAAAGATGCTCCGAGTAACTTACGTCATTGATCTCTTCGGCACCGGTGCACAGCCGAAAAACTCGCCAAACGCGCACCAAATATTCTTAACCAAACTTTTTTTAGTGACATGAGGGAGAAAAAACCGATTCTCCGAATATAAGTAGCTATTCCTGAAAAACAACTTATACCATTAACATACAATTAAAAAAAAAAAAAAACATAAACACATTATCTGAGAAGATAGTATCATTGATAAAAGCATAATTTCGTAAAACACAAGTGAGTTATTACAAAATTACAAGTCAGCAATCTTTCGACTTTTCTGCCCGGCACGGTCATTACAACGGAAGTTGTAATTTGCGGGAATCCGACATCATTTTGCATTCACCTGAAATGTATACAATATACATTACACATAAATCCTTTCCTGGTAATCAAGCGAGTACCTACCCAATTAGTTTAAATAATTGCAAAAAACTGCATTACATCGACTAAATGTATAATGCTTCAATCATTCATTATTACATGGTTACAAACAATTTATGAGAAAATAACATAATAGTAATATTTTAAAATGTGTACAAGTGCTAATATGTTTTTTTCGGTCGATAATCGCTCCTAACTAGATTGTCTGTTCTTGTCTGTGCTGAATCAAAATGATACTTGGCTAATTTATGAAGCGCCATTTTTTGTGAAATATCAACTCAAGGGCAATTACCTACAATAGCATATTTATTTAATTTCGTACAAAGTGAACACTTTTAGGTATATTAACATTTCTTATAAAAATGTGACTATTCAATACCATTATTTTTGACTCTGACCAGGTTTTGCTTTGACGAGATGAAGTTTCCCGAAGATACTCGAGTCGAAACCAAACTTGATCTGCGTGAAAAATATTATTTATTCGTGGTTCGAAATAAAGTTAACGTTTTTATTTTATGTTTCTAAAATGATCATTGCAAGAGCCAAGCGGGTCTTATGTCATGATCTAATATTCTTGGCGTACAGCGTTGAAGCTCGTGTACCGCACATATCCGTATTATGTGCAGTAGTGGTAGTCTAACGTGATCACTCCCAGCATTAAGTTAATCGTGCACAAAATGAAAAGCTGCACTCGTAAGCCGCAGCATTTATTACGGAAAATTCGCAAATCCCTCCTGCACTAATCTGTTTACGGAAACTTTTCAAAATTATGCCTGAAAACAGTTTAGCTAGTTTTCTAGCCGCGGCGCTGGGCAAAACTTTAATTTATGTGGTCGTCGTTTTTATTTAAATATAGTTTTTTAATCTTAATTAAATAAGTACTCGTATCTCCAATATTCTGAGGAAACATAGAAAACAGCAAATATTTGTACTTGTTTAATATTTGTAAATCTGACTCTCAGTTCGTCTATTTAAACATTCCATTGTATTGTTAAGATTTTCGTCTTCAACTAACCAAAAAATGAACAATAATATTGTATTTATTTTTAGTATTCCTAACAGAGTGGAAGTTCCTACTCTCTATTGTTGATTTACTGTCGACCATTATTTTAAAGATCGTCACTAAACTTTAGAAAAGTGGCTTTTATTTTGAACGAATAATGTATGCAGTTGTTTTAACCGTGGTAATGGCAAAACGTATATTTGAACAAAAATGATCATTTAGAATAACACCAAGAGTTTTGAATTATTACGTTATATTTAAATGTATTTTGGTTATTCTTATTAAATACTTGTTTTGATTAGGACAGAGTAATAGGATCAAATATTTGTATTTTTTGTTCGTTTATTATTTTTTACGTTTTGTTAAATTTCTAGCTTTTTCGGCGTTTAAGGACAGTCAATTTTCTAATGGCCTTGAATGTCGAAACAGATGTCACTAAAAATAAAAGTTAATACTAGCAGAACTAAATAATTATAATATTATAAATTGATTACAATTTGTATTTGCATATTATGCTTTTTGGGTATAGTGAAAATAAGTTTTCAGCTCGCGGACTGAATGTCCCTGAAATGTCCCAAATAATGTTGCCCAGTATTTTACTGTGTTTTGTAGAATAAGGACGAAAACATTCCAATAAAAGTTAGTTATGACCCTTATTTCGACACCTTTCACAAATTGGGTGTTAATGATTCAAAACCTCCCAACAGCCCCGTCTTAAGATAACCCTCAACAATTCAGCGAGTTAAAACAAGCCGGAGCCGCTCTCAGTAGCAGGAAAGCAAAACGCTTTGGACCAGACATCAGAGGAAGTTTACAAACAACGTGGAAAGTTGTCTTTAGAGAACATTTCAATGACCAATTTACCCAAATAAACAGAACTATGCTTAGGAGCTTATTGACTAAATGTTCGATGAACCAGATAGACCTTTCAGTGTGTTGATCTGTGAAAACGATGATAATTATTTTATTCTGATGAATTCACCATATCACCGGAAATCGGGGCGTGTTATCGAACACATTTTTTTTTAAATGTTGCCTATTGTTATCAAATGCGTGCATTTTGATATATGGATCTTGATAACTTAATCTTTGATTTATTGCATATATATTTTGAAATGTCGTTCAATTTTTTTTTGTGATAGCTTCATTATTTTTTAGACTTCGATCTTGGTCATGTCTCGCAACGTCTAAGTTATACAGATACCACATAAAGCACGGATAAGCGAACAGGTGCCAATGGAGTTCAACGTAAAAAGTGAGGTCCTGTTAGTTATGCCGAAATTAAAAATGCCATATTTCAGACACATGTTACGGAGCAACAAGTGATACATATAAAAATTGATTATGATATAAGAGTGTAAGGTTGGAGGGGGTGGAATGTAGGAAATTGTCGTAGCTCATGAACATTAGTTACTGGACGAGTGTTTAAGGTGTGCCGAAGCTAATTCGATTGGCTGAGCACCAGCAGATATCTGATAGGATTAAGATCAGGACACCCATAAGAATAAATGTGATTTTTTCACACCAGCGGTGAGCGACTATCAAATCTTTATTCTAATTTCTCTCATACCAAGAAAGGTTTGTTACTAGGAGTTAGTTAGAATCGCAGTATAACTCCAGCGCAAAAATAAGAATAACAGTTTAATGTCAACGATGGTTAAATTCAAATAAGCTATCGGGTTATTCATGAGAAGGAAAGTTTTAGGTTTTTTATATGCACAGTAATCAAAAAATACTTAAATGGCCTTAAGCTTTATTACCTATCCACGTAACCTACGAGTAGCATGCAAAGCGCTAGGAGTATTCGACCTAGTTTGCGGAAAGAAATTATGGGGATTTTTAGTTAAAGAAATTGGTAGTTTTTAGTAGGATCCATAAAATCTTGATTGCAGTATTCTCGTGGCCTCTAATTTCACTTCCTGTGATTACAAATTCAGCCGTAATGTATGCGAAATGAATATAATGAAATCTCTAATTTTGTCTGTCCTGTGTCTGCATTATTACTTATTTGAGATAGCACAATTGTAGGTCTAATTAATTTGGTAAATTTTATAATTTCCTAGTAGACGGATTAGGTTATGTTATTATTTCAAAAAGTTTCGTTTTGTTTCATTGCCCAAAAAAATCTATACAAATAAACTGTGCAAATTTTATGACGCCAAAGTTCATATTTTGTTGATTTTCAGCGAGATTTATGAATGCTTTATAGGTAAAATATTGTATTTTTAGTGTAAAAAACATTTTTCAACAAAAATATTAATTGTATCATCTTGTTTATGTCATTAATTTAAAACACGTTCACCGAACTTAATAAAAATGTTATTGTATACAAATAGCACCTGTCTTAATACTGACTCACAATAATAACTCAATAAATCAGTAGCGATGTTTCCTGAGAGAGGTGGGACTTGCTTACATTCTAACTCTTGACAGATTGAACCTCGAACCTGAATTAGCAGGCAAGTATAATAGCTCCATGCTTACCCAGCGCAAACACGATCGATCCCAAGCAACTTGCACGTACTATGTTTGGACATTAATTCGGTTAATTCTCTCGCCAAATTGGTACAACGGGGCATTATTAGGACAGGCAAGCCAGCCAAATATGTCTACTGACTCCCACATGTGGGAGGTATATACATATTGGTGTAGATAGTTGCATGTGTGGTGCTCTGCAGCCCATCCGACGGGTCAGTAGTGAAACAAATCGCTTCACCACGGGCTGTGAACTTTCGTATCAAATTATTCGAAAGCCTGCAAATCGAGTGACAACCGGTCAACACAAAGCAGTTGTGCTTCAACTAGTTCTCTGGGGTGGAATAATTCTTAATTCTTCCTGACACGGTATGAACTTTCAAATTCCAAAGCTTCATAATCGTTGTTGCTCGTAAAAAGCTTTTTTCAATTAAGTCTTAATGTTCATTTCAAGTGCGATTTCCCGATCTATTCAAAACCGACATAGTTGTCAATGCAATAGAGCATTGGGAACCGATTGGAGGTAATTGAATGAATTTTAGGAGCTATTAGTATCGATGAATAAACCGGAGCATTTTTGTACTGGAACAATTTTTTTATCTTGTTTTCTGGGTAGTTTTTCGTCAATGGCAGCTTGCAACTTATCTAAAAGGTCACATTAACAACCTTTATTTATTGTTCTTAATAATAATAACAGTGAACTTATATAGCGCAGTTTTGTCATATTTCACCTCAAGTGCGCTTCATATTAAATTAATTATGCTAATAAGAATAACTAACAAGGAGAAAATAATATATAATATGAGTTCTTCCGTGTTCCAAATAAAGACTTTGTCCATGGTTTAGATTTGTTTTTTTTTTTTATAATAATGACTTCAAGTTATCAGTGATCACAAATCAATACAAAACCTTTTCTATTTATGTCCGTCGTGGCTAAACACGCCTTTGAAATGTTCTATCATTTGCGTTTTTTACCTAAGTCACTATTCACGGCACCCATCTCAAGGAAACTTTTGACACGTCTTAATCATCAGTTAAATTTAAATATGTGCTCCCATTTTTTGCAGTAACTGAAGACGAAGGCTTTCCACTGCAGAGATAATTTCCGAATAATGTTCTGCTTAGTGAGAAGTCACCGTTCAAACTGAGCATATTTAAAAAAAACATTCTTGCCATGCAAAAATAAAAACTCGATATCGGTACAAATTTAGATAACACGTTCCATTTAAGCACCTGTCTAAACTAAACTGAGAGACATTTCGCTTTAAAATTTTGGCTAAACACTAACTAAGATTGACATTAAAAAAAAAAACTGTATTTATGTCAGCTCTACGAACTTTGTGAACTCCCTACGTACATATTATAATACAGCTGTATCTGTTCTTGCATCTTTGTATTTTTATGTAAATCGGGACAGTAGTTGCATCAACTTTACAGTGACTAACTTTGAGACTGTTAGCTTATTTACCACCATGCGACTTGTGTGTTTGTGGAGATTAATTTTATACGCATAATCTCGAGTCAAATTTTCCTTTATTATATCGACTGTGTTAAAGGCGTTATTCCACATATTTGTAAAGGTTCAAAGATTGATAGATCTTTCAGGGTAAAAAATTTAACACAGTGTGGTATAAGTTCTAAATTAACCTCACTTTTCCATCAGGTGATAAGAAAAAATTATAATAAACATTTAATTTTAAAAAGCTGTCTGTGTTTCAAGTTGTAAACTATTAACACTCCTTTGTCCAGAAGGCTTATTATAAAGAAGAATAACTGGTCGACTTTCTACAGTCCTTGTCTTCTGTGAGTCCTGTCCAGTACAACAGTCCCAGTTGTACAGTAATGATAAATCTCATATAGACATAGTATTAAAACATGATGTCAGGCGCAGGATACAGTTATGTAGACCCAAGGGGCAAAAGACTAAAACGTGATAAAACGACCACGAGAAGCCGTTAAAACTAGACGTTTCAATTCGTGGAGCTTGTATAAACAGTGAATCACAAAGAACCACTTGAAGCTGGTAAAAAAACCACAAGCTAGACATCAAAGTTCATCAATTCTCCAGCAAAAGGCACCTGAGAATGTCTATTTTTAAAAGAAACTCATTACCGCCGTTGCCGCCAAAAAGACAGCGGGGAAACGGAAGTGGTGGAACAATGGCTCCGGTTATTAAAGCTCCCTCGGTCCACTGGCGACGTAATGAATCGCGGATTGCAGGCAATATTGGAGAGCTTTTCTATCAATGGCTTCGGCTCTGCTTTGGATTCTTTTAAGCTATTCATCGCTTTGAAACAAAAAGCCAATCAATTATGAGGGGTTAAATCGTAATGGATACATATTTGTTTAGTCAAAACATCCTTTGAAAGCTTCCACTTTGATTTCTTTATATTCATAATTTTGTGAAGGGGTGTTTTTTCAGTGCCTTCTAGTTGATACTTACCTACTATTCTTGGGCTTATAACAATACATTCTCACGCAATTTTAACGAATTGTGAAAATATGTTTCATGGTTCCACTGAAAATCGTTGCATTTTCCGCCATAATCCGTATTATAACAATTAGGTTTATTAAAAATATTGGTTCCTAACTAATTAAAAAATAGTTTAAATACACATATTAATAACACACTGATAATTTTACAAAATACTAGTAATTAAATTGATTTGCCTGTGTTTGAACACTATTTTTTCTTACTAAACAGTTAAACAATGTAGTGGAAAAACATGACAACTGATCTTGTTTTTTGACAGTTAAGTGGATATAACGTTGTGAACTGAATATATTTATATAAACCTAGGAGTAATCAAAAAAATATATAATATATATTTTTATTATTCCAGAAATCACCGATCAGCTTTTGCTGCTTTAGAGCGACATTTTTTTAAATACATAATTAATAGAACATGTACACGTCAAAAGGGACATGGTGAGTAAATCGTGAAGTAGCGTAATCAGAATAAAATTTCAACCTATTTTAATACGTGGGCGAAAATTACCAGTAATGTGTTTTTTTACATTAGCGCCCCACTCGGTGATCTAACGAATTGTGTACAGAATACGGCTTAGCGTATTAATACTTTCAGATAAACACCATTGTAAATAAAATAACGTTGTGCCAATGTTACAACCATATTCAATTGCTTGTAAATATGAATTACTAATTTTAAAATACGAGATGTGATAGTTCGTTCGATTCAAACATTGCAATAAATAAACCGAATATACTTAAATTTATTTCATGGCTAATTAGCGACGGGGACATGTTTGAGTCCGGTCTCCGGGACAATGCGACTGCCTCGGGGTCCGTGAAATGTGCTCCGGCCCGACCCGCCCGGCCCGCACGCTCCCCGTCGCGCATCCCACGCGGCGTGGCACGGGTGGCGTGGGCAGTGCACGTCGCGTGGCCTTCGTCTCGCTCACCTACAAATCTTATCACATGTGTGTCGTGTTCTTAGCGTTAAACAAAATACGCCCAAACAGATTGGCGGGCCATTTGAATGCGCGGCAGGCGTCGTCAAGCTTTTATGCTTCTAAATAGGGTTATACCGATTGTTTTTTTTAAATCAAATAGATACCTGCCCAGCAAGTGTATTGTCTGCAGGTTGGTACTCTGATTTATTCCATGGCTAGGGAGAAGAGTTATGTAAGTAAATTAAAGACTTAGAATTAGTTAGTTGAATAATTATTTTGAATTGTAAAAATAGTAACATCGCAGATTTTTTTTATCAAAAACCATTTTTTTATCACTAAATAATATTTTTATTAATTATTAAAAATATTATTTAGTGAAAAAACAATGGTTTAAAAAAAAAATCTGCGTTGTGGGTATTTTTACACTTCAAAATAATTATTTAACTAAATAAGTAGTTAAATATCACAAGGGTGGGCAGAAGCATATACTGCCACACAACTTTGTCTTGGCATATACTCCTTGATTGATATTCAGACCATATCAATACGCTCTCATGCGGAACAATATCGGCACTGAGCGGATCCGGACGTTGGTGTGAATCAGCCTTAACTCTTAAATTAAAATTTTGCTCTAAATGGCTTTATCTTGGTATGTTTACTCATCGGGTATCTCTTTTCCTTCCTCCTTTTATTTACCCCATTTTTCCTTCTACCATAGATATTCTTCAATTTGCGGTTGTATAATGACTACTGACTCCGGACAAATAAATAGGAATCTTGTGCGCTATTCACATTCAAAGAACACGAACTGAACTGCACATATACAAACATCACTCAATTGCATTTTGTTTACGATTTACTTCATTCGAACAGTAAATCAATAAAGAAAAGGTTTCCATTTGGATGGAAGCAAAAACGTTTGGATAGCGTGGATTCTTTTTATCGTCAAAGTGGAAAGTAACATACGTTTACATTTTGTATAGCACGCTACCTTGGACTGTCACAGCATATTCATGCGCGCTGAATGCTAGTTCTATCTGCAAGCCATACTGAAACTTTGAAAATTATTACTGCAAACATGTTTCCAATAAATCAGGCTATGTTCAATGTATCAGTTAATACACAACGTACACAAGACCGCTACACTGAAACTATTGAAAAATTGTGTTTAACAATTATCATTAATGTTGATTTTTTTTTTTAAATTTCAAATGCATGTTAATTTATAATGTTTGTTATATTGAATTTGCCCTGAAGATGTCACAGAAGTGACAAAACTAGTAGGAAATATGTATTTTAGTAGTGTTTTTTTTTTCTTGGTAAGTCAAGTTACATCGCGTAATTTCCTAATTTACAACTTGTGACTATTTATTTTTAATGAACGTTCACAAGTTACATCACGTGATTTTCCTAATTTACAGCTTGTGACTATTTATTTTGAATGAACGTTCACAAAGATATCGTTATGAACAATGTTATATTTAACTATTCTTATTTTTTATTTAAATAAACAATATCTACACAAAGTTCGTTGAGCTATTTACAAACTTTTTTTTAAGCTACCCAACTCAAGGGAGAAATCAACTCTCGTGTTTGAGTTGAAGAGCAACCCAATTACAGATTTAAAATAATATATTATTTAATAAAATATATTTTGTTAATGATATATTGTAGTAATCTAGTCAACATGCTTTTTTAATGATTGCTCAAAATCATAATATTTCCATACAAATTAAAATATATTTTATTAATGCCCGAACATTCTATTTTAAACTATTTTATAATTTTCTATTAATGTTTAAGTAAAAGTGAAAGATTGTTCTCTCCAGGCATTTTTAAAAATACGTAATCTTTTTTTTTAGTTAATACATTTTAAACAACAGTTTTAGGAATAGTAAGTGCAAACACAGTTCAAAATTATGACGGCCTCCATGGTCGAATGGTATGACGCTTGACTACGAATTCATAGGTCGCGGGTTCAAACCCGGCGTGCGCCAATAACTTCTGTATAATTAATATGTGTCATAACACATTTAATTCATATATAAATAATAAAAACTATATTTGCGGCACGTCCTAGAGTGGTACTAAGTATCGCCCTGGTGAAAGAACACCATTCAGAATCAAGACGTTGCTTGAAATGACTTTAGCCGTGTTTGGTGACCAGATCTGAATAGCCAGGTAGTTCCCAACTTTCCTCTCCCCACTACCTTCAGCCTCACAACCTACCCTATTTGGGGATGCCATAGTCTCACTGGCTCTAGACTATTGGGAGCAGTTGAGACTCTTTTGCGATGTTCATATAATTTTTATTTTTTTTAAATAACATTTTTTAATATTCTTAGTTATGTAGTAATGGTGATATATTTTTCCCCACTTGTAAGCTTTTAATAATATGAATCCATTTTCCAGTGAAAAGAGAGGCATACACTATTTGGTGGAGAGATAAAACTTTCCGTGTTACACATATCGTTCAAGATATTTCTTTATATCATAGTCTGTATTGATATCAGCGTTAAAAAAAATCTTTGCTTGCCTGGGTTGCCACAGTTGAAGCATTGCATTTTTATTAATTTTAATCATATGATTCTGGTTGTAATTAAACATCCTATTAGAAGAAATGTTTCTGTCTCTATTTCGCATTTAAATATTACGACGGGATGTGCTTGATAACAATGCTCCAGTAACAACTGCTAATGAATGAAAGAGAAAACTTTATTTTTAAGCATGACTGGCAAGAATAACCATAATTCCCAGGCATTGCTATTTTCAGAGTGTTGCCATGATATTCAGCAGGTTTACTGACATCTATTCTGAAGTGAAATCTCGTTAGGTTAGGCTCTTTAAGCATGTTTGGTAAGCACGATATTAAAATGCTTCCTTAATTAATATTTCGCTTTATTTTTGTAGCAATATTCTATAGTATTTTATATCTATAATACCTATTTTGTAGTAAGTATTCCCATCTTGGTTTAATTATATGAAAGTATTTTATGGAATCGATAGTTAAAAGTGGTGAAGCACACCCTTAAACTTCTAGATTTTTACGTCACAGTTTTAAAAGCAGTGCGACATTCAAAACATATACCTTACTTGTGAATAATGAGTCGCGGTGGAGTTTTATTACCTTCTGGTCGACTAATGTCCTGATTTATCGCATTTTATTGTCCAAAAACAGCCAATCCCAGGATTAGCCCGACCTGCCTGCCTGCCTACCCGCTCGTGCAGCCGAACACTTCCCTGCACAAAACACTGGCGATTTAAAATACTACATTACTTTTTATGTATCGAAACCAACAACTGATATAAATACAGCCTATTGGAACTACCATCAATAACCGTTCATTACGCTTTTACGTGATTCCGCCTTTCTTTGCTAATGATCAAATACGTATTAAATATGAAAGCACACTCTTATAATGCTTTGAAAGTTGTTATAATACCAAATATATAATAATCGAATGAAATGTAAAGAACCTTTTACCACGCAACACCGATATTTACAATATCAGTGATCCAATAAATCTAATTTACAGTGTGTACGTAATATTGTTGGCAGGCTTAAAATCCCTTCGATATGGCTCATTACTTGTACTCCTTTAGCGCGGCTGTAAAATATTCACGAATTGAAATACTTTCTTCATCGTCTGGAGGTATAAAAATATGGACATAAATAAGAGATAAAAGTGAGAAGGATTTTTTTCTCTCGTACAGTGTGTTCATAAATAACATTCTTACGTGTTTTTCAACAATACAAATAAGTTTCGATTTCTTTGATTGTATTGTGTACAGTGGGTTTGAGAGTGTGTGGATGTGTTGATATGTGGATGTGTGAATGTGTGGATGTATGAATGTGTGGATGTGTGGATTTGCGAATGTGTGAATGTATAGACGTGAGGATAGATGGATATGTGGATGTGTGTATGTGTGAACGTGTGAATGTATGAATGTGTGTAGCATGTACTCGTATGCTCCTTACAGCTCACAGGGTGACCCGAGTAGGACTTTAATACTTTAAATGAACAGTGTTTGGGTGCAGTCTGCCGGGCGTGGGTTCAATAGAGTTTGGCTGAGAGCTGTCAGTGTGATTTATCAATGCTTTGTTTCCTCGGCTGTATCTTGGCGGTACTACTTTTTGCCCCGAGAGTCTTAAATATGATAAATCGTCAGACAAAAACTTACTGATGGCGTTACATTGTGAGTGACCGGGGGAAACATTAAATACAATTGGGTTCGAGTCATTTCTTGTTTAATATTCCGTTTTTCCCGCTTTTGTTTTCTTTGTAGAATTTTTTCGGTAACATTAGAATGTTTTATGAACGTATTTTGTTGCAGAAAAAATAATAAAAAGGAACCTTCAAAACCAAAAGTTGGTGATATTTTTTTTAGTTTTTCAAAAAATATTAAAATTTTAATACGTTTTGTTTTGAACATTCAATAAACAGGTGCTGTATATTTTGAACCGTGTATGGTTTATTTTGTAAGCAACCAAAACTCTTTTTTCCAAATGATTTTTCTTGACGAACGATTAAAATTTACAAAATAAATAATATGGCTTCGTACTTTACTGTTCACAATTGCACGGTTATGTTAAAGTAAATGATGGATACAACATTTTGGGCTGAAAATAATTGAGTTGTAGAACAAGTTATTTATTGATTATACTTAGAATAGTTGATACAAATTAAAATAAATAACTTTATATAAGACCACGGATATTATTTTATTTTTTTATGACCGACCGGTTTCTAGTAAATTTGTGCAGTAGTCCAATATTAGTCCTTTAAACTCATAAAATTTATCATTATTCTTTAATCACCTTCTCAGCTGACGTTTTGTCTCTTTCAATTGATATTGTCTCTTTCTTTCAATTCCTTTTTTATAATTTAAATGTTGCCCTTTTTTTTTCATTTTTCTGTTATTTTATTTTATTATCCCTCTGTATGTATATATAACCGCACACTTTGTATTTTTGTTTAGTTTAATTGTGTACCCTGATGATGCTTAGGCTAAGCGAAACCGGTCGGTCATAAAAAATAAAGTAATATTCGTGGTCTTATACGAAGCTATTTTTTCATTTCTTTAAATATGTCAAACCACAAAGTGATTGCTTTCTGCGAAAATCGAAGAAAAGAAATTTAAAAAAGATACATGTTATTATTTAAGGCACAAAAATAGTCCACAATATTGAAATTCAATAGAATCTTTCCACCGTTGATAGAGGACACGAGATTAGATTCGCGCTGAAAACAATATTTGTTTCGCACCACAGGGAAAATTGTCCCCCTGGAAAATTTATTACGTGGATTCAAAAATTAGTGGTTTGAAATGGTACTCGTGGACTTAAGAGAGTTCTATGTCAAGAGATATAATAGGCAGTTAATGCGGTAGCACATTCGGTAGAGGGAAGGAAGAGCGGGCGGGGCGGGGGCGAGGCGGGGGCGGGGACGGGTGAAGTTTGACATATCTGGGCCGACCGCAGAATCTTATTCAAGAAAATACCGGACCACTGGGCTGTTCTGGCTCTGGGACCGGGACGGGACTGAGCTGGGCTGGGCTGGGATTGGGACAGTTATGCCACCTAGCGACGTCTTCATCATTCTGCAAAAACCAATATTGGCCATTCCTGCGTAGATACTCTGTTTGCATGACAACAGACGCATTACTCTGCGCTGTGGTCCTCGCATCTGATTTATGGGACAAATTTCAAAGCGAGTTATGGACAGCATGAATAATCATTTACTCGCTTGAAATGACAACTTCACTATTCGGTTTGAAAGCAATTATGTGTTTTACAAAATAAACATAAATAGTCACCACAATTAGATCTTACTCGTTTTAAGCATACTTATACCCGTTCTAATTATGTTCATAGACGAAACGAAACGCCCTCTTATATAGTTTTGTACTGAAACAGGGGTATTGCCATAAAATAGTCGAGTTTTAGATAAATAAGTAGAAATAAACGATGACATGGATAAATAGTATATACATTAATATTTCTTAATTTGAAATGTATTTATGTAGGTAGAGAGTTTGTAGACATTTTTTAAAGTATGTTTGAATCAGTTTATAGTTAATAAACGTTCAATTTGTAAAGTGACGAATAATAATTGTAAATACGTACTCAGATGAATTTCTGTAAGTTGTATTACTTTCAAATTCATATAGAGACAGATTTAATATCTCTCGACTGAACTAATAGATTTTATCTGCTATATGATATCTGGTTCATGTTGCATATATTCTGCAAGAATATCTAATTTTTATTAATTCCAAAATTTGTTGGAAAATTTGTATTTATGTATTGTTAACTTTATTTATAAATCCCACTCTTACGGTTATGCAAATTCTATCATTATTTTAACAACTGCATGCACCGCAAAAGCAATGAGACGAGCATTAAACATAAAGCTCTCTCAACGGCGAACAGAGTCAGTTATCTCCAACAATGGCTCTTAGCGCATTGTGCTCTGAGGGTGGCGCCAAGCGGGGGGAGACAAAAGCAACATATTCAAATATACGTGTGAAACAAACAACAGCGGTAACATTTTTATGCACTTGGCAAATAAAGCTCGGGATCTCATAAAAGCGCGCTAGCGGCTAGGAGCTTTCGTCTAAGAACGACTGTTTGGCTGGACATGTTTTATGAGGAGAATTTCTAGAGTGGTTGTAAGATGCTAAAGAATGTACGTGCTCTTGTGAAGGCTCTATGAAGGGGGGCATCCCTTGGCTGCTGAAGGCGTTAGATGACTCCTCTCTTTTTATATGCTTTTGTTGAGTTGTTTTTTTTTTTGAAAATGTATTTTTTTTCGATGAATCTGTTAGACCAAGATGATTTTATACATTTTTTTGTTGTTTTTAAAAGAAAGATTTTTTTATGCCCAATTTTAACGATTACGTCGAAATATCGACTGATTAGAAAACGCTAAAACGGTATTGATCAATTTGCACAAATTTCTGTCAAAAACGCAAAGGTTATTGTTTTCAACTCGCAACTTCGTTTCTATAATGAACTACTATGAAACTTTGATATTTAAAAATAGGACAGCACGTCATATTTTTCATTTTCATTTCCATGTTCCCTTCCACCTTTCTCTTCCCCCACCAACTTATTTAAGTTACTAAATTAAAAATGTCACTATTTATAATATTTATCGTCAGCAGAGGAAAATTTGTAATCGGCATGATTTGTTATTTTTATTATTATATACGAGTGAGTTTTAATTATTGTTGATTTGTTGTTGATTTTCACAAATAAAAAAACTATAAAACATTCTTTTTGTCTCGGGGGAAGCCAGTTGGGTAAAATAGTTCAATGTAAAATATCAAATTAATATTTAACATATTTAGGCTTACCATAAGATTTGTACAATACGAAACACTTGTCGGTTCACTGTAAGCCCAAAGGAAATCTTCGGAAAAGCACTTTAAAATTAGTACAATTCCACAATCCGTAAAGTAAATGCAAACGGATCCACAATAATTTGGGACGCGGCAGTGGAAAGAGAAACAAGAGGGGTGCATTTCGACGACAATACGAAAATGGTATTTTATCTGTAAACAAAATCGTTTTAGCTGCCAAGAAATCCAATCGTTCCGAGGAGTCAGCAGAATTTAACAAGGCAGAGGAAACTCTTTCTTCGGGTAATGAGTTTGCACAATACACCACTGGGAACATTCTCAGGCACTCTTCTCCGCGCTGAACTAGCGCTAGGTAAACTCCACAATCCGCTTTAAACTTTCTTCCCAATACGTAATGCCGATGGCTTATATAAGTATCGTCTAGTATTTACAGGGACAGTCACTGTACCGCTAAATCCGAATCGAATAACTCTCTTTTGTTTTGGTAAAGGTGTTCACCTCACTAGGCTCACGAAGCGGAGAAACTTCGTAGGAAACTACGGATTAACTCGGAAAACTATTTTAACAATTTTGGTTCTGGGTCGTTTTTGAGCCCCTTGAAAAATAATTGGAATTTGTTTTGATCGCCCTGTCTATGCGTCTCCATTGAAGGAAAACGGAAAACTTATTAATATGAAGCCTGTTTGCGTGCCTTGCGTAATTTGACAATCACATAAATGCAAATAATACCCATTGTTTCCTAAAGAATGCTTTTTGTGGGGAGCATCCCTCATGGGACTTTCCTAATAAGATTTTTTTAAACAACACTTGCCCCCTCCCGTTCCCTCCCACCGCCCTTCTCTTTCCGCCTTCTCCGGTAAAAGCCGCTGGAATTTGTAGCAAAATCTGTGCGGGCCCTTTATCTAGGGGACTATAAAATCATATCACCACCCATTTGTACTGAGGGAAAAGTTGGCGAACAATTTCCAGAGAGAAAAAAATAACATCAAAAATCCATTTTTCCGTTACATCAGTGAGCGAAATGCGTAGAGGTAATTTAGCAGCGGCAGAGGGCGCCTGGTGTCGAATATTTATAAAATCTTTGTGTTTTTTTCGGTATTTACTGATACCAATATCTACTGCCACTATCGATAGAACCTTTATTTTCACGGCACTGGTTTAACAAAAAATGTTTTGCCTGGAGCTGTTGCGTCATTTGAAGTTGCTTCCTCTCTAAGCCTTGATGAAAATAAAAATAAACAGTTTAATTATTTAACCCTCAATAGGTACGGTACTGTAAGCATTTGCGGTAATATTATTATCTCTTAAAACTCTTAGGTAAGTATTTAAATTTATTCCGAATGAAGTCTCGCTCCTTTTGCTTAGAGTAATCAAATGCTGTAAGTTGGTAGGTTAGTTTATACAACGTGCAATTTGCAGTTTCTTTGCAGGCTTTTTGGAGGCGGTAGCGGGGGTTGGCTGGACGGGTGCACCCCGTACAATGGCGGTGCAGCTTGAATACACGATGACACCCTCGCCTGCTCGGTCCTCCCATCCCTTATTGAGTTGAGATTATCTAACACAATCTGTAACAAGTTTCCCCGCTGCATGGAGATGATGATGCCATTAACAGGGCGGCCGACCCGCCCCGCCCGCCCCACCCACCCCCGCCTAACTTTATTAGCCTGGCTGGCCTTCATCTCGGGGTGAATACTTAGGCACTAATGAACCTCTTCAACTTTGTTTAACACAACCGGGACACAATCATATCATGTTTCGTAATAGCGAATTCTGAAAAGCGATTTTAATGTGATTCAACCCGATTTCAGCGATAATTTTCCAATTAAATTCTATTTTGGCATAGTAATGGATTCAATTAACGAATTCAGCGCATTCCGTCAAATAAGATTGTGTGTTATTATTTTGTATGTTTTTGTCGAACGAATCATGCTTCTCTAATTTACCAGACACCCATTATAGATTATATTTGGGATGATCCAACTCAACATATATTCATAATCAATCATATTATCATAACCAATAATTTTTATAATGTATTCAAAGTTTTACGCGTGATATTTATACAATATTCAAGTAAAAAAATACATTATAAAGAGATCATTGTAAAAACTACTTCAAATACTATACATTTACACTATACTACACAAAAACTTGTTTACACTGAAAAATGGAAATTTAAATGACAATAACTCGTGAAACAATTGCGCTCATGAAAATTGCATGGGCCTTTGAAATTGTTCCATAAATTGATTTGTGTTTCAGTTCAAATGAAAAATCTGACAGGATTAAAAATACACTTTGTTTCCTGTCAAACTTTTCGCTTCAGGATGTTTTTGGCTCGTTTCAACGGCAGATACCAAACTCTTCCGCAAAGTAAAGCGTTAGAGCCGATTCATTGAAAACAAAGCTCAAATTGGTTAAAACTCGGACTTTTTATATTGTACTATAAAATAAGTGCTAACAAATATTTACCCCCAATTAATTCGCATGCGTTGATGATTAAAACTTCCGAGTTCTTCGTTGCTTATTTTAAAAGGCTAAAAATTAAAGTCGACCTAGAATATGTATATCTACAACCTTACGTGTACTTACTCGATCGACCTTTGATTAGAAATTTAAGAAGCTCTCACTCGACTTTGTGCTTATACGGGCAATGAATCTGATGAATTTCTATATCTTAATGGGTGGATTGCAATAATTTGAGAATGTGGAAATGCAGTTCCAGTTTTATTAATATTTTAACTGATGTTCTAGTAATAAGCCAAATCGCTGTAACAAGCGTCACCGTTCCTTTCAGCCGTGATTCATAGTCTGGAGACAGGAAAAACGCAAACTCAAGTCTTGTACAAGGTTGATATAGTCTTGATAATATATCTTTCACTTCTATTATCTTCCATTTTTTGTTTTTCCTCCCTTTAACCGCATTAGTCTCTTTAATACGGTTGTTCACTTTTTCTTTTAATACAAATGCCATCATAACAGCGTCCCTGTGTGAAGTAATTATATAAAATAAAAACCAGATCCAGTACAAGCCACTCACGTTTTTTTCTGATTTAAGAATTTTTGAAAATACTGATTTTAATAAACTCCGCGGATAAAAAATATGAATAGGCCCAATCAATTGGAGCTCTTCACACGCTTCCAACAAATTTGTTTGGCGGGGGAGCTGGCATCGCGTCATGAAACGCGTGTTCTTCCTTCCCTTGCGGGATTTGTCATGTCTTGTATTTTATTCGTAGGGGATGATATCTTTATCTTGGAATATAATAACTCAATACACTTATGTTCCCTAATTAAAAAAACAGTAATTTCAGTACCATACCGTTTATTTATAACTTATTACATAATATAAAATAACGGTTTAGATCCCTTTTTATCATTTTTAAAAAATACTATGCTGACTAGTTTCGTTACTATCGTAGCATCATCAGGACGAGATAAGTGTTAAAATACACCTGAAAGGTCAGCACTCAAGAATGAATCTAAACGTTCATTTGTAGCATTATAATGCAATCAATACTACAAATTATTTATCTGCATTTTTTTGGCTAGTTAGAAAAATGTCTGGGGTTTTAAGTGAATACATTTTTTAAACTATAATTCTTTAAATTCTCTGAAAATTTTATTAAAATGTTAGTAAAAGGTGCAGTTCAAAAACCACCACAGGCATTTTTGAACGTTTTACCTCAAATTCAAGTATGCAATTTACAAAGAATTAAAAAGATTACTGTGTAAGACTTATATTCACTGGAAATCTTAGACGTTTTTCTAACTATCCCTATGAAATTAACAAATAAATAGTTTGCAGTTTTGCTTGTACTACAAAGCCAAAAAGTATGTATTTTCGGGTGCTGACCCTTAGAACAACAGTTTATTAAGACAAAATATTTAAAACAGTGTATTTCTAAAAAGACATATTAGAAATCAAAACGAAAATATTTTATGTTTTTAAAATATAATCTTATATTTAAAGCAGAACAACACACAGAAAGCTATTGATTAGTGAGTTTTAGCATCATGACATTTGCGCTGGCTATACCACAACGATGTTTAATACGAAACAATTAATTAATTAATCATGAGCTACGAATCTTTTAAATATTTATGTGACTAGCAAAAATGGGAAAAGACGCTATTATCTTTGTTCTGATTTTACGTTTGTCTGAAGAAAAGAATATTTGATTAAAAATGTTTTCTAGCTAAACGGAGATATGGTTCTTTGAATCATCCATTCAACCTTAAAAAATAAGGAAATGTGCCTTATTGAATATTGAATGTCCTTGTTTTGAATAAAAAATTAATAAATTGAAATTTTAGTGAAACCAAGTAGTAAATACACATTCTTACAAGCTGATAGCACACACTATTACGTGTAAAGCATATTTAAAAATAAAATATTTGTATTATAATTTAAATAACTGCAACATAATTTGAATAAGGGTTGCCCTAGACTCCATAAAAAAATAAAGAAAATCAGGGGAACATTGCGCCTTGCGCCAAGGCCCTGCGGGCGATGCGCCGCGCCGGGTCGGTAAACAGTTTATTGACGCCTCCAGACATTTTTTGTTCATCCCCTTTAACGATGTTCACCCGTCGGCGCCCGGCTCTTTTGACAGGTGGGAAGTTATTTTTTCGGCCGAAACTTTCGAAACAGGGCCGGCACACTACCATATTTTCAGTATATACAAATATCACTAGCTTTTACTGCACTGCTTTGTCTATATTTCAACACCTCTTTTTATTATCTAACACTGCTAATATTAATAAATACAAACAATCTGGTGTTTCGTCCCTTAAAAAAAGATTAGTTGGGAATTTCAAAGCTTCATAGTTCACTAAGGAAATTATTACGATAACCTACATATTCCAGACAAATGATTATACATATTTCATGACATTAAAGATCACGAGTTTCGAGACTTTCTATCTTTGTTTGTCTCTTCTCAACCGATTATTCTGAGTTGGCTTAAGTCGATTCATATATTTAACATACTTGTTTTTTTTACATAACCTTTATTGAAAAACAACAATATAAAAAATAATTATACATTTTTAAAAACGATGACGGGTTAAATATAGAATTTAATGACACCATAGCTCTCTGTTCGATAGTTGCAAGCGAAACAGACGGATCTTTTCCTGACCATAATAACTTTGCAAGACAGTCAAACATGTATAAAGAAAGAGAAGCATTCTCGGCTTACGAGTCACTTGACAATATTTCCATCATTATAACAAAAAAATTGCCTGTAAAATGTTGGAGGACTTGGCTAGCAAAGGAATCGAACCAACGACGCCTGAGTGGGAATCTACTAACTGGTCAAGGTTAATAATAATCTAGAAGTTAAGGGAAGTTTTTCTTAAAAATTATTGTGATTTTGAACACGCTTGCAGTTGTACAACGTTTTATCACTTTCTAATGAAAATTTCTCGTAAAAACAATTTTTGTAAAAATCTGGGTCCGGTTCCCACCGAGACTTTCCGCGAGACGAGCGTCTTTTTACGGCCGGCGGAATTAGGCTTTGTCCACACTGCGCCTGCAAACAGACGCCGCGCCGGTAAACACGCCTAATAAAGTGTTCGCCCCTACCCCACACTACCACCCCAAACTTCCGGCACAAGTGCGGCCCTACCCCTTCTGCCGCCCCCACTCCTTTACATGCGACAAGCTTGCGGACAGTATGCACTTTGTCTGCTGATATGGAATTTTAAATTTTCGGAGGTTCAAGTCGGCTCTCGACGTATTTGACTCAAACAAAGAAATCAATGATTGTGTTTATAAAACCACGCTTGTTTGATCTTCTCTCGAGGGTTACTCAAACTCGGGTTACAAAATATGCTGTGTACTTTCTGAGTCATGCAGGAAAGGGATTATAATTTATAACGCTTACATCATGAGCATGACTGAACTAAACTAGAACTTTCACTCATCCATGTGTATTTCACTCTACTTGTTTTTCTTCTCCAGTTTTGAACAAGTGGTCCCGGCATATAAAATGATAATTTTCACTACAAAGCAAAAAACCTCTTTGTTTGTCCCATAAAAAACTCGAGAACGGTGAGTTCTGGCTCGACGCTTTGCGAAATTTGGACAAATCATTATTTCTACAATTTAAAAATCAATACAACTATACTCAACTTACAACATAATTTCCATCGTAAGGTATGAAGCTTTGAAATACAAATTTACTGCAAAAAAAATACAACAAAGACTCGGTTAAATATAAAATTTTTTTTTTTGTTCATTATTACGAAAATTCCCCCGAACCAACCAGGCAGTATCTGCTCTTAAAATATTAATTAAATATCATTCCAAAGCTTACTTAGCTAATAATGGTGGGTCTTTGTGCCTAAATTTAGAGTTTAATGTATTTGTTACAGCCGTGTAACTCTAAAAGTCGTATTTAATGCGAGATAAGCCAAAAAAATATTACAAGACCGTTTTGACACTTCCTTCCCCAGAACGTGATAGCTCCGCGAGACTCGCGGCAAAGCACACCAAAAGTGTCTACGAACGGGAAAAACCAAACGTTTTTGACGTAATATTAAAGAACGAGGGAAATTCGTATTTTCAACTGAGAATTTTGTGTTTTTTTAATTCGTAACAGAAAATCTGCTTAAACATTATACCTTAACGTAAGCTTATTTAGATATGAGAATACCTTTTTAATAAAGCATCGCATTATAATAACGTGTATTATTAAAAACTTGGTTATTTTAAAACCATTTTGTTTATACATCCTATTAGCTTAATTCTTGGAAAGTGACCGTATGTATCAGACGTTGTTTTTTATACATTTGTTGTCTTTTGAAATAATACGATATTATCTGTCTTTGTTGGTATATATTTTAAAAGTGTATGGCTGTTATTCTTGTACAGAAGTTTGTTTTTACTTTAACTAAAAAATCTGTTTTTTTTTATTTATTTCTAAACTCAGGAATATAGTTATTTTATTGTTTAATGTTTATCTATTTTCATGATTATTTGAAATGATTTTTCTTATAATTATTAATATTACTATAAACAATTTATTTTGTGAGTATGTACGACTGTGAACTCTCCAAATTTGGAGCTGATGTTAATTATTATTTTTTTTTTTTTTAATATTTTCAAATTCCAACCTACCTAATGAATTACATACCTTAATGGTGATTTATTAGACAATATTCAGTATTTAAAGTGGGTAGATTATTTTATTTTATTTTTCTTGATAAGTCAGGTTATATCGCGTGCTTTTTCACACTAGTTCAATAATATTGCTTAACTAAACTACTGCATCTACGTGAAGCAGCTTAGCAAGTATAACAAAATAGCTTGGTATAATGTAATACAAAATAAAAATACGTAGAGTTTTACATCCATCAGGACAGTATACCTGTACACTATTTTTTTCTTCAATTTAGCAAGAGTTTCAAGACTCAATCCCTTATTAAATTGTTCTAAGCTTTCGCAACCCCCAACAGTATTTTTATTTATTTTATTATTTTCAACGCAGTAGAGAAGGGGGGTGAATGAAGCCGATGCTGCGGGCTGAGATTCATTACATGGGCCACTAATTTGTTTACTTAGTTACAAGTTCTTTCATCACGTCGCCGGTTAATTTAATTTGTCGTGACAATCAGGAATTATCTCCCGACAGAACGAACTTATTTCCTCTCCTTTCTTCTGCTCCCCGCGGTAATTGTGACAGAATCTATTCTAGATTGTAGAACTACTCGAAGAAACTGTGTTATATGTGTCTGTTTCATCTCTAAAGGAATTCTATGATTAATTTGCATTACGAAGGTGTCGCTGCTCTAGAATATTTTCAGTGTTACAATATTGAACTCCATTAAGAAAATTTGTGTAAATGCTCTCTCTGCATGCTGTAAAAATGTATTTCAAATATAAAGCACCTAGCTAGTCCATGTTCAGTATTTTAAATTTTTAAAATAATACGCTTTTGACATCTGTTTCAAAACTATTTTTAAATAGGCTTTGCAAAGTACTTGATAGATAGGTAAGATTTATTTATTGTATAAAACTCGAGGCTGCGCTGGACAGGGCATCTAACGAGATGGCAAAAACTGACCACCGAATGACATTTTTAATGATAAGGCTGCTGGAAAATTTGGATGTAAAAAATAAATTTGAATTGAATGGTAGGTTTTATTTCACATTTCAATAAAACAATATTTGTATGACGGAAATGCGGCACGTCCCAGAGTTGTGAATAATCTCAGTATCCTCCTGATGAAAGACCACCGTTCAGAAACGAAAATTTGCTTGAAATTACTTTAGCCGTTTTTAGTGACCACATCTGAATAGCTAGGGACTTTCCCACCTTCCTCTTCCCCATTCTAATCTCATTCTCACTATCTTCAGCCTCACAATCTATCCCAGTTGAGGATGCCATCGTTTCACTGGTTCCTGGCAGTTGGCACTCTAATGCTGTATACACAAAAAAGCAAAGTGTAACTTGTAAGAAGGATACCGTTAGAAATAGAAGTGACTAAGAAGGTCGTGGGTTCGAACACGGCGTGCGCAAATAACTTTTATTTAATTAATATGTGTCATAACACATTTAATTCATATAAAATAATATAAAGTATATTTGCGGCACGTTCCAGAGTGGTAGATACTCCAAGTATCGCCCTGGTGAAAGACCACCATTCAGAATTGAAAAGTTTCTTGAAATGGCTCTAGGCGTGTTTGGTGACCAGATCTGAATAGCCAGGTACTTTCCAACCTTCCTCTTCCCCATCTTCTTCCTCTTCCCACTATCTCACAATATACCCCAATTAGGGATGCCATAGTCTCATTGACTCTAGATGGTTGAGAGCAGTTGAGACTCTTGTGCGGTATTCGCTGTAAAAAAAAAGACAATCCGTGGATGGCGGCCTCATGATGATGATAGTGATATGTTTGTCTTGTACAAGGATTATTTATTTCAATGAGTTAACTAGTTACTAAGGAATGCAATTCCCTTTCGGAAAACAGCATTGAATTATGAAAAATATTTTCTAGTTGCAAATAAATAATATTTTCTTTCGTGAGTTTCTCGAGCAATGTAAAGAGTCATACTGTACGAGTCGGGGTGCTCGAGCTTGTATCACAATGTAGACAGTAGGTGTCTTCAACACAGCGGAGGTTAGAGAGCAGGGCAGGGTAGGGCAGGGTAGTGGCAGCGGCTAGGTGGGGCGCGGTGCGGTGCGGGTAAGGCTGTGTTATCAGCATTCAGAGGAGGCGGTGCGCCGGATGTGAGGCATCAATATCACATCTGGGGCGGAGGACAGCCCTAATAGAAAATCAATACTAGAGAACATCTTGAAAAAATGTATCATTGTGTATTCACCCATGGGTGCCACAACAATAATTATAATCATTTCAACATAATTTCGGCTAATCGGATAATACCTCACCACAAGTACAGATAAAATAATAAACAACGTGATCGTAACCACTCTTTATTTATTGATAAAAACGTCGAGGGTGAGCACTGCATTAGCGTGTTACGATACATTTTCTTCAATTACTCCATAGTTAAAGCGAGGTAACAATTAAACCCTTTATTAATTTTACCTAAGACAGTTTATTGATGGTAAACCTTCGCAAAACACTTGGGTAATTTTGTTAATTATCTTATGCCAAGTCTTAAAGTGTAACAATTCAATTTGATAAAGGTGTTTATTCAGTATTTACTACGCTAGTTAAACTAGGGAACTTGTCAGTGTTGTATATTAATACCTCTAGACCGAAATTTCATTGAAATGTTATGAGAGGACTATTATGAGAGGGTTTAGGGCGGATCTTACCCTCCTCACCTGCCATTCAGATTTATAGAGGGCCACCCACTATCTCCTCTCACCCCCACAGGAGTAAGGAACAGGAGAACAGAAGCCATGGAGGTGAGCCTCCACTCGGCTAACCGCGGCACCGCCAATACCCCATAAACAACACCTGATGAATAAATAAATCACACAGAGTTGTTAACCACCCTAAAGCATCCGTCGTACTTATTCTAAGTCTTAAATTTTTAATTCCGGACTTAAGTTACTCATCGCGGTTTCGAAGAGTTATAATATCTCGCAATTTTAGCGCTAACACAAGTGGCTCACTTCTCACCTACTTAGGAAACATTTCAAGGTTTAGATAACTTTACATTGTTTTTTTTTAATAAATCATTTAGCGTGAATCGTCAGTGCGTTTTCACTTAAATTTTGAAGAACATTAAATTTGTGTTGCCAAACAATAAATTGAATAATATCCAATCTCTCTAACCATAATGGCCGTACAGCGTAGGGAAGAATAGGTGCAAGTGGGTTAGCGCCGAGCGCTTGTTGCCGCCGCTCGCTACACAAACCGCACTATGTCGGGCACAATAGAATGCAAGCTGGGGGCGGGTGTATTATATCCGTAATAATTGCAGTAGTATATCCGTGAGCAGACTACCCAGTTAAAGCCCCATTAGACTTACATTACTGCCGCTTAAATTCTCCTTCGAATTCTAACTTTAGTGATCCAGTGCGCTAGGCTCTAGCGGCCCTGTAGCTCGTATCCCGTAGCCCGTAGCGCGTAGCCCAACTGCTGGGGAGGACTCGCTCGTTAGGGGTTGCATTTCCAAGCAAATGGTCTATCAACTTGTTTGTGTACACTTACAGACGTTTAAGCGTTTTCCCCACACTATCGGGTTCGGCCATAATCTTACCACGTCTGCAGTTCAAACTGTGACTTATACTTACCTATATTATTGTTATACTATCACTTAATTCATATACCAAAATCTATGTTTTCTCAGTAGGTATCCATTCATACTTGGAGTAACAATGTATGGAGAGAAAGCTAATTATTTTTACCCAACCTATACAAATTTGTATACATTTACAATATACCTATACAATAAATAACTTTCTCCGGATTTTTACGTCGTACACCATGAGAGAGAAAGAGACGACAAATATAATAGATCGCTTCTTTGTTCTGTCGCGATGATCTTGAGCTCCCGAGTCACCACGGGACTCCACCCACGTTTTTTAGATTATACTGGTATACTATATTTTTGCTGATAACAATACTGTGAAAAAGTGGTTATACGAATAAACAAAAACATTATTTGAATATGTGATATGAATCGATGTATAAATACCCTAGCCTTAGTCTTAGCCATGCCCAAGTCCGCCGAGTCCGGTAAAAATCATCACAAACTGACTACACTGTCTTGGATAGATACCACTCTATATACTCTAAGCATTCATACATACCTACGTAGTCACGTTTATTCCTAATTTTACGAACTATATTATTGTCAATCAATCTTCTACTTTATTTTGTATGGTACACGCGCTGTATTTATGTTTTTTTTCTTCTTTTATTTGTCAACTTTTGATATTTCTATGGCTTAATGATTTTTGGCTAAATTTTTATTCCAAGCATGTTATAAATACCTCGCAACAGGTGTCGGGGATGTATTTTTCTACTTTGTTTTTCATATTGTCCACTTGTCTTATTTGTTTCTCTTGTAGGATAGCAATATTAAAAATATCCCATTCTAAATTTTTAGCACCTTATTCAATTTTAAATGTATTCTCTAGCGGCAAAAACTTAAAGTAACGATTTTTTGTTTTGTTAGTGGAATATCCCAGAGATTAAATTTCAATTGATATTAAGTATTTTTGGTAATAACTATTGTTTTATGATAGATATGGATTTTTTTTATTGAATGTGTAGCTATTTGGGTGTTCGAAATGGTTAGTCTTAAAAGAGTATTTATTTACCATAATACTTAATTATTGCTACAAATTATGTAATTTTATATGATGTACAATTGATTTAACGGATTCAATGAAGTGGAACTAACTCAGAGAGACTCAAGTTTCAAAGAACATTTAGCTGTTTATCCTGCATTAAGATAATACTTTGTAGTTGCCCATAATATTATGATCCTCCGAAGTTCAAATGCTCGTAAGATTACGGACAATCCGTTGCATGGTGAGCCAGAGCGAGAGTTTTCCTAGAACTGTTTGATATTGTAATAGATGAACGGAGATTAAGCTCTATTATTGAAACAAGAAACCTATCGACTAGCTTTTTTTTTAGGGTTAGAGAAAGCAATAAATATCCTTTAAATTTTTTAGATCGTATTTTCAAAGTCGCATCTTTTTTTTTTACAAAAAAATGTGTTTTTAATGACGTTTGTAAATCTAAAATATTATTTTTTTTAAAAGCCTGCGCAGTCTACTGTACACCACGTGGGCTCTTTTTTCGGAGCAACATGCAATATTACTGAACCCAAATCGAGTTATATGTTTAATATTTGGATAATTTGTATGGCGTCGTTTTTGTGAAAAATCACCTCAACGGCTTAGTATGGATTTAACTAAATAAGGTTCATAATCATAGAAATAAATCTAATATTTTAATATTAGCTTACAATTTAATCAATGTAACACGCGCTGGCTAAAATTATCATTGGCATAGACAGTTTTAAAATGTCAATCGTTTTAAATACATTTAATCAAATCATTGTATTGTTCTACGAATTCAGAAAGCCCATTATGAAATTTGCTCTCATATCCTAAAATTAACCAATAAAAAACATTTATAGTTAAATAAATACGTACTATAATTTTACCAATACCATATCCTTTACAAAAGAGTACAAAATTGTATCATTCTCCAAACTAGAAATAAATAAAATAATTGTGTTCATCTGAAATGACCTACCGGGTAAAAATGCTTCTGATATTATCTCTGAACATAATACAAATAAATATTAATATGGCGTAGATGGAGCCTAAAAAATAGAATTGTACAACGCCCTTTAAGTTATTTTTCACAAAAACGGCGTTGTACAAATCACCCAAATACTATTATTATTAAAAAGAATAAAAGAACTGTGTTGCTTGGTTTATTTATTCTACAATAACTTTTTTTCTGTGTCACTATCATTTATTTATCTCTCTAATGTCACGGTGAGTAACCGTATGTTTGACAACTCTTAATGTAAACACATTACAAAAAATACATTTTCATTTAATAAACGTCACGTGATTGTCTAATTGAACACGTATTGTTTAATTTATTGGAAAAAAACACAAAAATTCAATACTGTTGGTTGCATTTCCGTGTTCTCGGTAGATGAATCTATGCACTTTTTTAAGCCAATTTCAAATACTTGCAAGAGGCTCATTTTCCACGGCCCATAGACAAAGTTGGAACTAGTTGAGCAGTTTACCATATCTTGGGCAGCTTGCTACCGTCCCGTGTATAATGCTGCCTCTAAAGTGGAAGTATTTTCCTGTTTTGCTAAGCCATGGTACTGGAGTTATGCTGAGATGGATAAAGTTGTATGCAGTTTTAGGTAATATTAGCAGTGCATGGAATTACTACTGGAAACAAAGTTATCCAATTATATTACCACTAAGTTACCCGTGAAAAATCATAGAAAGTAACTTGACCTGCCAAGAAAAAATATTTGTTGTTTTAATCCACGCATTTCAAATATAGAATAATGTCTGCAAAAATACATTGTATTTAGGTACTTTATTAGGTTAATAGGGATTTGAAAAGATTATTTTAAACTGTAATAATTTCAAATAACATCAGTTCCTAAATTAAAAAGTTCACACTCGTACGTATGTTTGTACGTACATACGTCCTCACAGGGAAAATTATTTTTGTTAATAACTGAAATGCATATAAAATAAGAAAAAAATGTTCTATTAACATTTTGTTAAACGACTTATTCACTCACATATCAAGCCGTAACGTAATATCATTGAATTTTATCCATCTATTTTCCTTACCGTAGCTTTAAATTCATCAATCGAGATGATAATACAAAAACCTATTAGTGGCTGCTTGATATAAATAATATGAAATTAATTAATATTTGCAAATTCAATTGTTTTTTTTTCAAATTAAAAAAAAAAACTGATGGCAAAAAAGACGTTGAAA
This sequence comes from Drusus annulatus, assembly GCA_022651775.1. NCBI lineage: Eukaryota > Metazoa > Arthropoda > Insecta > Trichoptera > Limnephilidae > Drusus > Drusus annulatus. The sequence goes on from JAGWCC010000282.1 coordinate 186,815, forward strand.
GCTGAAAATAGTTGGGTTGGCTTAAAATTTCCCGAAAGAAAAACTATCCCCACTTTATAACGCCACATCTATCGGTTAAAGAGTTTTTGCGTCTTCAACGCACACCTTTTTTACTTTAAATGTAAAATGTTATTATTTAAATAAGAAATGTTTTAGTTTTAAGCCACTTTATTTATATACATATAACATTCGACCGGTTTCGGTTAAACTTAACCTTCTTCAGGAAAGTATATTTACAAGTTTATATTTATATATATATACCTGAAGAAGGTTAAGTTTAACCGAAACCGGTCGAATGTTATATGTATATAAATAAAGTGGCTTAAAACTAAAACATTTTTTATTTAAATTATAATGTCAAGCCACAAAGTGATTGCTTCCTTCGATAAAATGTTATTCATTGAAACACTGTAACTATGCGTGCATAATAATATAATACTTCGACCGGTGATTGCAAACTTGAAAAAAAAAAGATTCGTAGAAAGCTTACTTTTTGTATTTAATTACGCTTTATCCCAAATTTACGATTTTATTTATTTTTTCCTGTTTCTTTGTCATAATTTTAATGTTATTCTATTGTTTTCTCACTGTTGGTTATTTTATTTTATAATTTGTTCTCTCTCCATATGTATATATAAACTGCTCACTTTGTATTTTTTGTTTAGTTTAGTTTTGTACTCTGATGATGCTTAGGCTAAGCGAAACTGGTCGGTCATTTAAATTAAAATAATATTCGTTGTGTTAGACAAAGTTATTTTATTAATTTATCTTATAATTATTTGATTAATTGGGTTAGTACATGTAAATTCGGTTGATTTACAAAATTAGACCCTATGTTGACTGATCACGCACATTATCTATGATCTAGGGAGTAGGTCACGTACAGGATCGGCGAATTATCGGCTTGTCAGCAGCAGATGGGTTCGTGGACCGGATGCCCGCGCTGGAGGCATCCGCGTCCGAATCACTCTCCTCCCTTCTCTCCACTCGCTAGTTCACCGCAGGGAAATTGAGATGATCTAGCGCACGAAGGATGTGGCGGACTCACACTTAGGGATTGTCAGATTAGGGTGTAGACTGTGGACTTTCCTGAAAAGCATGATATCATATTTGTTTGGAAGACCCTAAATGGAATCTAACCGTTTATAGAGGCCACTTATTTTTGTTATGAATATAGCAACACTCCTTTTTAATAGACATATTATTATCTGGAAACGAAGGTTATTTATCGTCATTATATATTACCGCATATTATTTATTTAAATTTAAATATATTTTACGTAAATTATTATTTTTTTACATAACTACTCGTATATTATATTATCACATTATTTTATTTATTATTTTTTCTATGTATTATATAGAATTTATGAGACTGCACCACCTTCCCTGAGATCTGAAATAGGCATATGTTAATCAATGGCGTGTGAAATGAGAATATCACAATCATAATATTTGCATTAACCGTCACGTGAACGGTGCGGATTAAGTTTTTTTTGTATGTGATACCTTACACCACTCGCAGTCATTGAGATTCATTTTCATTAGGATATTCAATATCTAAATATTAGCTACACCATTCAGAATCGAAACGTTTTGTGAACAAATCTGAATAGCCTGGTACTTCCTCAATCTTCCTCTTCTCCATCTACTTTTCTTCCCTACTCCCTTCAGTTTTGTAACATACTCCAATGGGAGATGCCATGGTCCCACTGGGTTGGACAGTTGGGACTCTTGTGTGGAATTAAAATAAAATTAAAATTAAAACTAAGGGAGGGGACGGAAAAGCTGGCGGGAAAGTTTTGAAAGTGCCTTAAAACTTATCACTATTTAATTGACCATAGCAAACATATTTTTTACTGGATAGTTAACATTGACGTACATTCTGATGCTATTTTTAAATATCGAATCATTTTAAACAATGTTTCAGCATAATAAATAAAATTCGTTTCAAACAACGTTTCGATACCGTGCAAATAAACACTATTTTAAATTATTTTAATTATAAAGCTTTCTTGGTCTCTCACAATCTCTAAGGTCCATAGGTCCTGGGGCTCTACCATTGTTTGTCCAGTATTACATTTATTTTTTTTTATCTGGGGCCTTTCTGTAAACAAATATACCGGGTAACTCAGAGAATGACATTTTTTTAAATAATTAAATAGGCTGACGAAATATTTTTAATTATTAAATAGATTAGTTTGCATTCCTAATTTATGTGTTGTCGATTTGAAGCAAAATTTCTATCCATTTTGTTGTATTTGTTTGTGTGAAAAACATAGAATATTTTTTAGCCATATTACCGGGATTAATCTTCCGTGGCTGCTGCAACACCCTTGTTCCGGGATTCACTTCGCGCCCGTGTTGTTTCGTTTAATTGATTTGACTCTTATTTATAGGGGAACGAATTAGATTAGATTGCTTCAGAAAAGACGGCTACTTAAAATGAATCCGAGAAAGCGGGAATACCTACTTTAATATACCGAAAAACAGATGTAAATTCTTTGAGTGATAACAACTTTGTTTTTATTATAATTGTTAATTGTTAATAGTAAATATATTTCAAGTTGTACTCATTTACTATTTTTACTACTCGGCTTACCTGAGTAATTTTATAATAATCCTTTCTTACATAACAATTTAAACATATAGAATAAGCAGTGGATAAACATTCTACTCGCCTTCGTTTTTTACTGTCACAAAGAGATATTTCGAAGATCTATACCTCGTCATGGATATGAAGTTGCGTTTACCTAGAAAGTGTTGTGCAAATCTCATGATGCCAAAGCTCGCCGTTCGAGATTTTTTGTTGCTTGAGACAAACAATCAGATTCCTGCTTTATATAATAGATGATAATAAATGAGTGAGAGTCCTTCTTTGTGAAAATAAATAATAATCTTCTTATGTTTCACATGGATACTTGGAAAATACCACGAGACTTAAATTTTGATAGATGTCACACACATACCAACATGATATTCCGACCAGGCCACTATTAGGCGATCTGGAGCCGACCAAGGTGAGCAGTTAGCAAACACAGTAAAAATGTCCCAGAACTACGGTGAGGGACTTGGGGCTTATATTAGTTTGATAGCGTCGCTATAAGTTTCATGTTGTCCATACATACTGATGCTCCTCCCTCTACCCCACCCCTCCCCCACCTAGCTTTGGGTGGCAACACCTGGAAGGGGGTGGATGGGAAGACCAAACTTTCTTATCCCCGAGATAACGTCCCTTGTAGAATTTTTATAAGACGCATAAAGTACAAGATGGCGGGATGTCTTCGTTATAAAGGTGATAATACTTTTATTCCGTCGGCGCCATCAAAGAGACTGTTCCTCGGCGATTTTATGATTTACTTCTCTGTGTAAGCATGCCCCTCGTGTACACGTATAGATATTTAATGTGTGTATTCCATTTATATAAAAAATCATTTCCACAAAAATTGTTCGCCCAATTGCTCGTGTGTTGTACATTGTACAAACAAAATACGTAAACTACGGGTTTTATTAGTTTTTCCAGGAATATTAACATTTTCTACAAAGCCCAAAATGATGGAGGGTCAAAAAAAGTTCAGAGCAAATTTTCGTTTTTATTTTAAGGTTTTAGAGCCATGGTTTTGGTAACAGTGAAAACTAAGATCAACAGTAAAATTTATTTTAATCGTTTTCTGATGTATTTATGAAATGAATAATCAATTGTTTTGTGGAGAAAAATGTTCAGGTTTTTACTTTTTTTCTAATCTTATATCAGATATTCAATATGATATCGCATAACTCGGGATAGTTATTATTTATTGAGTTGCGTAGCTTCGCAAACACTCGCGAAGATTATATTTATGTGCCGTATTAAAGAGTAGACTGGAGACGCCAAGGAAAGCCAGGCGACGCGACGGCGACGGCGACGGCGACATTAAGCTCGCCTTAATAACGAACACGTATAAAGTCTAGGGGAGATAACAAATAATGATGTTAGTTTGTTTGTTTACCCTGGCGAGTTCACGATCACCGTGACACGCATTCGGGATCAGTCGGGATCACTCGGCCATGTTCGGCAGAGCTCGGCCAGAGTCGGGGGCGTCTCGTGCTGGGTTGGGGCCCCTCACCGTACAATTAATTAATGGCTTTAATTAGCGCTTACCAAGTTTATGAACAGGAAAAGTCTGCCGCTTTATTAATCGTATTAAGTATATTGTAGCTGTCTCAGTCGGCGCAACGCATAGCGCCGGGAGAGAGGGGGACGCAACGATGGGGGTAGAGGGGTGTCCGGACACCTCGCTAGCTTTGTTTACGCCGAGAGATAACCTGAAGGCCAATTGGGGTTATTAAAATTACTGTAAAGGAACACAGAACTTCATCAAGCCTTTAATTGGGATTCTATTCTCCAATAAATACACAGACCGTTGTTTATTAGAGCGTGATATCGACCTTTAACTCAGCAATTAAATAAGATTAATTCCAGGCATCAGTTCTTATTTATAAAACCGAATCGAACATTCAAATGATGAAAGCCTTCAAAGTTAAAGAAACTCTTATATCTTATGTATTGGCCACAAAACTTTTCGTGCAGCTTGTACATAATAAATTCAAAATTAAAGAAACTCTTATATCTTAGGTATTGGCCACAGAACTTTTCGTGCACCGTGTACATAATAAATATTATACTCATCATTACGTTAAATCATGTTATTTTAGTTTCAATAGTTCTTCATCCAGTAAAAACCTGCAATTTGGTTGGATAAATTTCCATATATTCGTGGTTGAATTGTTTTGCATACCTGAATTGTGGCATGTTAACACGTTTATTTTACAGGCCCTTGTAAAGTTTCTCATAGCCTGAAATGTACGAACGATCGTAACAGGAAAAAAGGTTTTGAAATAAGATTTAATCTTGGTAAATCTAAATTTTTTCAAAGTTGTTCCCTGAAATCGTGACTAAATCATTCGTTGAACATAATATTCTCTCCAATTATCCAGTTAAATTGTTTCTTTATTGAACTGGAACTCGTATTTACTTATCGATTAAAGTGCCTTCGGCCCTGATAAATATAAACAAGTCCTTAAATAGTCCGTTATATATTATGTCTATGGAATTCCGCTGTTAGAAAATAAGGTAGGTACTGTTAAAAGCTTGGTAGATTATTTTTTACTGCAATAAAATGCTTATACGAAGTTACAATATTATTTATCTTTAATAGTTCTTTTTTTTGAGAATTTTTCATTTAGAAAATAAAGGCCGTGACGCCTCAGATGAGAACCCTGGAAAACTCTACTTTTTTTTAAATACCTTCTAACGAATAATAATAATAACTTCCAACTTCATGAATCGATTCCATTGTAACATATTACTGTGAACTAAACAGCATACATACTAAAATTTTAATTACTCCGTCCATCAAAGTTATTCACCGTATTGCGGATATTTTGAAGTTATTATTGGTGGAATACACCGTTTATAATATTTCCCTGATTTTAATATCATGAAATATGAACACATTTCATATCTAGAAAAATTATAATTACCTACCATTAGCATAGCAAATAGCATAAATGATGGCAAAACTTTGCCTTTCTTTGGTAATTTTAAAGTAGGTTAGCGTTTTAAATGGGTATTTACCATGGTTTATACCTAGGCACTTTGTATTGTTCGTTTTAATGCATCATTGTAAAGAAAAACCGTTAATGAAGGCCCTGGTCTAGATTCGTGTTTTATCAGGAGCGTGTTCCGAGTTATCAAAAATAATTAGAGTCCTGACCTATTTGGAACCAATCTGAGACTCTTTTTAATTACTGCGCCGTCACGTGGGAATACTAAATTGATTGCAGTTATTTGCAAAGAGATATTCTACAATGATTTTTGTTATTGGTTAAGGTAGAACATTCTTCTTCTATAGTTTACATTAATATTAAAATTAAAATATTATATGACACTGCTTGCTATAATGCTACAAAAAAGTGCATTCTCGTGGAGTTTAGTTAAAAGTGTAAACGATGTTCTGTACATGAGTATATTTGTTTGATGAACACCTCACTAGTGAATTTGTATCGAAGTTTTCAATTTTCTATGTAAAAAATGATGTGTATGAAATCGTATTTTTGTTTTTAGTAAAAATATATTATTTTATGTTTTGCGGAGATAAAAATAGTTAGTTTTGAGATGTTTGTAATTTTTCTTCGTATATTTTGTTAAGTGTTCTCGTGTTCCGAACAAATTGTACACGTGGTTTTAAATCGTCCCTGACATAAAGTATGCATTTATGGGTCATGTGCAACATGCACTGTGTAACTAGGAAAATATTTTGTTCGTTTTTTAGTTCAAAGTTTTTTTCCTCAAAACTTTCAAAAATAATACCTTAAATTGAAATTTACAACGAACCGGTCATATTTTACCTATCGATTATGCATTCACCTCCGCTTGGAGACTATTTACTGAGTCACGCAACTGCGGGTCGGTATTGCATGTGGGCCGTTTCACCTCCACACAGGTGCAATTATTGGGGTGGTTGAATCGGACTAATTCACCCCTTCTACAATCTGCACTCATGCACCCTGCACCCCCGGCCCCGAGGAAACTTATCGCACTGCTAATCGGCACGCCATTGGCAACTTGAAGGATTTTAGATGATTCAACAAACAGAAACTAAGCCAAACATGGAACTCGGGTTTGGGTCTCAATGGTATATCAGAGAATGCAGAAATAACCATCAAAATTGCAACTTAATTTGATCAGTTCCTGGAAATCTATTTTGTGTTCAATCAATGTATTGCATTTTCTTTGACTTTTGGGGTATCAACCTTCTTTCGTTTACTCCTCTTCCCTGAGTCAACTTTTTTTAATACCTTGTTACACAAATTAAAAAGATCAACAAAGCCAAAATCGTTTGTTTAGCAATGATACCGTACCACAGAAGTTAATCCTTTTTAATATTCCAGAAGGATGATACCTTTGTGAAATAAGATTTTCCCTTGCCTATTACTAAAAGTATGAAAAAGGTATTGGAATTCCTTCGTAGAGCATTAGTGCTCGTTCATAACCTTATCACGCCGTGATTATTTGCGCATATAGCTGCTAAGTAACTCCGGGTTGGAGCAGACCTGGCTTACCACTGCGGAACTATGATTGCAGTTTACCATCGCACAATCAGCCATAACGGCCGCAAGCGGTGTTTTTTAGTTGCCTTGTAATTTCCGCGATGGCGTGCCGCGGGTACGAGCGGTGCACGGGGCTCGGGGCTCGAGGCTCGGGGCACGGGCCGGGCACGGAAAGGGCGCCGGGCGCCGGGTGCCACCGCGCGTCGGACCGCATTGCGGCGCCGGAAATTCCGAACTGGAATGATTACTCAGCCGGATGACGGAAGTACGGACCGCAGTCGTAAGACAGCTGACTGCAGATTTCAGCCTACTTTCCATTCCGAATAACCTGGGCCACAGAGGCATAACTTATACGTATCTTATGATGTGGTATGTACGAGCATGTGCGAGCTCTTTAGGATACTTAATATTGCTTTTTTAGATGGTAGGCAGTTTTTATTAAATGGTTTTATGTATTATTAAATTTTTACAAAGAATTAAATTTGTAAAAACAAACAAATATTTATACGCGGTGCTAGCCTAAAAAGGACCGCCAATGACTCCTGATATTTCACTCCCAGTAAGAACAGAGCATAAGACGTGTTTAACTTGATCATTTTCGTACATATCTAATAATGAAAGACGATATTATAACATAACATATGTTAATAGAAAAACAAATCCTAAATAATATGACAATATAGATATTACAATATAGACACAATCTTACAAACAATTCCAAATATTTAGTTTCTCTGTGAATTCGACATTAGGAACTGAGCATTATAACTGATCATATAAACAAGATCCCTTCTACCCTACTAAGTAATCAAAATAATCGAGTGAAATTGAAATTCATTCCCCATTTGAACGGACACCTTCTCAAAGTGGGTCCGGGACGCTGCGAAGTTTACACACGGCGCAACGAACCGAATTAGCAGGCCCTTTGAATCTCTCAGCCGTCGATACAAATAGGAAGCTGTCTTGAACTAGGCAGACATCCTAGCCAACAAACTGGTGGATGCTGATTATTATTAGGTATATCAAACGAATGCCGATGGACAGAAAGGGGTATTAGGGAAAATGAGGCCTTGCCGAAGTGGCCTTCGATGTTGGAAAACTAATGTTTTTTAATGCCGTCGCTCTCGCAAATCATTCCAATAGATTATTAGTAACTAATACACAGACCTTGAACAATCAGATATTATTCAACTTTTATACTTTAGTCCGATAACCTTTTGAATATAAGTCAATTTTTTTTTTTTAAAAGAATGTTTAAAAAAAAACTCATGTTCGCTAATCGCTTCGACAATAGTAGTTATATAGCCTCCGTAGCCTAGTAGTTGACGCACTTTTGTTTCGGAAGATTTAGAGTTAGATTCCCACGAGGCGCAAAACACAAGTTTTTTTTTATTATTCAACTTATGCGCTGCCATGTTTAGACGTTGATGTGCTCATTGTTAAGTTAAATGAACCCCGAAAATATGGTTTTAGAGCTGTGATAATGAACATTTATTTTGTAAATTGAATTTAAACAATTATACTAATTTGACATATTTCAGGAAGTTACTTTGGTGAAAAGTTCAATTGAAGCATTCTGAAACAATCATTTTTTCAAATAATCAAAATTGGCTAACTAACTATCTATCACGCCGTTTTCCCGCAGGAGTAGGCAGAGATGATCTCTTTGTCTTTACACACACCTATACATCGTCTCATAAATACTCTTCTGTTATTCTGACTCTTGACATGGTCCGATATTTATTGAGTATTTGATTCACATCGTGGCACGTCTTCTTCGGGTTTCCCTGACTTCTTCTACCATTCACTTTCGTGTCATATATATTTAATTTACACTATTTTCGTCGTTCGTCCGCTCTACATGTCCAAATCATCTAAGCATCCCTACCTTAATCTTATTCATTAGGCTTACAGCAACCTTGCATTCTATTAGTTTTATGCTAGTTATTTTAGCAGAAATCATGACAATTACATGTCGAATAATTCCATTAGGTTAAGCCGGTGGCAGATTACATATCCGTAGCAGGGTACCAGAAAAGCGATGGGGTAATCCCGAAGCTAGTTCCAGCAGTCCCAGGAACTGGTGCTAACGGAGCCGGCATTCGTGGCTCGCGGTGTCACGGTGACGCTAGTTGAAAAACTTTCCTCCTTTGTTAATGTCGACTGGTGGCGCCGATAACGAATTACGGCAACTTGGACAACTGCCGCCGCCATATTGGTCACTAAAAGGGCTGTCTGTGGATAAAAGTTAGAATATGCTTAGCTAAACCGGGCTTAGATTCAATCAGTTTGGACTTATTCACTCTTTGCGTGCACGAAAGCTTTGCTAAACCGTACTGATTTATTTCCAATGGTTGGCAAAAACCTGACATTCCTCCAGTATTTTAAAAACTAAAAAAATTAAAACGTTTTATTTCTAGAAATTACATACTATTCATATTTCTGATTTTTCTGAAAGACATAATATGTATAAAATTATTATCGGATTTATTTATTTTACTTTTTTAATGTGTTTTATTGGCGGTCCGTCCTCTCTATCTACCCCTGCGGGGAAACGGCATGATAGTTAGTTAGTGTTTGAATAAGATTTTTAAGAAGAAAAACCTTAAAAAAATATGGAACAATTTTAATAATTTATTTATTTATTTATATACGCCCTCATGGGCTTTTACATAACATAGGTATAAAATAAAATAACAGTGACATAAAAAATAACAATGACATAAAAAATAACAATGCGCCCAAAAACATTTGATGCGACGATTTGATTACGCCCAAGAAAATTAACACTAGTATTTTAGAAAGAGGTATGTTATTATAGCCTTCTTGTAACTAGATTCAGTGCAGTTGAATATATCTACTATTTCAGCGATAGAATTACTCACTGCATGCAATCTAGGTACAAGCGAGTATTTAAATGACTCAGTCCTGATATTGTTGTTACATTTAAAAAGAATTTTGGATCGAGTGGATCTGTTAGGTATATAGAAGGTAATTAAGCTAAGTAAATCAGGGCTGTCTATAATACCATTAACAATTTTAAAAATAAAAGTCAAGTCGGAAACAAGCCTCCTGTCTGAAAGTTTTAGTAATTTTAATTCTTTCATTAAATAATTATAATTTATGGTTTCAATAGGTAGACCGAGTTTATAGTTGATGTATCTTAGAAATTTATGTTGCAATTTTTCAATGGAATCAGAGTGGATTTTAAAGTGAGGGGACCAGACAGAAGAATTATATTCGACTTGACTTCGAACTAGTGAAGAGTACAGGATTTTCAATGTAGAAATATTTTTAAATTCATTGGCATTTCGAAGAATAAAGCCTAGCAATTTTAAACCTTTACTTGTTATTATATTGATATGTGAGAGAAAATTTAAATTTAATAATACAAATTAAACAAATGAACTTTGTTTAAAACCACTTTTATTATTCAATACTATATCTACCGGTTTTGGAAGCACCCTTTCATCATCAGGACAGTATTAAAATTTTAATATTATCCTGATGATGGAAGGGTGCTTCCGAAACCGGTCGACATAGTATTGAATAATAAAAGTGGTTATAAACAAAGTTCATCTGTTTTATTTATAAATATGGCAAGCCACAAAGTAAATGCTTTTTACGAATATGTAATTTTAATGATCATCGAGAAATAATGTAACTGCACTGACTGAGATTAAAACTAACGACATTCTATTATTTGGGGTATGATTTAATCATTGATCTATCGTGACAATACTGACAACTTTCAATATCGCCATGTTTCACAAAACTATACAGTGGGTTAATTTTATTTTTCAATAAAAAAATATTTTTGATCATTATTAATATTATACTTTTTGACTTTCCAATACAAACAATACTACAAATGATTTATTTGTTAATTCTATGCGGGTAGTTAGACAAAAGTCTAAGGTTTCCAGTTAATGCAATTTTCAAACAGTAATCCTTTAAATTGTTCATGAAAAGCATACTGGAATTTTACGTAAAACGTTCGAAAATGGCTGCGGTGTTTTCAAACTGCACCTTTTACTGACATTTTAGAATGTTTTTCACAGATTTTAAAAGATTATATCTTAAAACTTGTAATTATTGAAAACCTTAGACGTTTTTATAACTGCTCATGTAGAATTTACAGATAAATCGTGTGCAGTATTGTTTGTATTAGAATACTACAAAGTGACGTTTAGCGACAAAATGACAAAAAATTTTAACATTTTTTTAACGTGAAATACCCCGCAGGAGTCCCAACTACCCGAAACCAGTGGGACTACGGCATCCCTATTTGGGGTATGTTGTGAAACTAAAAGGAGTGTGAAGGGGAAATAGACTGAAAAGAGGAAGGTGAAAGAAGTACTAGGGCAATACGCAGTATCTACTACTTTACAGTTTGAGTTTATATTTTAATTGAAAAACACTAGAATTTAAATTCCTTTGCTGCAAGGATGATCATAATGCGTGAATATATTTGTGTGCGCAAGGAAAAGTTGAATGAGTCAATATAAGTAGATGTTCAGGTGGGCTAAAACAAAATTTAGAAATATTGTTTTTTGTATGTATTCATGTCATATGTCACATATCATTTTTTTTTTAAATAATAGCACATTATTATATTTACTGACTCATTTCATTTTTCTTTGCTAGATACGTACTTAACGCGAAACTTTATTTTTTTACATTTCATTCCGTTCTTCCTTTCGCACACAGATACAACAACCAGATTGTTGAAAATTTGTTACTTTGTTTAAGAACTTATTCACTGTCTGATAAAATCCTCGTATTCAGTGTAAAAAGGAAGGTCTGGATGGCGTTGCGGACTATGGGGTGGAACAATGAAGTCAGTTCACAACGGTTAAAATCTGAACAAACCGTTTCCGGTGTCGTGAGGTGTAGCTACCAATAGGGAACAGCCACCAGGTAGCGTACCAGAGTAGCTACTAGCTACCGGCAGGATTACTAGTGACAGCTCCATATTCTGAACACACGCTACACGGGCTTAACACTTAAAGCTCAACCTAACTGAATAGCGCAGAGTTGTAGAGAGAGTGTTTCATTATTCAAACACTGCCACTGTGTTTATTAAGCGTTGAGTTTCAATGTTCAAAGTGTCAAATAAATTAAATTTAAAAATATATTACTGGATTAAAATCATCAAAGCACAGTGGAACGTGATGATCTTCGGGAAAAGTTTTGAAGAGAAATCAAAGGCTTTAATTATTAGGTTTTGAGTTCAATTCTATAAAACCACAAATACAGTAAAACCTGGTTATAACGAGCGCGAAGGGACCAACCAAATTACTCGTTATAAGCGTAGGAAGGTAAAAAAAGTACTTTCGTACTAATATCGATATTTACTTCAGAATATGAAAGCTTATATATTTAGATTTATGAATAAAAACATGCCTCACTAACTACGAAATGATTTAATTTATGATTGCACTGATAATAATAATAAACTGTACGCACAGTACTGAATAGAAATGTTTCTTAGAGCGACAACTATCAGGGATTATAAACCCTCCTCAACGTGATTGTCGAAAAGTCCACCGCCGTGCCGGACGGGCGGCTTTCTTTGTCTTGTTTATGACATTTTTCGAATGTTTCGAGAATTTTTTTTTCTCATACCCGGGGACAATATTATTTCGACGTTATATCAGTGAAGCGACCTCGTTATAACTTATATCCCACACGATTGTATGAAAATAATCCCGAACCAACATATCATTATGTAATTCCTCATTATAGCCGTGACCTCGCTATTACCGTGATCGTTATAACTAAGCTTCGACTGTAAATATTTTTTGTTCTTTTGATGTTCAATTCAATGTGTTAAAAAAATTCACTATTCTCTTGGATATTATTTGTTTAATAATAAAACACTGTTTATATTTACTCATCTCATGTTATGATAAGCTTTGGCAAAAAAATTTGAATTTTAAAAAAGGTCATTATATTTTGATTCTGAAAAACAAAAATAAATATTAAAAAGTGGATTTTTTGTTACATTGTACAGCTGGAAAGCCAACATATTTTTAAATTTGTACAAATATGTACTAAAATTGTTTAAATCAACACTGCGATCAAAACATATTTTATGACTACTTTTTTACGTCTAACAAAATACGTATTTTACTGTCTATTTATAATACGTATTTTTAAAGATAAAAATCTAATGAAATTACTTTCTCTCTCTCTTTGCAGATGATATCAACCCATTAAACCTACAAACTACTAAGACTTTCTGAGGTGAGTGTTTTTAACATATTTACATAAATGGTTGTTTACGATAAAGGGCTTCTATTAATTACGCACAATCAGTGGACTTTTAGAAAACATTGCATAGAATTACGCCACTCACGCAACTTCTTGGCTAATAAAAGCCCACCCCGGCAGCCTCCTGGCCCCGAGCGAGCCCCCGCCGGCCCCAGCCTGACGGATGGGCTCCGGCCAAGCCATTAATTACGACGGAGCACTGCACGCCCACACGGGGACCAGGCTCCCTGTGACGTCACAGGGACCGGCGCAATGGTTGCTCTCTATGATGCAATCGTATTGTATTTGTATACAGTCAACATCACTGGTGTGTCCAAAACATTTTTCTAATTCATCAAAACAAAAGCAAGTATTATTTTAGTACTGTTACTTCAGAAAATTTTCCCGGTATAAGTTTTAAAATTCACACAAAAAGTTTATTTTACATCTGATGGGAATATGTATTTTTTTTAATTGAGAAAATAGGGCACGCCGCTAGTTTGTATTTATTTTCAAAACAGTTTGAGTACAGGTTTCCAGGCCATATTGTATTACACTACTCGTTAGCGATGTCAGCCTTTGACAGCTGATGATGTGAGGACCGTCCATCGATCATATACTGCACTTTACCTTCGGGAGGTGATTCACTGCATTTCGTCAATGCTGTCACTTCTCAATATGGAGGAGTACTTTTTTAATGAATGGAACTATTTTTTGATTGATTGCTTCGTTAAAAATTTATTTTAGAAGCTTATCAAGCGAACAAAAATAAAAATATAGTTCATTAAATGGTTTTTAAATCATTGAAAATAATTATGTGGACTAATTTGAAAAAAGCAGAAAACAAAAATGAAGTCAAACAACTAACCGGTGTCATCGGTAGTTGTTATAAAAAAATAAAAAATGGTAATAAAAGTATTATAAATTATTAAATTCATTTGCTTTATCAAAAAAAAAAAATTAAATCTTAAACACGACAAACATTTATTGAATATTAAAAAAATAAACGTTAAATATGCAAAAGTTACAAAGGTTTGCAGGAAGTGGTGAATATCGCTTCAATGAGGAAAAAATATTTCGCATTTGTATCTTTCCTCATTGACGTAAAACATATTACGTATTGCATATCACGAAGGCTTATCTGATCAATTTGGAACATACAATGAACAAATTTGCCCTATAAACTACACTATATGCCAGCCAGACGTAAACTTTCTGATATATTAATTTTACACAAAATTATGCATTCATCAATTGATGCACCAAACATTTTATAAAAAATTAACATCAACATATCACTTAGAAAATCAACAAGGAGGATATACGATATTTTTAATATTAAAGCCTACCACACAAATACGGGATATTTCTCTCTTTTGCCAAGGACATTAAGAAACTACAACATAATTCACTGCAAAAACAATGAAGTAGACATTTTTATTGACACGATAAATCAATTTTAAAAAAAAACTGCCAATCATATCAAGCTGATATTGTAATGATGCCCTTTAATTATAGACTGGTTTTGTGAAGTACCAAGTACCAAAAGGCTAATAGGCATCTCTTTTGTACAGGTGCCAATAATCCATTTATTTATGTTCTACCTTGAATAATATTATTAATTTGCTTTTGTTTGTTATTCATCTACTTTTACATTTTTCATAAACTTTTACTTGATTACCTACTGTTGTTAAATATTCTAATTAAATAATCACTCATGTATATAAGTTTTGGGCATCCTGCCTGTTATATGTACTAAAATAAAAATAATATAAATAAATATTAATTTCAAAAGTCATTAAATTAACAATAACAATATAACAACATAACATACTTTATTTCAAAAGACAGACCGACTTCCCGGGTTCCAAACAACCCAACAATATTTAAAAAAAACTCCTACTACCATCATAATAAGTGGAAAATCTTGTTTCTGCAATGATGTGGAGGACTTCATTGGAGCTAGCAGAGAAATTGAATCGAAGACGTCTGGATGGAAACCTGAAGTAAATGCGTCGGCAAATATCAACTCGGCTAATAACCGGACAAGTGTTTCAAAAATTTGCACAGCATTGGAGTTGGTGTTTTTTCTTTCAGTCGCATTACGTTAGGGGCTTGGTTCGTAAATAAAAAAAAAAAATCGCACTTTTTAAACACTCAGCATTAGAATAAGTACACTTTGATTATTTTAGCACTTGGCCACAAAATAAACTCAATTTATTTTTACTTCTCTGATATGTTATCCAGAATTTACGCGAAATTAATAATAGCGGTGTATATTTTTCCATAAACATTTTTTACACAAAGCTTTCCGCTATCCTATCAACATCATACTCTGCTTAGTGTAACTCATCGAGTCTGTGGCTAATCTTGGTGCAACGCTCTATTTTATTTTTAAATCTAACGGAAAATATTCGATCAACGAATGATTATTAATGATACAATCAAAGAGTTTGAGTGAGACCGCCTTAATAAAATTTGCGCTTATAAATATTCTGTTTAGTTAAAGGTAGTTACAACTAGTTACCAGGCTTCACCCGTAATATCTTTTGACTAATGTGAAAAAAAAACAATCAGGCATCTTGTTTATGTTTCATTGCTTAGAAAATACTTTACGTCTTAAAAATAGTTATAAAGAAATTTCATGACAATAAAACTACCGGCTTGCGAGTTTTTTGTGAGACATACATGTATATAAACACAGATTGTCTGCTTTATTGTTAAGATTATGGTTACATTAAATGGTTGTAATGAAATCTTTCGATCTCCAACAATTAGTATACTTTATAGCTACTGTAGTCCCGTAGTCTCCGGGCCCATGTTGGCGCTCAAGTTAAAACTGTTGTATGTTGATACTTTGTGTACCTACTCGTACATCACCTAACTAATGTAAACACACCAACCGGTTTCATCACTACTGTGATTTCGTCGTGTGTCGTCGTATTAGCATATATCTGTCTGATGTTATATATCTGTTATATATACACAAAGTTACCGATTAAAGAGATTTTTTAAGGTTTATTAACCGTCATTACAACAGTTATTACTAGGGTTAATATAGAAAGCTCGATAAACTGTTAAATTGCTGGTGAAAGAATAATTGAATTATTATTTGTACAAGTTTATTTCAATTTTTCGTTTTTTTAACTGATCATTTATATTTTCAGTTAAATAAATGGTTTATACCATCCGTATTTAAAATGTCTTCATTTAATCGGTTTTTTAATGAATTGGCAGAGCATAATACTGTATAAACTGAACTGATAATGTACAGGAACGGATGATAACTCTATTGAAGAACGTCAAAGAAAGAATAAGTTGTGATGAATTGTTGGTAGAAAACAGCTTATAAGTCTGAAATTCATTAATATCATTCTTCCACAATGGTCGGGGCTTCCAGCAGCTAGACAATATTAGTGGCTCATTGCTCGCTGCGAAAGGTAGCGGGGAATATTCCATCGTGGCTGAAACAGACGTATCCAAGCGGAACTTCTTGGCTTATTCTCTGCTCCCTCCTTCGCTCTCCTCCCTATCGTGGCATTATCTCCTGACAACTTCCTACATAGACCCATCTCCCGCTCCGCTCTTCTCTCTTGCTGCTCACAGGCTGATCTCACGACCTTTGTTGTTTCATCTTCAATATGGAATCCCTTCCCGCGAGTTGACTTTGTATTCAATAGACTCTATAAATATGCCATAGGTATTCCGTTTAAGGTTTTTTTATTATGTGACGACGTTCACTGCGAATTATTTCTTCTTGAGACTTTTCAATGACATTATAAAGAAAATTGAAGGAGTTATGTTGTATCCTCCAAAGACCTATATTAAACATTTAAGCTTAATGGGCGTCTGATTAGTTGAGTGGTCGCAGCGCCATTATGTTAACTTAAGAGGCAATTACGCAACTAAAAATCGCTTCTCTAAGTCGGAGGATCGTAAAGATCGTCATCAAAATATTCGTACAGTAGCAGTAACAGTCCCACGCGCCTGATACAATAAATCTACGCGGTGTTATTAATATAATAAGTCGGTTGGCGCGTGTATCGCGGAGTGCTGATGCCGATGCTGCCGCGAGAGTTAGCGGCGGTGTGTAGGTACGGTTTTGGGAGAGGAACGGCAAAAACGTTGGCAATTAATGGGAGTTAGTGACGCACATCCCCGCCAGCGCCGACACCTGTCAGGCGGGACACCGTGCCGGGATTCTGCCGGGGTTCTGCCGGGACGCCGCCGGGAACCGCCGGGAACTGCCGGGAAGCTGCCGTGAGGTGCGCGGAGCCCAGAAATAAACATTCCGACTTGTCTTCTATTTGGAAAGCACTCCGTGGCTGCAGTGGCACTTGGCTTATATTTCCTGGCCATATTTACCTTTCGCGTGCTCTAGACAAGACACATTATTATCCCATTTGCAGTAATCCGCTTAATCTCCGCTACATTAGAAGGGTTAACCGCGCAGTAGGCGACTCCTGTGCGGACCGAAACTTACAACTAACTTGCACGATATGAACACTGTCGTCTGCTGTATGTAATAATTACCATTTAACTAGGCTATTTCACAATCTCTGCATGTAAAATGTCAAATGTTTTTGACCATCAAATTTCAAACAAACACCTGGAACATAGCATTTTCCTTTCGTAATCTCATAAACCAATCACTGCCATTGAATTTCGCCTATTAATCGTACACTAATAAGAATTACTCTGTTTGATTACTCTTAATAAATATAAAATGGTTCACTGCAATAAACGGAGTAAACGACTGCATTCGAGATGTGTTCATTTTTTGCAATGTAGAAATGTTTTGCAGCGCAAGGCGCATTCCATACGTTAGGAACGAGTGCAAAATATCTGCTTCCAATTTTTCATACGGGTGACATATCTTACGTTCCTTGCTTTTTATTTGACATATTTCAGTACGATAACAGATGTTGGTCGTGGCTCGTTGCTGCGATAATGTTTTTATTTCCCTCCTCGAGCCGCTCGCTCGTTAGATGCCACTAAATATTGTCACTCCTTTGATATTTTTGTCTGTCTGCCGATATGAATTCCTTTGCAAACTGATTTAGAAACGCACTCGCTTTTAAAAATAGTATTTATCCTCACGGCAAGTCAGAGAGGAATTTCAAGAATATTTTCTGTAAGCTAGGAGGAGTGGACGAAGATAAATACTCACGCGAAATACGTAGAAATGCAATTTCAAAGAGGCATCAACGGCACATGTTTTTTTTTTTAATTTTATTTCTTTCTTAATTCATGTCACTTTTGTAACACATTTTCAGTTTAATACTTGATAAGTTTATTTTCATTTTTCAGAGATGAAACCCCTGAATGACCTCGCGGTATCTACTCATCTTATAACGGTTATTATTTTGTTTTTTTTTTTTTAAATAGTGAATACCGTCCCAACTGCTTCCAACCGCCTGGATCCAGTAGGACTATAGCACCTCCAATTGGGGTATTTTATGAGGCTGATGGTAGTGGAGAGGAAATGAGGAAGGTTATGAAGTGCCTGGCCATTCAGATCTAGTCACCAAACACGGCTAAAGCCATTTCAAGTAACGTTTCGATTCTGAATGGTGGTCTTTCATCAGGGCGATACTTAGAGTATCTACCACTCTGGATATGTTTAAATATAAAAGCTTGGGGTAATACAAGAGTGAATCAAAGTGTTTATTTTTACATAACTCAGTAACGTGATTTATGCAAGTCTGAAACAAACAGCAACGATCAGCCCACTGTGAAGTGACAGGCCACTCTGAACGATTCCACTCCTTCAACAAACAACATGTTTCCAGGGAACAAACGCTCTGAAGGAGTGTCAAAGGCAAAATATAGCGCCTAATAATCATTTGAGCATTCAAGTTGTCAAACGTTCCGCGACTCGAGGCTCGAGGCTCGAGGCTCGGGAAGTAGAGAAGTAGGGAAAACGGTCAACACATGTTCCCGTTGACACACATCTCAGCCGGGGCGACAAATAAAACACAACTAAGCCAATAAAAACGTCGGCGAGGCTTGGCGTTAAACATAATTTGACAGGAGACATGCGTCGCCATTTCTACCCCTCTCCCCCCCTCCTTCGACCCGTTAGTATCGGCGAGAGAAGGAAAACCCCTTGTTAGCGCGGCACTGTTTTCCCGCGTTCCTTTCCACAGTCCTCTGAATCGTCACTTGGGATTTGTACACCACTGAATAAAATAACTCCAAGGAATTTAAGCGAAATGACAACAACAAATTATGTTAAGATGAAACCGCTTTGTTTCCCGTCAATCTGTCAAGGTGTACTCTTGACGTAAACATCCCAGGAGCTTTTTGTTTTTGGATTGAATAACCTCTCAATGCTACAATGGGTTGCTAGTTGCTAGGATTTTTTATGACTTATGACTCTCTTGCAAGACAAATTTTCCAGACGGCAAACTATGACTTATTTATCTAAAAACACAGCTTCATTTGGGGACGCAACATTAGTTTTGTTATTTGTTATTTATCTCGTGCGTTTGTTGACATATGATAATGTATTGCCATAAGCAATTGCAAATCATTCATGAAATAGTGATGAAAGCTCAAAGGTAGTTTTTAAATGCGTAAATTGCCGATCTGACATGTGGCAATTTAATAAATTCATGTTTCACAGTATTTTGTTTCCGGCATTCAATTTATTTATTTTGATTTTGTTTTTTTCACACAAGGTGAATAGTCATTCATTCACTGCATGAGCTGTCACCCATATAGCGCGATACCCACACTTGAATAAATGGTTTATTTATTCAATCGTTTCTGTATTTAGTGTGACTTTGATTGCGGCACCAAACCAAAATAGCGCACGACGAGTCATGCGCACGTTGATGACTTTATAATAATGCTTAGTTACCAACGAACGTATCTAAAGGCATACTAAGGAATTGTAAATTGCATCTTTTGATTTATTTATGCTTTTAGATAAATGGCAAACGTATTTATTTTAATGATTTTTTTAAAAGAAATATTTTGACCAGCACGATTTTTGTTTAATCTGAGGTTAAACGAAAGTTGAAAAAAATTATGTCGTACCAAATGAGCTCTCCTAGCCATCTAAGATATCCGTTGCGTCTAACCTCTGAAGACTTTTGTCTCAGCTTCCATATTCATATTCTGTATGAAAGCAATTACTATTTCCTGCCAGAAGAATGCCCTACTGAGGAATGTCGAAAATTCAGGGGCTTGCCCGCCTGAAACTTTGCTATCGTTTATTGTTGCGTGGGCGAAGATACTAACATCCGCTGAATGGCGGCTAAATACATATTCATATATAACACAGCGCAAATAGAAATCGAACTTATAAACCTAAGGAAAGTTGTATTATTTCTGTTCGCGACGTGCAAAGCTCGGAATGTGAAGTAAGGTACCTTTGCTAATGTAAATATTAGATACGAAATAAAGACAGAATACCCGTATTCTGTTGAATGATACGGGTTGAAGATGGCGGCTCGAGTAGTGTGACAGGTGTAGAGCTGACGCGGCGTTGGATCACGAGAACATTCCGCTCATATTAATATCTGTCGCGCGCGCCACGAAATAACGCATTAATAAATCTCCTAGCAATACCTGCGTAGGTACTCGTATAGTTAACTTAACAGCGATTTTGCACCACTGCAAACAAACATTCCATATACCCGTTAATGATCCAATGATCAAGATTGATGTTCAATTTCTTAATTTAAACTTTATAAGATAAAATATAGATCGTTAAAAACATCAAAAGAACATAACTAATGATTTTAACTGTGACAGTTACAGAACACAAAAAGCTCGACAAGTGGGTCGAACTGTAAACGTTGTTAAATCACCAAGCTCAAAAAACTACTATTTTCTAGGTTTGTGTTTATTTATGAAAAAATGCTTTTTAAACCGTATCCATAGCACAACAGAGAATTTTATTTGGGTTTAAAGGTGGTTGAACAAAACGTCTAAGCAATTAGTCCAACTTGCAGGGTGCGCTTTTCAGCATTTCAGTTGAAAAATTCCGCTAAATTGGTGCAAAAATAACGGAGAGGAAAAACGTATTATCTCCGTGAATATGGCAATGGACGGGATATAATAGGGTAGAAGTGAGTGAGTGAACTCGCGACCATCCCCGGCCACCCCCTCCCCCTCCCTCACCCACTCTGCAACATACCACCCCTCTGGGCTGTGGTAGAGTCAACAGCGACCATGCATTTTACACAAATATAGGCTGTGCATTTATGAAATATTCAATACAGCTAAAAAAATACAACTAATCAGAATATATCCATAAAAATGTATACCTTTAACATGCATCATCTTTGGAAAATCATTTTAGTCGAATCGTAAAAAATAAAAATAAACGTTTTATTTGTTTTGTTGACGAGGATTTTCAATTTAAATTAAATAAAGTGATTCATATTTATTGGTGTGAGTTGAACTTACCTACGAGCGTGAACTTCTCAAACGTAGAACTGATGTTAATTAAAATTATTAATTTTTCAAAATTATATTGTTATAGCCCCACCTTCCTAATAAAGTACCTACCGATAATGTATTTCAATAAACATTATTCTATATTTGGAATGAAACTAATATTTTTTTCTTGTCAACTAAAGATACACCCCGTGACTACTAGTATTTAATAACACAAATGTTTAAAATAGGTAACACCTTTTTTAACTGTTATTCTCGAATAAGAAATATTTTCAGTATTTACTCTCGGAATTCTAAGGTAAATAATATATCAACAATAATTTTTCAGAGCAAACGAGTTTTAACCGGGATGTAGGCGAGTGTCATTCTGCTCTCTCACATTATCCCATTGAATACGAGAACCTGTTTTGAATATGATAAAAAAGGTAAACCCTCCCCTTTTATTTTTTTAATGGGTGATTTGATGAAAAATTTGAATAAATAATACTTTTAATAATCCCCTCGTCTGTCCACGAAATATGTAAAATACTGTTACCTTAATTAGAACGATACAGTGCGGGCGGAACCCCTCCCCCGACGGGTGGGGGAGGAGGTGAACGCGTTACACGGCGGTGCAATAATTGTATTTTCCGCAAAGCTAATTTGAAAGTTTTCTCCGACAAGTTGGGGAGCACTTGAAATCCCCTTCCCACCTCCCCCAAAGCTCTCCGTTTGCGGGAGCCCGTTTCATCTTCCTGACTGGTCTAGTCTACCTGTGCGTTATTATGTAAAAATATTTAAATATCCTCAATGTGAACCGTCTCCAGGGGCTGAGATAACCCGCTCTTTATTTAGAAGTTTGGATGTGTAAAATGTCATATGCACTCATTCAACAGTTATTGCCTCAAGTAAACGAGTATATTTATTTTCAATTTAAATGTTTCACCAACACTTTTGTAACATTATGTATTTTTTAGAGAAAGAATTAACATTATTTAAAAAAAACTTATTGTAGAAAACCTTTACAAAGGCGCTCTAATATAAGTGCTGACATCTAGAATGGGAAAGAAAATACTTCATTTTCAATGCGTTTTTTACTCATTTAGTAATGACAATGTATTTTATATTATATTTTATCAAAATGTGCTACTTGTATTCTGTAAGAAAGTTGAATTTGATCATTTTCAGCAGCCGACATAAATAACAAACTAATAAAACACTTTAATTTACTTAGATTCGAACAAAAAAATATTTTATTTACGTACATTTTTTTCTATGTATATTCATTCACCTTTTATCATAAATATTATATATCGGGTTTGTATTCCATCCATCGCGCTAAAATATTTGATTTCCAAGATTCTTCGATATTTTCAACGGTTTGAGAAACACGAGACTGCACCTATGTTTATGTTTGTTGTACGTTTGCGACAACTTTCTCTACTATTTGACAGGAAATAATATGATACCGTGTAGATGTACATCTAAGCTCTACATTACCTAGTATGTCGTTCAATACTCAGAACGAAAGTGATATTAAACCAAGTTTGTCTCTCGATTCCATCGCCTATAAATTGCTTCCATAACTGAGCTGAGTATCTGCACACAGTATTAGTTCAAACTAAACATTTCCGGTACAGTTCTCTACTATAAGTATATACGTTTTAATTCAAATGGCATGATGCGAAATGCAGCGATATCAATCCAAACTATTGTGATTAAAACAAAGTACTAAAATTATTAAGAACTAATTGCATTCATAAAGTTATCTACATTTCTATCATATTAAAAGATAATTAAGTCGTGAGATTACCATCGCAAAAGCGGCTTTAATTTTTAATGTAGGCAACTAATAAATATTTTTCGAAAAAAAGGTCTTAATGAATTTTTGCGCGAAATATGGTAGAAAAGAATTAAATGAGTAATGCGGTTTGAAATTATTACGAAACGACCAAGATGTGTAAGTGACGTATTAGATTAGAGGTAATTTATATATTTCAAGAAAATACACATTTTACAGATTTTTTATTATATTATTTTTGCACCCGACGTAATTACACGACAAAAAGTAATTGTACGCATTTGTTCCATTAGAGTAAATTTTAAAGCAGACATCAACATTTCACCTTTTTACCAGCATAAAAAAAATCTAATTATATTCTAATGTAAAGATTTCATTTATTTACATGTATACTCGTATCTCACAAGAAATAAAATAAGAGTTGACATTTTCCAAATTTCTCCTACCGCCAATTCGTAAAAATCTTTTTTGTGAAGCAAATCCTGTAAAGTTTTAATGTGGTGGTGTATGTAACGTATAGCACAGTTTGCGCTGTATGGGCCGGGGTGGAAGGCTGTAGAGACTCAAGTCCCGCGAAACCTTCTTCCGGGAGGAAACTGTTACAAGGATTGTGCCTCGCGGGAGCAGCTGGAGGGGTTTAAACGACCGGAGAGCCATGGAGGCTTGCAGGGATCATCTTTTTTGAACATTTTTCACATGATAAGAAAAATTCAGCTTTTAAATGACAATGATTCATGTTAAACGCTTTACAAGATTTTCACAGACATGTAAGTTGCTGAATTGCTTGCGTTCGATTCTTGTGTAATAATTATAAACATTTATAATAATTTTTTTAGCTGAAATAAAAATAATATTTTCTTGTCATTAATATTTATAATGAAATAAATTACCTGTTCATCACTTAGTCATTAATTATATTTTCAAGTATGTTTATGTCCATATTTTATTAAGGTCCAGCCTGGATAATCCACGGGTATATTCCAAGTATATTCCACAATATATGTATACATATTGCGTAACTAAAAATCTAAATTTTCATCAGCGGTTTGGGTCGTTTCTCCCTTTTGGGAACTAGCCGCCACCTATCCTGAGCAATCCCACTTGCAAAGCTGAATTAGTCCCCCCTTCCTTTTCTCCCCTAATAGCACCCCCCTCCTACCCAACCC
The DNA here is from genome assembly GCA_022651775.1 of Drusus annulatus. Taxonomy (NCBI): domain Eukaryota; kingdom Metazoa; phylum Arthropoda; class Insecta; order Trichoptera; family Limnephilidae; genus Drusus; species Drusus annulatus. The sequence goes on from JAGWCC010000282.1 coordinate 211,520, forward strand.
AAAGCTGCCAACTAGTTGGCGGAAGTGCCGGCCGCAGTTTGGACCATGTTTTTTTAAGCTTGAATTTTTTCGTTGTTTAGTTGTTGTTAACGTTTGGTTGCACTTTTTAAATCTAAACTTCTGCTTTTATTACTTTTAAGGTTAGAAACTTAACTGGACCAATAATTCAATTCTAATTAAGATGATGCTAATATTAATGTTGAATGTTTTTGGGTGCATTTTCAATTCTCCACGAACGTTAAAAAATATCGATTTTGCAAAATTGTTGGTACTCCTGGCAGGCATGTTCTTTGTATGTGTACTTTATTTTACAAATTATCGGGAAACTTAATTTTTATGGACAAATTATTTTATTTAACTATAACATAAGCCTCTTCGAAAGTTTTTTACCTTACCTTGCAAACAAATAGGTTTGCAAATGGGATTCCGGTGAAAATACCATATTTTGTGTATCAACAGCAACAGTCATTAAGTGAAAAGAACTGCTCAATCTTCGCCTTTGGGTCTCAATGTTGAACATTTTTATTTTTAAAAGGCTTTTTTTAATTAAGTGATAAACAGTTTTTTACTATAAACAAGGATAAAGGTTCGTGTTTTCGATCGAAATCTTGCTATAACTTTTCAAGAGGGTTTGTTGTTATAAGTAATGAAAATTGTAAGCTTAAAGTGAAAAATTTGTGTACTTAAAAAAAAAAATTTTGCAATACATGTATTAAAAGTAGCTAATTTTCACTAGAGTACAATATCTTGGCTTTCATTCCAAATGCTGTAGCTTACCAAAACTCACGATTCTTTTCTTTGAAACATAAGACCTGGTTACAATTTTTTTTTAAATTGTTACCCATAATATTTATCGGATCTGCAAAAATACCCTTTGAAATTTAATGATAATATATATGTTAATAATAAGTAGTTGAGGGTGCAAGTGGTGTGTGGAACCGGCTCCCGTACCCAAATAGTATTATATTAGAATACCTGTTCTCGGTTAGTGTAATTTTCATAGTAACGTTAATACCCATCTCCATGAAATTCCTGCGCCATGGAAGGCTTGAAGCTCGATTCGACCCCATTAATTAATACACCGCGTCAGGCAAAGGGTTTCATGAAACTAATGGGTGTGACGTCAACAGGCAAGATCAAACAGCTTTAGTTGTGAGATAATAATATTATACTATCATAATCGTTCGCTTAAACGGTTGCCCTTCATATTGTTTGTGCAAATATGGAGTATCTTGCGTTTTGCTTTCCAGATTTTATGGAAAACTTATTTGTTCTATTTAACACTTAGTATTCCTTTTAAAACGTTAAAATTAGAGTTTTTACGGTGATTTTTCAAATTTTAAACATGACTAATAGACTCAATTATGTTGTACAAAAAATAACTTATTTGTAAATATTGTTTACGGTGGAATTTGGTTAACTCAAGTAATTAACTTAACCCAAAAAAAAATTATGAATAGATTTTGTTTTAGTTAAAAACAGGCACTAGGAAAATTTTCACTCGGTTAACCTTTGGCATATCTAAAAATTACTAAATATATACGAGTAAATATAAACTCAAGCGAAAATAAAAACCCGGTAATATTTTTGTTACATAAGAAAAAGGTTAAGTAAAGTAAAATATGTAAAGGAGAACTAATTATTTATTTGTTTTTTGTTCAAGGATTAAGATAATAATTACTCAACAGTAAAACTTTAAAAAAAAACTGTCTTTTTAATTTGCGTTATAATATTTTATGAAATGAAAAATAAAAAATCAAAGTGAAGTTCAACAAAATAAACCTCTATTTAAAACGATTTTTTTTAAATGTTGGTAATGTTATCAGAAAAGAAAAATACAAGATTACCCATTCGATAATTCGGAAAAATATTAATGAAAGAGGTATCACTTCATGTCTTCGAAATCTACGTGAATAGTACTACTGCAGTTCTGCAGAGTTGTTCCAGGATGTAGCCTGTAAGGTAAAAATTACCCGGATGATAGCCAACCTCCAACAGGTAAAGACACCACAAGAAAAAGATAAATCGTGAAGCATTTATGACAAGCAGATTGAAACTGACCCTAAGTCAAACAAACTCTTTGTTGTTTTACAATTTAAAAGAATATCTCAACTAAGAGCTGGTTGTTTAAAAATTTCGTCATATTTACCACCGCCACGATTCAATAATTAGCACTATTTAGCTGAGACAGGTCTAGTTTTGACGTGTAACGGGCACCATTAAAATGTTTAAAATAAGAAACAAAATGGCGCTAATCGTCTTAACAATAAGCTAATCGTTTGAAACTCTTCAACCTAACGGCGGCTGTTCAAATTAAATAAAATAAAATGGCGATTATCGTCGAATTGTAGCGATGTCAAATGTAACAAAAGTTTGAAATAATCCACACTCAATACCGGAAATTCTAAATAGAATCTAATAATATATAATACAAGATTGTTGGAAAAGATGAAGGCGCGAAACGGCGGCCGCCAGAGGGAAATGAGTTTTCCCGGCGCGCCGAGCACACTTCCATCGCACTCTCATCACATTTCCTATTGAATCAGCAATCAGAATGGGATGCTTGATTATGCAATCATACACACGTTCCTTTGTGGAATTTCTCCATTTATTACCGGATTGAATATTTCCCGTTGCACGTGGGGCTTAGTTAAATTAAAACTTATCGGAGATATTGTGGTAAGTAATTAACCCTTTTAGTGCCAAATATATGCTTTAGTTTCAAATAAATTAGGTTTTTTATGTCACTTCATTTTTAGTAAGAAAAAAATACTTCCCTACAATTTTTTTGAACGTTCTTTTCACCAAGCTTCGAATTATGATAATAAAACATTAAAATATAACAAAATAGTTTGTTGTAAACTAAAATCAAAGAAAAAAAAGAAACAAGAAGAAAATTTTGCTGGACAATTTTTTTTTCCATAAAAACTCTGCGCAATCCCTTTTTAACACTGTAGCAATCAAATTGGATCTCTTAACTGCGCTGCTATCCTTATTGCTGCACATCGCCGTAAATTACGATCTTGTAATTTCTCTAAATCAAAATTCTTTCTCGTTGTTGATGATTTTGGAGGTATTTCAGAATGATTTTTAACACGGAACTAGATATTGTATTGAATATAATAAGAGGTGAATCAAAGAAAAAATCACGAGCTTCACCCACTACCAGGATCCAAACATACACTGAGTTGTGAAGCGCTGTGGCGTCATTGGCACTTTTGATATGAGCACGTGGCAGCGCTTTTTCGCTTTTCGGCACTATGGCAGTTAAACTAAGGTTTTTTTTACCGATGAAGTTTATTTTTACCCATTTTTTTCCAAAACTAATGTTTGTAAATTTTATCGGTAAAAACACATTAAAATTTTTTTTCTACTGACCATTATTTCATACGTATAATGCTAATTGTTACCCGTTAAGTATCGCGGGATGTAACTTGAGTTGTCAAGAAAAAACATTAGTTCCCATTTCAAATATAGAATAATGTCTGCTCAAATAATTGTAGGTAGGTGCGGATTTGACAAAAAAAAAATTATTTGATCATTACAATTAACGTCAGTTTCAAATTTGAAAATTTCACCCTCGTACGTACGCACTTACAAAGGAAATTATTTAAAGTTAATGCATATTTAAGAAGTAGCTGAAGAAAGGTTCAAATAATCGCAATAGTCTCAAATAATGATTGCCAACGTTTCCTCTCAAATTATAAGAAATAGAAATTATGTTTTACCTATATTTTATAATTAAAACAAAAATAAATAAATCTCAAAAGCGTACCAGACACACGATATAGCTTTTGATTTTTTCTAAAAGATCATACAGTTTGGTTATGTATTTCAGCCGTAATTCCAAACCAAATAATTACATAAAAATGTTTATAAAGTATTACCATCATATCCAAATTCTTTCAATAAATAAAGTTTTGCCGTGATTTTTTACGTACACAAGCATGAAAAAACAACTACACGATCTGGCGTCACGCCGTGATGTGTGTATTCGTGTCTGCCGGGGCGAGCGTGTAGCCGCGGCCCGTGTAACACTTGATTAATTTGATGGAGGAGTAATTCTAGTCAGAACTAGCGTCAGCTTTTTAGAAGTAAGAAAAAGATTGCCTTCTCTTCCCGTTTAAGATACGACAACAATCCTTTCTCCCCCCCCCCCCTCCTCCTGCTCTCAGGGGAAATCGTTTAGGATCCCGCTCAGACTCAACTTTCCCTCCTAAATATTTTTAAAAACTTTATCTCTCCAGCAGTACCCGCTTCCCCCGCAAAATAATTAACTTCGGTTAAATAAATTGTTTTAATCTTATCAGTTCCATTATAAAGAACATTTTATTTAGTTTGACGTGAAGGATCCATCGCGTTTTGCAAACTTTGTATTTTTTTCCGGAGGAGGCGCCGGAATACGTAGAAAGATTTTTTTTTAATTTGAAAAAACCTTGCATAAGATTTCACATTGAGCGCCGTGATGTGATTTTTCACTAAAACAAGTGAAAATAATTTAAATATTTTTAATGAACAACAAATAATGACTTTTTATTTATAAGACCGCAGATTTTTTTTTAAATTATAATAACCTACCGGTTTCACAACAACGACAGTACAAAAATAATCTAAACAAAAAATACACAGTGTTAGGTTATATATACTCGTACATACAGAGGGGGAACATAATATACATTAAAATAACAGTAAGAAAACAAAAGAAAAACATTTAAATTATAACAAAAGGAACAGAGAAAGAGACAGTTAATATGAAATGAAAGAGGCAAAACGTCAACTGAGAAGGTGATAAAAGAATAATGAGACTTTTTTCAGTTACCTAATATTGGGCTACTGGACAAATTTAACTGATTATTAAGATTATGACTATTATTTTTTTTTTTTAAATATATAAATATTATAACTTAATGACAGAAATAATGCAATCTCAATACCACCTTGGTAGAAGACCACCATTCAAAATCAAAACTTTGCTTGAAATGGCTTTGGCTATGTTTTTTTACCAGATCTGGATAGCCGGTACTTCTCAACCTTCGTATTTTTCATCTCCTTTCCTTTTACTTTTTTTCTATTTCCTTTACCCTCAAAATATATTCTAAGGATGCCATGGCTTTTTATTTATTCAAACGTGTTTGTTTTTTATATTTGTATATGTATATTGTTCTCCACGCTAGGAATTCACCTGTGTTGTGGAGGACATTAATTAATTTATTTATTTTTATTTAAGAATTTGTTTAGCTAATTAAAAAAAATATATTTTATATATATTGTACTATGAAAGTGTAAATGTGTAGGAAATTTATTGTCAGGTTTAATCGCCTAATATCTGTAGTGTTTCTATCCAAATGATGAATTTGGACAAGTATTACGAATATTGTGTGAGGTGTTAAAGTAAAAAGTATGTACTCGTACATAATTGTAGAGGAAAATTAGTATGTGTTTGAAAAAAAAAAGGTTGAAGTGATAAGGGGGTTTGTAGTTTGTATTGGTACCTTAAGTATAACTTTTGTTAAGTTTTTCTGAACTTTAAATAGTGTGTCAATGTGTGCTTTACTGGCACGACCCGAAGCAATAATGCCGTACTCCATTATTGATTGTGCTAGTGCGAGGTATACATTTTTCATACCGTAGGTATAATATATGTTTAGAATAGTTTTTAAGTTTTTTAAAAAGCAGATCAATCTGCTCATTTTTTTTCTATTACAAAATCAACACGTCTAGCCGCTAGCTCCGGGAAGATGGTACCCTTATCCAGAACATTTTATTTTTAATAAATGTAGAAGATAGTTCCAATTCATTAAACGGTGTGTGGATATCATATTCGAAATGAACAAATTATTCGACAGAATTATCTATTCCGATATGAGAAATTATCAGTCAGACGATCGGTTAAACAAAGTCTGGCGGGGTTTCCTGGGAAAGAGGAAAGGAAAGGGAGCGTCGACAGCGCGGGATGTTTTAATTGCCGAACTGAAACTCAATATTTCCCGAACAATTAAATGGAGAATGATCAACGAAGATTACATTTGCTTCGAGGATTTGACTTACAAGATTTCTGTCACCAAAAGTTTTCTTTATCGCGGTTTCAAATAATCTTTAAACTCACGAAACTTTGTATTCTATTATAAAATTAAATTAAACATTTATAACTCCCGGAGATTTGGCCTTATTAAAGAATGTTGTTCACGAAACTTGTTAAACTAACATTTATTTTATTTGAACTTTCATTACTTTAACAACACGTGAGGGTCTGACTTTTACTATCTCAAAATAACATTCAACTAATGCAGTTATTTACGGGAATCGCCGATTTAACCAATTGGAAAAAAACATAAACATTAAATAAAATTTAAAAAATTCTGTGGATTGGCTTTTAAGCCTGGGATTACTTTAATGGATGTCACTGACGCACGTCTAAATTATGTCGCGTAAAAGGTTAAGTTTCCAAATATACACTCCGAGTAAAACATTTCTCTGTGAAGGATATCCCTCGTGTTCATTCTTCGAGCGAAAACTCGGCTATCATATTGATAGTGTTCCATTCGGGGCCTTAATGCTCGTGCGTGTTTCTTTTATTCAAAGCCTTCGAGAGGGTTCCCCGCATTATCTCCCGCCGCGCTCCCGCCGTCCTCCCGCCCTACTCCCGCCCAGCTCCCGCCCAGCCCCCGCCTATCAGATAGCGACACTCCGCCGAGGAGCTACTGTGGCTTCTATATTACACTACAGGCGGCATAAAGCACTGCTGAATTTTCAGCAAACACTTTTGTTTAGGTACGTGGCCGTATCAGATTCCAACACATGGGAGACTTTTTCAGGATGTTTTTGATCATTTAAATAAAATCTCATTTCGAAAAATCTTGATAAAATATTACGAATAGCCTATTTTCAGTTATCTGAATATGTTATCCAATAATGTATTGTTATAATAATCTTAATATGAGGCAATCATCATATTTAGATCTTCCTACTGAAATGGTTCAAAGCAAGTTAGCGATCAGAGTTAATCAGATGTTTTCGTGGCGTATTCAATTGGGAATACTTTGAATTTAAAAACAGAGTCGTTAGGTTTCTGTCAAAGGCGTAAATCTCCCTAATAGCGGGAGCGATGTTCGTCATTGCCGTGAAAAAAGCAAATAACTCATTCTTGCTAGGATTTGTCTATTTCTAAAACGCGGTGGTGCCAACATTTTTCAGTCTTCACCTCATTTAATGTGTTTTGAAATATTTCTCCTCGCCAACGAGTAAAACCAAAATAGACTGTTACCTTTCGGTATTCGTAAAGGTAAACGAATATGCCGATTGTATCAGAGATAAAAATACTGTACGCATTTGCCGCTCCGAATGAAAAAATTTAAAACCAACGCTGAATTAAATGGATCATAAGAAGTTATTTTTTTTTAATTAATAATTTGCTATTGCTTTATCTTAACTTAGCACGTTCCACTGAACGGCGAGCTCTGGTGTTGTAAAAATCACAGTTTCTTTCTCGCATCGTCTCTATCATAATTTTCAAAATTTTGGTATATCTAAGGAAAGACAGGGCACCATATTACTAATTCATTTGATATTTTTTACTAGAAAAAAAATGATTTCGAGCGAATAGTGAAACTCGGACAAAGGCGGGTGGCAACCTTATACAGCCAATGCTTATCGTTTGAAATCAAACAACTGCTATAAAAAAACCAAATGTGTTTCTCATCTTAAAACGTGTGATTATTTTTTATGAATTTTAATTTATTTCACCTGTGATAAATAACGTGAATTCCTTGGCTTGAATGCCTTGGATCGTTTGGCCTTCAAACGAAGCATTACATTTTTTTTTGAACAAATATTATTATTTTAAACCTATTTTTTATTATTCAGGCCCACACAAGCTACGAACATTTTCTGAAAGGTGATGAATAGGAGCCGCAGATGCGATGGCCAAAACAGGGCGGTAATTAGTACTAGAGAAACACATGTTATTTTTTTTTGAATTATTGTAAATTATTGTTTTGTGCAAAGTTTTCAAAGTTCAAAACAGCCTATATTGGGGATATTCATCACATTCAAGCTATTTTCTTGTGATAATACTTTCAATATTTATTCATTATACTAGTAAGGTGATAAATAGGGCTTTTCTATTGTGAATTTGAATAATATGTAGACGATGCAGGATTAATTTGTTTTTGACATCAACATTACTTTTATAATACACTATGAGAATCCGTTCCGTGTTGAGATAAAACAAACCTCTTTTCAAAAATCCACTTTTGTAAAGAAAGTTATCGTTCAACATCGACATATTTAAACGGAAAAAATTATGTAGCTATATGAAATCTATGAAAATATTAAAATTTTCACTAATACACCGTAATCCATCATAGCCAGGATTTTGGTATAATCTTTTTTTTTGCCCACTCTTCATTCCTCTGTGATAAATCGAACGATCCAATGATAGAAAGGTCCTAATTCTAATCTTCTAGTTATTTTATTACATTTGGAATTGTTCCGAAATATTCTGTTATAATAATGAGTTTACCCTTAATACTCGTATCTTCAAATAAAAATTACGCTTCCGCTTTTTATCAAGGCGTCCTTGTCATTTAAAATGGAAACAACATTTTTTATTTTTCTAATATCTTTAAGGGGGGAGCCTGCTTTAGGAGGTTCAAAAAATCGTATTTTTTTTTATTGCTTAAATTAATTTCTAATATATAGAAGAATATGTATGTAAAGTTATAAAGGCTAATTCGCAATATTTTCAAAGATACAGCACTAAACGCGGTGGGGCGCAGGTATACGAGCGCTCGAGCAGCTGTAGCGCGCTTGTCCCCTAGGTATAATAGCTCCGAACTGTGTACCTGAAAAGATTCAACGGTCATCAACAGACTCGAGCAACTTCAACAAAACGAGTTTCACGAGCAAGCTGAAGGGTTACTTTATGGAGCTGGAATAGCTGATTAGCGTATTATTGCTGTAAGTAAACGAAAATTAACACTTTTTCTAAGCGTGAACTTTGAAGCGCGTTTTCTCGAGTTTTTGTTTTTACGATTTTACTCAATTGGCGGGCGTGATTGAAAGAAAACTATACAACCAATCAAAACGATCGAAAGGTTGTTAAATTCAATATTGTATTCTCTTCTATTTGAATTAAAAATATTCATGAAAAAATAAAAAATAAACAACTTTTTTGGCAAATTGAAATGATTAAAAAAAAAAAAACACTTTTTTTTATAAAGTTGTGAAATTTTTTAAATTTTACAATTTCTTCGGTTTTTTCTTAGTTCACATTGAAGAAAAATATATAAAAAATTTTAAAAAATCTGGTTTTGTTGTTTCGGACGAAAATTGCGAGCTCCATCTTTCCCGCCAATTGGAGACTGCAGTTGCAAAGTGCTGCACAAATGTGTGTAGAAATCGGCTGAATTTCAATATTTTTTGATAATTTTTTTTTTTGTTATTTTCAAATATATATTAATGTGTCCTAAAAAGCTCGGTCGACTGACTTATTTTTTTCTATTCTAAAAAAATCCTCAAAAAAGCCCGATTTTTAGGCCTCCTAAAGCAGGCTCCCCCCTTAATTTTCCTACAAAACACTTTATTTAAATACACTCTGGGAAGAGCATATTCACTTGTAGAACAATTACAATACCAATATTTAGAAGTTTTTTTTTTACTGTTAAGTTTTGTAAATATATATTTTTTTTTTTCTTACTGTGAATACCGCACAAGAGTCCCAACTGTCTGGAGTCAGTGGGATTATGGCATCCCCGTCGGGGCATGTTGTGATATTGAAGGTAGTGGAGAGGGGAAGGAGATGAGGAAAATAAAAGTTGGGAAGTACATGGCTATTTAGATCTAGTCACCAAACACGGCTAAGACATTTCAAGCAACGTTTCGATTCTGAATGGTGCTCTTATTATAAACTAAAAACTTACCTAAATCAAAATAGAAATCTTTTTTGGTGCATCATTTTTTTTTAATAGTAAATACCGTACAAGAGTCCCAACTGTCTAGAGCCAGTGAGACTATGGCAGCCCCAATTGGGGTATGCTGTGAGGCTGAAGGTAGTGCAGAGGGGAAGGAGATGGGGCGGATGAAGGTTGGAAGTACCTGGCTATTCAGATCTGGTCACCAAACGCGACTAAAGCCATTTCAAGTAACGTTGCGATTCTGAATAGTGGTCTTTTACCAGGGCGATGCTTCGAGTATTTACCACTCTGGAACGTGCCGCAAATATATATTAGTATATTTGAATTAAATATGTAATGACATTTAAGAGTGGTAGATAATCTAAGTATCGCCCTGGTGAAAGACCACCATTCAGAATTGAAACGTTGCTTGAAATGGCTTTAGTCGTGTTTGGTGACCAGATCTGAATAGCCAGGTACTTCCCAACCTTCCCATTCTTCATCTTCTTCCCTCCCCCCACTACCTTCAGCCTCACAACATACCCCTATTGGGGATGCCATAGTATCACTGGCTCTAGACGGTTGGGAGCAGTTGAGACTCTTGTGCGGTATTCACGTAAAAATATATTTAATTAAGACAATAATTATTTGCGTACGCCGGGTTTGAACTCGCAATCTCTGGGTTCATAGTCGAGCATCTTACCACTCGACCACGGAGGCCGTCAAAAATCTTTTCCATTTGTCTTATTTATTAAATGATTTGTGCTAGAAACGTGGTTTAGAAATGTATATTATTTAAATTGTGTTAAAGAAATATCTTTTAATAATTGGGAATAATTAATAGACGAAAAATTCTTAATAGCCTTGTAGTCTGAAATAAATTGTTCTAAGATTGCTTATAAAGAAGACGTTCGGATAACCTGTCTCTTTATTCCTCCGTATACTCTCCATTTGATAGAGAAGGACAAATATAGCATAATTGATGCCCCTACATAAAACAGTTACAAAGAAGTAAACAAAGACACTCCGATGTCACGACTTCAACTCACAAACTGCTACTAGCAAAACGAGTATACGAAGTAAGATTATTTTAGTAAGATTGATTCAAGCCTTTCCATTCAAACTCAAATTTTGTATGTCATAGTTTATATCATAGTAGCGACCATCGGGCACTGTAACACTTCCGCGGAAATATGTGTTATATCTCTATTATTTTCAATTTTGAACAGTTTCTCGAAACTTGATATATTACCAGGCGCAGTACTACATAGAAGCAATATATTTTTATGCAAAAACAGATTAGCAATAGCCAGGTACTTCCCATTCTTCTTCTTCTCTATATCCTTCCCCTCCCCATTACCTTCAGCCTCACAACATACCCCAATTGGGGATACCATAGTCTCACTGGCTATAAACGGTTGAGAGCAATTGGGACTTCTGTATGGTATTCACTATGAAAAAATAAAATAAAATATGAAATAAATTATGGTTTCTTGTTTTTTTTTTTGACAGAAAACGGTCCATACTTTACGAGTAAGCCACTCTAAAATATGGAATATTCTAAGGTAGAAGGAAATCGGTATGGGTTGGGTTGAGAATTAATTGAAGCTATCATTGCTCACGATGTTTGAATCGCATCAAATTTTACAGTTGTATTTTCTATCATTATCTTGCTACACTAATTGTACGGAATTTTATTCCTGTACATTTATTTTTCATATACTCACATAGTCATAAACATGGAACATTGTGAAAATTAAAATATATTAAAATAACACAAGACATTTATAACCACAAAATATTGAAGCTGGTGGTGTTTTAGCGAGAATATATTTTTTAATGCAAACAAAAAATCTTTTGAACCCACAAAATTAGGAATTGTTTCTTACCGTTTTTTGCGAAAGAGAATATGCGCAGGTTTTCTACCTGTTACGAAAACATCCAGCCTCGTAAAATTAATTTTGTTTCAAAGCAAGAAAAAGTATCCGGTTGTTAAAGCACTCGGAATGTAAATCCTTATTTATTAATACAATACCCGAAAAATAGGCCCCGAGTACCTCCGCTAATACACTCGGGTGGCGCTCCTTGTTAAATAAGAAAAATATTCCCGGGTTAGAGTGGAGAGCCTTGTGTTTTGTGCTTTGTGCTTGGCGAGCACTTTCTGAATGAGCTTTTGCATCCCAAATAAGGCCGTGGCTCTGGAGCGCAGGGGCGGCGTGGGGAGCGCGGGGCGGGGCAAATTAGAACCAAAAATAAAACAATAAAAATATCTTATCTAATTTCGCGGTTTTACGATCTGAGGAACTCGTTAATTTGAAGACTCACAGACTGCGCTTCATAAATATTAAGGACGATGATGGGGGGAATATTATTCTCTGAACATAATAAGTGCGGTCTACGGGTGGAGTGGGTAGGAGAGGGACATGGGGTGGCGGTGGGAAAAGGGGAGATGAATGGGGCTGATTTGGAAATGAATATAGGCGCATAATGAAAGCACAATGGGTAATTTTGCAATATGATTTTCGTAAGCAATTCCGAGGCTGGAAAAAACGTATTTACATTTTTCGGTTTTGTGTTTTTAAATTGAAAACATAAACAAGTGTCGTTGATCAAGGACATAATAAATCAGGGGACAATAAACGATTTTTTCCTAAAATTTCGTATTTTAATATCACGCTTATTTATAAGGGAAGATTTTTTTCGAATAAGTATTTGAAAAAACGAAGGCTATCTAACATACCTCTATTAAATACATTTTCATTTTTTCGCAAAATAATAATAATATGTCCAACATAAGATTATACAAAATCACTCACCATCACTGTGCATTCATTAGAAGCTTTTTTTAAATTCCATCACATTGATGTTAACGATAAAAACCGTTCTTATTTAAGCGTTCAATCACATATTAAATTTTAATGATTTTGAATTTAATTCTAATAGATATGCCGTTGATGAACGAATCGCCTTAATTGTTTAATAGTTATTTAATCGCCTTAATTATTTAGCAATTAAAGCCAACAGCGAGTAAAATCAGCCGATATGGTTGCAATGAAATCCGATGATATTCCCGATGGCCTCAGCACGCGGTGCCTCCGCAGCCAGAGCCGGCAGCCAGACGCCCCTCCCCACTCTCCTCCCCCTCCCCGATACGGTGCCCTCCACAGCGCGGGGCCTTAATAACGTGCCACAACTCATCCTGATTTATATGCAGCCGCTAGCCCCCAACCAGCCGACCCCACCGCCCCCTCTCCTCTCCAGACTCTGCAACCCTGGCGCTCCCGCCGCCACCTCGGCCAGGCAGAGAGACGCGAGGTCACTGGAAACCCCTAAATACTTGCTCCTTGCAAAACGTATGAACCCGAGGACGTAACGTAACTGCATTCGTTCGTCGCCGCTTCATTCCAGTACGAGAATAATACAGAGTCATTTGTTCTTAGTTTCATAGCTGACTGTATGGCTGCCTGCGAGCATTACCAAAACAAGTCAAATTTGTAAGTTCTTTTTTAATAAATGTTGAATAACGCCAGTTTAACCGGATGCTTAAATGAATTAAAATGTCTAGGGGATAATTTTTAAATGTATAACTGTAGGACCAACGCAACTGCGAGATAGCATATACCTTCATTGCATATCAATTTAAAAATACAAGAAAATATTATCTTTATACTTATCGTTTGAAACCTTGTTAAATTAACCGTTGCGTAGAGATTTTTATAAATACCGTTTTTTCATCATTTTAAACGTTTCACTTGTTTATATATTAATTTATAGAAGTCTATTTTTACGAAAACACTGTAAATAAAAATAATCTTGAGAAAGACGTGTTAAAATAAAAGATTAATATTCAAAAGCAAAAGCATTACCATATTATTGTTTGGAACAACATGATGTTGCCACCTTGTGTTATTATTTTTCAACCCTTCCGATTAGGCAAATTTCGTTCAAGAAACAAACAACAAAAATTTCAACAGGTTTCCTACGGGTTGAAGTCTTACGACAGTTTTCTTGGCGCCTTCCCTCCCCCTCATCCCAGCCACTACCCCACCCCTCTCAACCCTCTCTCCAGACAGTCGCAATAGCATTGTGTATTAAAATAATATCATTAAAAGCGTACACGTCATCATGTTACTTGCGATGTTTATTTTCACACATTCCTGCGGGAGCCGCATTTCATTCATGATTTAGGTGCGGTTATAGCTTAATAGACTCTTGGTTAGCTCTCGCTTAAAAGGAATCTTATATTTACGGGGTGGCTGCAATGCTCGTCTTGTAAAGACAGAGAACTTTATTCTCCTTTTACAAGATGCATTAATTTAGGATTAAGATTATGTAGAGCCTAGCTAAAAAAATACAGATGCAAGAATATGGATTCCATTTTTTTTAAAACATTATTTAATATTCTATGAAAACATTGAAAAAAAAAAGATGAAAAATATTCAATAATCTATTTCCTTAGCTGGTTCGGTTACGTGTTTTTTTTTTCAAATCAATGAGTTACCTTATGATGTAACCACCTTTGAGTTATCATATCTTAAATTAATTAAAACGTTAGAAAGCATTTTCAAGTTGTCAGTTGAAATCAATATGAAGTTTACAATCAGCATTGATAAATAATCTAAGGAAGCTTAACAACTGAGCGAGTCCATTACGTATCTCCAACTTTTGTCAAATAAAGAAAATTAACCAAATTCTTTGCCGCTATCACTACGGTCGGGCGGAGCAATATCCTGCTGCTAAGATACAGCTTTAACCTTAAACACATTTCGTTATCTGGAGCTCGACTTCCCCCAGACTAGGGGGCCACCCCCTGCCGCCGCCCGCCCTCCCCTCCGACCGCTTGAGAACATCAGGAGCGAATAATTGCCGCATGCCGCGCATTTTTCCCTAGCTTCTCGCAGAAATAATTAAACGCCCGACCTCCGCACTCCGGTGTCCTCGGGTATGCGATATTCTCCATATTCCTCACCCCCATCTAAACCTGGACTTAGATCCCTATTCTTAGACTAAACGGTGACTGGAGACGGACTAAGGCAGGTTTAGCGCGCAGGCGTGTGTTCCTGAATGTGGTCGAACACTAGTGGAAAAGTCGAGCATAATCGTTTCAGTCGGGGGAATGCAACGTGGATTGGATCAGCCGTTGTGAAAATGAGGATAGAAATTTCTTTCTATCGAATTTTAAAATAAGTACATATCTAGGTACACAAGCTCTTCAGAACATTGGCAAAATTAAATTTTGTGACATTAATGAGAGCGTTACGTCAAAGCTTAACCTTTTTTGAAAGGGTAAATTCACTTCAGTTTTTTAAGCGAACATGTCCAAAAAATGTATAAACATATCTTTTAAGATGCATGTTGATAATTATTAATGAAAATAATTAGGTACCTGATGATTCGACTTCCTGTAGAATCGTCTTCCTAAATTATCAAGGGTACTGTGACCTCTTACTAATTAATATGAATCTATGAATATTAAATTAAAGTATTTATATTAATGCGGGTATTGCGAATTTTGTCTACATTCATTCACCAGTAAAATGTAATACGATTCTAATTTAAATAAAATTCAAAAATGGGGTTTCGATGTCAATAATTATGAATGTAAGTATTAGAGATCTCAATATTAATTCATTTAAAAGTTCCTTTTCTCGGCTTGTGTACTGATATCTAGTAGCAGTGGCATTTTGCTCGATTTACTTCAATATTCAAAGTGACTCAATTCAGTTTTAATTCTGGCTTGCATTTAACAATGCGAAAGTTTTTTCGTCTTTATAAAGTTCCCGAAGAAAGGAAGGTTGTTGAAAAGGTCCATTAAAGAAAATGTTTCTTTGGGGAGACTGTGCTGAGTTCGGAAAATGACCGGGAAAGGAAATCCCCTCTTGTTCTATTAATGTACAAAACTTTTGCACAAATCGTCTTAAATGACGTCGTGCAACAACTTTATTATAATCATTTTCAAGAAAATAGCCGATATGACAAGTATCGATTTTATATGATTCAGAAAAAAAAAGAAAATCATTAAAATATTCCAGAATTTTCAAGTTATGTTATTGAAAATATAAATATTTTTTAAACTAAATTATATTTGCAGTACTTTTTTCCCTGTATCATTATAACCATGCCACGAGTTGGCTATTGAAATAATAAAGAAAAAAGTTGGCTGGTACCTGCAAATATACGAGTACATATTCATATTTATTTTATTTTTCATAAATAATATCAAAAAATGTACGTTCAATTTCCTTAGACCGTGTTTAATTTTGTAATTTTTTTCGATGTAATTGATTTTTCACGTAAAAAAAAAATGGTAGTAGTAAACCCTGTTTTCACAAAAGGAAGATTGATTTTTTAATCAACATTAAAGTCAAATGAGTTCATTCGTGAAAACAATGTGATAGAAGCGTAATTAAATAATAATAACTCGAGGCTAATTGTACATTTGAATGGATGTGTTATTATACGAGTAGTGCACATTACTTGCAAACTTATGAGCTTTATGCTTTGCGGCTGTAGTTTTTTCGGACTCACTTTTATTGCGTGCAAAATCTTTTTAGTTCAGATGATTAATCTTTTCAATGGCGGCTCGTTAGTGGTTTTATGACCAGCGTTGCATTTTATTTATTTTCAAAAAATGTACTTCCTGCAGCACAGTAGGAACTACCGATGGGTGTTGAGTCTGTGAAAGAAAATTTAACCCTCACCACTCGTGTGGCGCGCACTGCGAGACAAATATATTTCATTCTGGCGCTCCTCGATACACCGCATACCTCGTTTAAATATTTGTTTAAACTAAGTAAATTTATTGTAAATGTAAATAACATTAACAAAATTACAATTTTGTTTTTAAAAATGGTAATTCCTAATTTAATAAATATATTATTATTCTGTTACCCCATTTGAATTGTTGATGGAGTGTGGAAAGTGGGGGTGAAACTTATGAGGATTTTTTAACCGGAAATTATTTATAATGTTTTATTCTTTAAATGATAGTTATCTGGAGGAAGTTAAGCAACTGTCAAAGTAAGTTAGAATAAATGTTTATTATGTACACTGTTTACCTCAAATCAAATAATGTTGGATGTATAAATTTTGTAAATTCAGGTATGATCCTTTTTTTGTTTGATGCAATTTCGAAACGCTTCCGTTAAAAAAAAGGACCGTGTATGCCCATTCTACAACAACGTTTGACAACATTTTGTTCGCATGTGGTAGTGTAGTAGTGTGGTGATGTAGTGATGTGTTAATATGTAGGTGTGCTAACATGTTAGTGTGTCGCCTCACGGTCAACGCGCGCGCCGAGCACCTTTTTGTCCGGCCGTGCCCCGCCGAGCGAGACCGGCGCGCACTCCCTCGCGCACCTCGCCCCGAGATAGAATTGCCATTCCCGCTACAGCCTTAACGTAAGCAAGTAATGCTCAATCAGCACCGATTGATTCAGAACGCATCGAGCAGCTACCATCGTTGACAGGTGACAAACTTGCAAGTCGTTGATTAGAAATATAACCCTGTAAAAATCTTCAGTGCCTAGACCAAATTTTGCTTTAAGACAGGTTATATTTACATTTTTATATACCATACTAGGAATTAATATGTAATGATAGAAAATAAGATCTGTACAGCGCCCTTGAGGTGATTTTTCACAAAAATGGCGCTATACAAATCGTCCAAATATTATTTTATTATTATTATAAGATTAGACACTTTTCACGCTAAATTATTACATACAATTCTACTCTCATAATAATATTTTGTTTGTAGGCCGTGTAGGAAATATTTGAAAAATAATCAAATATTAAAAAAAAAACCTTTTCAAATCCCAACCTACAAAATAAAATACGAGTACCTATCTGCTATTTTTTTTTTTGACAGACATTATTCTATATTTGAAATGGGTGAATTAAAGCAACAAATATTTTCTTCTTTTGCAACTCAAGTTACATCCCGTGACTTTTCGCGAATAAATAATAAACAGTGTCGGTTGCTTTCACGCTATATCGTCGCCGGAAAGGCAGAAGGGCTGAAGCGTCATTTCGGGAAGTTAACACCAGCACTTTAGAGTTTTTTTTTGTTTTACAATAAAATTCATAATTATTCAGCACCTAGTTGAATTTGGAACAAATGCTCTCATCGAGTTACCCGAAGCGACAAAAAGCTTTAAAAAATCAAAAAAACTGATCGAAACTGCATACTAACTCATTTTTGACCAATGTGTCGCTTAATTCTTTTTGCCTTTCCAGCGACGATATACATTTTCATGTCGTTCCTTGCTACAGTAGCTTACTTAAATAAAAAATGTATTTTTTAAAGCATTTTAACTTGATTGCTTTACATATCACATAACAAAAAATATATAAAAAAAACCATTTTTAAGTAATATTTAAACAGTTTACCTGTTAAATATATATTTCAATTATATCTTTAAGCCATGGTAAAGCTTCAGATGCAACAACTCTGCAGTGAAAACATTAAACGTTTTTAAAATTAAATTAATTACAGCTATTAATAAAATCGAATGTCAAATCACGGCAATTAATTTGTTGTTCTTTCAGTTGAAATTTTGTCATGAATAATTTCATATTAATAAAGGGGCTTTCAATGGCTTCATTTGAGCGAATATAACAAACGTGCTCGTTTCTTGTGCCACTAAGTTTATCGTATTGTTTCATAAATTCATTACAATTTTCAATAATAAAAAAGCAAAGTAGTTCCATGTTTTAGTCGGAAGAAGTTAAGTCATATTTCATTTGGAGAAAACTTTACGGCGTAAATGTTTTAGTTCAGACGGTGGAAAATTTCTTGATTTATTTGCGTTAAAGATTTCCAACATATCAACGAGGCTATGCAATACTTTGAAAGTTATTGTTATTCGAAAATTTGCTCAGAACGGGACGTTTGTACGTTAAATGTTAGAAAACTAGAAAAGATCGATTTGATAAATGTATTGTGGTTTCCTGTTAATTTTGTTGTGAGCGGAAATATGAAATCCATGTCCCGTTCCTTTACTCGTGTTCGCTGGAGAAAAATGGCAAGTTAAGACTCGGTACTAAAAAAATAACATAAAAATAAGTGTTATTTTATCAAAAGCCCCGGTTGTTACAAAATCAAACGTCTTCTTTGTCAAACATCAAGTTATTTTATATTAAAACCAAGTCGTCTGAAATTTGAATAACTCATTAAATTTTCTCTTAAAAATGATACTGCGGTATCCGCGGGAAATGGCGTACATTGTGGGAAAACTTTTTAAAGACTGGTTTAATACGGAAACTTTTGGCGTTTAGTAAAAGCCTCCGCCATTTGTCACCGTGAGGGAAATACTCATCACGCGGAATTACGTTCCGAACACGAACCCTGTTTACAATTTTCCTTCTATTTTATTGTAATTTTCATTCTGCTTCCCTTCGCTGAAATTTGTGACTGTTTTCACATGGTGTTTATTATCGGCAAGTTTTCATTAGAACCAACGCTTTTGCACCAGAAACCAGGTTTATTTATTTAATGTTTCTTTTAGCTGCCATTTTAGTAATGATTTGTACACCTTAATATATTTGTAGTTTTCAATGTAGCGAAATAATTGACCAAAAAACAAACTATAATCATTCTAGGAGGTTTACTGATTTTTGTTAATATTTGGGTTTTATAATGGTTTTGCACAATAACATATGTTTGTTTTTCAGTAGATATTTAGAAAATTGGGCGAATATGCTTTAATGCGATGCTAGTCAGTCTTTAGAAGTGTGACAAGGGTTTGGATAGTTACACACACGGACAGTCGCAGACACATAAAATAGCCTATTCCAGTTACACGTTCCAGTTACGATATGTATGTCTATACATATACGAGTATACGTCCCGTGAACAAAATAAATATTTGTGTAAATAACAGCATATGTAAAATATAAACATATAAAAAAGTGATGTACCCAAATTAATTCAATGTGCGATATGGAACACATACTAAATAGCAATTAGTAACTAATTCCATATTTAATGTCCTTTATCCCAACTAAATACAACATCCTGAGATGAAACTATGATAAATATCTACGTGTACACACATTTCCGTAATTCATGGCTGTACATCCTTGGCCTCAAGTGGGTATACATAATATCCTAAGTCGTTACCACATAATATATTAGTATGTATAGTACATAATAGAATAGAGTTGGTCACAACGTTAACGTTGTCCATATAGTCCGTATGCCACACAAGGCGATGTTCCTTTACCGTAACGGGGCGCCAGTGATGGCTAACGGGGCCCCGTAACGGGGCGTGATTTCCAGCTTCTAACCTCCAGTTAGACAGTTGCTAACTAAGGGTTCAGCGTCCAGCTACATTGAGTCTAATTGTTACATATCCTCAGTGTCCTCAATGTAAGAAGTATTATATTTTAATGGCCACGTACTTTCAACTCCTAGATATTGTTTTACGAATTCCATTGTGATCTGAACCGATGCGACTTTGCATTCTCAAATCAGGAATTTTTTTAAGGCTAAAAGTTTTTTTTTAAATCTAATATTTCGAATAACGTTTTGTTTCTGATTGACAATATTTCACCAAAACGGTACTGATAGTAAATTTCGCTTTCAAAAGTACCACTCTACTCCCCCTATTTCTTACATCTGTAATACAATTCCCCATCGAAAAAAAGTATTTTTCATTTATTATTTCCTTCTACTCAATTATTACAAACATTGAAAAGTAATTATAATATTTTAATCTACAGTTAACAGTGTAAAAATGTGTGCACGTAAAATATGATTCGCTATGAGAAGAATCGTGTTTTTGATAAATTTTATAAAACTGTATTTTAATAAAAATATTTTTCCTAGCTGAATAAAATAAGTGAACAGCAGCCGTAATGCTCTCGAAGAAGACAACGTAATAAATATGCTGAAAATACTCGCCAAGGAACAAATTCCACTATGGTTAATGATTTCTTAACCCATATTTAACTGAGGTCTTGCTGAGCTTCGAGCAATAAGCTCAATATATTATTGGCTGCTCTAAGCCAATAGTAATATATTGACATCTCGGATAAAGGCATTGTAGCTTTACAGTAAAACTAACAGGCGGGCACTTATATTACTGATATCATGGGGTGTATAATTACATGTGGGTTTAACAGAATCCACGAAGAATATTTCCTATTTTCGCGAAGCTATAAACTAGCATTTTAAGGCACAATAAGCCTAGATAAAATTAAATTATCAACAATTTTAAACTGTATATTTTGTTATCCGTTTTAGTCTGAACGGACAGCATAAAGTGTTTATTTTGTACTTCGGTATTAAGTTAGAATAGGTCTATGGTGAAATTATATTTAAATTATGTTGATAGGGCATGGAAAAAAAGAATAGGTAAAATTAAAGCAGTTTCCGTGTTGGTCTTGCCACTTTAATACCACCAATTAATTCTAGCCGTGATATCACCAATAGGTCACGTTTCTCTGAATTTCACGATCAGTCTCCATTATCCAAACTTCATGACCAAATATGTGGCTGATGTTTTCAACCCTCATAAATATATTTTTTTAACCTGATCTAAGGAGATGTTTTCAACAAACAACGAGTAAGTAACTCAATAATTTATTCAATTTCATCTGTTCAAATACATATACCTACTTCTACATAAAATATATTATAATTTCTCACTGTCTTTTTTCCATTCACTTAACAATCTGTGTTAATTGTAAAATAGATCTATATCCTATTAGAACTTTGCTAAAATATCTAATATTTATTTATGGCGTTGCTAACGAGTTAATCCTACAGAAAAAATAAATAAATTATATCAACGTAGTTATATCGATATCAATAAAATATTTGCATCACTAGAGTACTAAAGTCACTAGTCACCATTGCCCGCGATGTGTTAGTGTAGGTATATATAAGCCTACTACAGCCTAGTATAGCCAATAGCGAATAGCGGACAGTCCGCAGGCACGTATGGTTTCCGTGTATCGGATGTCCATTAGAGTCATTAACAGTCATCCTCATCAATCATCGTCCGCACATCTACATCATGTGGGCCGCTAGCCGCTAGTTGCTATCTCCAAACATTGCTGAGCACAAATGATGCTTTGTTTGCAAAACAATCCAAAACTACGCTACGAATAAATGTTTATTTTTGTGTTATGATTTTTTGTACAATCGGCAATAGCTATCTGCAAAAAGTAATATTTCAAACCAATTTAAAAATATATCATAAAAGTTATCAAATATGCACCTGGAATGATAAAATTGTTTTGACAGTCATTGCATAACTTCTGTCAAACGTCCACAGATGACCTTTATAATATAAAATCTTACCTGAAAATTGAACAGCATTCCGATAACCTTCGCAATCAGAGGTCAGCGTGTAATCTTATTCGGTAAACATAGTGATTTATGCTCAATTTCTTCAACAATTATTCGAAACTCTAAGCCATAAAATAATTTAATGTTCGCCAATTTGAGAATTGCTCTAATCCGTAACCGCCTTTGCTAGCCATCGGAGTGGGCATTATAGTTTGACTGCGCGCTTGAACACATCTCCAGGAATCTATAGTGTTTGATCGATCGCCTCACTAAGGCTGTATAACACCTAACACCCTCACATCACATATCGCGGCCATACTTCATCGTTCACAATTATTAGTATTGTTCTCACGTCAAACACGGTACCTACCTACTCGCGCACAATCACTTTCCAGCCAAAGACGGAATTTAGGAGTATATGAATTCCTTAATAAAAAACACGTGCTTGGAAGGATTTGAAACTACATTTATAGTTTTTGTGTTCAATTTGTAGAACTCCATTTTAATTTTTATATAATTCAATTGAATTAAATTTAATATTATTATTATTCAGTTCTGCCATTTTAAGTTTTTTTTTTTTTTAGTGACAGCTGTTTCGGCGTTTAAGGCAGTTTGACAATGGCCTTAAACGCCGAAACAGCTGTCACTAAAAAAACTTAAAATATCAGAACTCAATAATAATAATATTAAATTAATTCAATTGAATTATAATAAAAAATAAAAATAAAATAAAATAAAAAATAAAAAGATTTGAAACTAAGCTGGGATACTTTTGATCAATCTAATTGTTTAACTAATAGACTGCAGCTAACTACAATAGCAGTCCAGGAAAAGTATTGCCTCCTTGTGATGCACTACAATGTGCAACGTTTACCTAGTACAAGTTTTTTTTTTTTTTAAATACATATTTCGGTTTACTCCAAAATTCCGCAGTTAAAAAATTGAAGTATTTCTTGCTTTTATTTCATCGTGTTATTTTAATACTGTTTTGGTTTTATTACGTATATATAAATGAATATATATATATATATATATATATATATATATATATATATATATATATATATATATATATATGTATATATATATATATATATATATATATATATATATATATATATATATATATATATATATATATATATATATATATATATATATATTTATATATATATATGTATATATATGTATATGCATTTATTAATATTACAGATTACTGATTACCTTCAACATTTCGGATTGTGTATTGCAGAAATAAACCGATAAAAAGTGTGTGTAAGGGAACTCCGCCTCGTATCGGCTGAAATAGGATCAAACCCCTTCAAATATCAACATTCTTTATCAAACAGGTAATCAAATTATTTGGCTGCCTGGGAGTCGAAAGGTCTTATGTGAAATGACGGCATTATTTCTCTTTAAATCGGTAAAAATTACACTTTACGGATTATGTGTTTTGTGTGCACACCTAACACATTAAAAACCGTCGTTTACGTGTCTAAATAAAATATCGTTGCTGGAAAGGCAAAAGAACTTAAGCGATACTTTGGTCAAAAATGAGTTAAGCATGCAGCTTAAATAAATAAAAAAATCTGCATCGAATGCTTTGACTCTCGTTTGATTCTGAAGACTTTCGTGGCCCTTCAGCCATCCAAAATATATTTACCATTTTGTAGAAGGCTCGGATCAAGCGACACAAATTTGGGACTTTTTAAGCTTTTTGTCGCTTCAGGTAACTCAGTGAGAGCATTGAGTTAGCTGAGTTAACTTTTTTTTTTAATCCAATTAGGTAATGAAGACTGAATTTTATTGTAAAAACTCTGGTGTTAACTTCCCAAAATGGCGCTTCAGCCCTTTTGCCTTTCCGGCAACGATATGTAACTCAAACGACATTGATATCTTGTATCTTAAAAAAATAATATCGGTGTATTTTTAAAGACAGGGTTCGTGTACGCGGTAGATTCACCTGTTTTAACATACATAATTAAGCATAAATCCTCGCGCTAGCCGCCAAAGTGATTTTAGTTTTTTCCTGCGGATGCATCCGCTCGCGTGTTCGGGTGCAGTTTTGTTTGCAATGCAGGGGTTAAAAACCACGGAGTTTCGGCGTAATCTTTCAAGATTAGAATTTAGATTTAGGACTCTTTACGGTTGTGTAATTGACAATATATTTAATGTTACTTGTGTATGTTGTGGATTGGTAGGTGTCGGTTCAAATCTTCAGCAAAAGGACTCCAATTCCAAAACATGTTGACTCGGCCCCCATAGTGACTATAGAAAAAGTTTTTTTGGGAAAATATTGCAACTTGACATATTATTTGTACCAGTAGAAACAATGAGTTTCAACACTTTTGTAGTCAATAAATTATGTATAAATCGCATACCTTCCGACAGTAAAATTGATATTTCTAAATTCCATAGTTCATATTGATATGAAATTGCGCTGGTCAAAAAATTGCATAAAAATCTGTGCGAATTTCATGAAGCCAGACTCACTTTTCGTAAGTTATCGAAACTTCAAACACGTTCTAGATTATTGTACGCCGTCCAAGCCAACTGGTTATTTTAAGACCCCAAAATGTTTTTCATTTTCATTTCATCTTAAGTAAATAAAATGATTTATTATTAGTGTGGCGCGAAGGAATGATACGTACCAGGGGTGGAGCGGGCAATCCCATAATCAGCATTCGGGCGTTCCGTTGAGGTGAACCCTCTTCCCCATTACGGACTTATCCCTCTGAAGGAAATTCTTGTAAAAGCCCTTTCTCGTAACCCAGGATAATGCTTATTTATCGGAACTCGCTACTGGCGCAGGAAAATTTTATTTTTGAATTTATTGGCGTCTGAATGTGTTTTTCTTTATTCGTGTAGACTTTTTCAATTAATTGTATAATTAGATAGACGGTAATAAAATTATAAACAAATTTCACACTTATTAAGAATTAATTGTCTTAGCTCATAGCTAAGCTCTTACTGAGTAGCTACTTTTAGTAGCGCTGTTGTACAAATTTAATTGGTATTTTTTTTTAAATAATCATACATGAAAAACTGGAAAGCAGAAATTCTATTCCAAAATATAGATAGTGAGCTCTCTCGTTATTAAATTTACATGTTTTTTTTTTGTTTGATTTTCTTCCACTATTTTCAACTTTTGACATAATTTCCATAATGAATTCTGAGGCTTAAAAAATGTATTGAAAATTAATTGTGTTGACGCAATTTTCTTTGCAACATATCTTACGTTGTCCAATCTAGAAAATAAATCAATAATATTGAAACTTGGGCGTTTTTTATTTCAAGCGACAACTATTTTGAAAAATTTTATCATTGTGCTAGTAGGCAGATGAAATAAAATTGTTACTCTATAATTTTATATTAAATAAGGATTTTCGGCCTACATTGTTACTGAATATAAAACAGTTTCTAGAATGAGATAGGTGATGAATAGCACCATAGTTTAAATCACCGAGTGAAAGCAGTTCCATCCGCAATGGCGGAGATTTTAATGCGTCATAAAACTCCATCCTGCAAACCAATTTTTACCCGAAATGTCGATTTGCAATTCACATAAATTCTCCCTGAATAGAGCAGGGGTAACCATCTACTGTTCAGACTGTTACGATATAATAATTATAATTATTCTTAGCTTTGAAGGTACGGAAAGAAAGCCGTGTTAGCGACAGAAAACCGTGTTACCAGCCGAGTAGAATAGCAGTCGTAAAAATATTTTCCTCACAAAGTTTATGGTCTGTTCTGACTAACGAAGGGCAACCTCGATCTCTTTTGTTCGTGACCATAAAACGTGGAAACGGATTATTTTACAATTCTCTTTCCCCCTAAAAAGAAATAGAGATGTAAGTGATGCGATATTTAAAATTTTACGTCTTTTTTATGAAGTCTCAATTTGCAATGAATTTCTGGGACGATAGCGCTTTATTATGGCTTCGGTTTTACTCAAAGAACGTTTATTTTTTTCCAAGTCGTAATAATTATTTCTAACAATGGTAATTTCAACATTTTTTAAATGAGAATAAACGTCAATCGTTTTCTGAAACTTTGTTCTATTTGAAAGAAAAACATACCAAGTTGGATTCAGCTTACATTTGATGTAACTCATTACTGAGTTGAATGCAAGGACAATTTCATTTTAAAAATAATGCAGGAGGTTCAATTGATGATGGGCCAAATGCAGTTGTCGTTAGTAAAAATATGTCAAAGCGAGGCAGATGCGACTGCGAGTAATGCAAGGCGAGAAAAAATGTTGATACAAACCCCGATGCATGCCAGTAGAGAATATACGTGGCAGGGGAAGAATGAAAGTATATTTTTATGCATTTTTATTTAATATTTGTGTTAATACTTTTAATGTGTTCTGCTTAGTGTTTCTTAAAAACTATTATAGATAAATAGATCATTTATTTTTCAATTTTATTGTCAATATGTTGTTATTTTTTTTAATTCCACTTTGGTTAAAGAATATAAATATTATTATCGAAAACTTCACTGATTAATAAAACAAAGTAATCACTTAATGTGTTCAAATGTTTGTAAAACTGTATTTATTACCAAATATTTTTTTTTAAAGTAAGTAAATAAAAGAGAGTAAAAATAATATCTCTGAAATGTATGTATTTATTTAGTTACAAATGAATAAGTGTAGGTAATGAACATAAGTAAAGAGATTTTTTTTATTGTCCAGACACGTATGAACTGGGCGAAAAAAGATAAACATACAACGTACAAGCTGATGGAAGAAGATATTGTAGATCTCCCAGATAGATATGGCATAATCAAGCTAATGAAATACTCAAATCAAGCCATATCAAGAGTCGAAATAACAGAAAATACCGATGTTTGAATTCGGATGAAGCAGAATTTGTTTTAGAACCAAGATATTCTACTTCCATCAGAAAAGACACTCATTGGCTTGAATTGTGAGATAAATCCTCGTTACTGTTTCAACATTATCTCATATTTGATGTCAGTCCTCTATGAAAGCAGCCATAAGCTCCATTGGAATAATTTAGCCCACGAGTGCAGTCTAGCCTCTCCCTCCCCTTCCCCAGCCGCTCCCCGCCACTCCACCTGATGGGAACAATTTTAACACGATCTGAACCGTATAAGCTTCACTAACGTGGGGTGACACAATGGTGAGCTAAAAATAAAATAAACTCTTTGAATATTTTGCAACACACAATGGTGACGATGACAAAGTGATAATATTTAATACATCTCAACTTTGATTTCAGTCGGGCTTATTTGCATTTACTTACAACAGTCAGAAAATACAAAGAATAAAAGCTGGGGCAAATAGTTTTTTTGAAGTGATGTATTTGTTCACATTATTACAATGATTGGACACCCTATTTTTTATAACTAATCAAACCGTATTCCCCCTTAAAATCGACATCTTCATCTAGTGGTGGATTAGAATAATTTTTTTTTTTTTTTGATTTGCAAAACCTTCGAAGGAACAACCTTAAATATACTAAGTTTTCTGATATAACTCACAGCTTTTCAAACCCAAAGCCAAATGTGTAATAAATTACTCTTACGCTGTCGAATGGGGAAAATTCCATTCTCTCATTCTCATACATCTCAACTATAAAGCGGAAAACTCTTTTCTGAGGCAGAAAAAATATTCGGCAGCTTTATCTTCATGAAAAAATCACAGTTTTTACGTTCGAAATTTCTAGGTCAACGCAACTATTATCAGCTCCCCACATCAATTTCAGCACGAGCTATAAAGCGGTGATAAACTCGTATTCAAGTAACTGTCGATAAATCAGAAAAGATATATTATTTGCTAAGTAAGTCGTAAACTTATTTAAAATTATTAACGATTGTCTACTCGACAAACGCTGACAACTGTCTCCAAGTTCCGTGATAACGCTCAATAATCTGAACCCCGCTGTGTTGAAGTTTACACCACGAAGAGCACAAAGAGTTTTAGCGGCGGCTGAAGCGACGGAAGCGGCGGAAGCGGCGGAACATGCTCATGGACACCCCACTCCACTGAACCGACTGAACCAACTCTACCAACTGTATCAACTGTACCAGGTAAAGCCGTGAAGCGCCGGTGCATGTGAAGAGTTAAGAGCGAAGAGCGAAGAGTGAACAAGCGCTGGTGCTTGACACTTCCAAAATTTCCAACACTAATGGCTTCTCCTCTCAATGGGATTAATAAACTTGTAATTGTTCCAGAATCATTCCTGATTTAATGAACGACTCCATTAACTTCATTACCAAATAGACAACTTGCCCATTTTCCAAGTATTATTGTTCCGCTGTGCACTCTCATGCGGGAGGCACTTGAATTATTACAATCCGCTAGAAATGCTGTCCTTTTTTTATTAGATTTTGGCCAAAATTAAATTCATATAATTATCGCATGACTATTAACGTGTCAACCGTTGCATTATTCATTTAATTGTTTTATTCTACATGATTTATATAATCACCGTTCATAATATTTTACTTTTTCCAAGCGCCTGTCTGCTATTGTGATAAAATTAAATATCAATTACAACTTGTTTGATTTGTTGGTGTTTTGTCTTGTGCCAAAAAAAAGATATTTGCATCTGGTTTAAGCTAGCCGACTATCGAGTCAATTAAAAATAATTTACATGGCTTATGATTTATGTGTCGCGCCTACATTCTTAAAAAATAAATAAGTTTTTCTACTTTAAATTTACACACCGTTGTTTAAAACAACAAAAAATCATAAATGCTTACAAAATGAATGATTTTTTTAAGTAAAAATACTAATTGCCGCTTTAAAAAAAGTCAAAACCGATTTAAAGAGACAAATGTGTATGATTATAATTGAAATTGGCACTCGTTGAATGAAGTCATAATATCAGCTCTCGGAATCTTCTCGATGCCATGAGGCTGGCGGATTATTGAACTTTCCCGCAAAGCGTGATTCACGACTTCCCGTTAAAGGTTGGCGGTCGGAGTCGAATCGCCCGCTCCGGGACCGAGCTCCGTCTGCAATCTGCAGTCTCAGTCTGTGTCTGTACCGTCTCCTCTCCATTCTGGTGCCCTGGCAAATGCTTTCAGTTTGACCCACTTTGGACCAAAAATCGCACCGAGTCGATGACTTCATGTTACCATTTGTATCAGAAGACCCGTCTAGCGGGCTTCAGACCATCGTTAGAAGTGATGTCATCTCGCGGAGGAAGCAAAATGGCGTATATCATGCGGCGTGTGATATTGCTCGGTTCATCGTTTATATATTATATTATAGAGAAGTTACTCAGAAGTGGGAGTTTTCAAATTACGTTTCTTTGCCAGATTGTGTATTATGTAGCAACGCATTTGATACGTGCACTTGACATAATATGGTAACAACGAAATAAAACCAATACAAGAAACCTTGTTCGTGTCACTGGGCATGATTGGTCGTTTTTTTATAACAATCCATTGTATTACCACAAAAAAGCCGTATTAAAGACATGTGCACAAATAAAAACTCTTATATTATTCGCCAGGAACCGACCTCCGGCGTAAAAAGGTCTATCATAATAGATCATTTTTTTGTATGTGGGCGCAGTAGAACAACTAGAGTTATTAATATATTTAGTACTTTGTTTGTTTTCATTTAGATCAACCAAACCATGTTAATGTGAAAGTTAATTGTGAGGAAAATAATACAAGCAGACACTTAAAAAGATTGATTTAGAGATGCATGAGTAAAACCTTCGTATGTTACTGTCACTATGTTCTGTAAACCTGGAATGTTTTGACCTTAAAAACAAAATATAAGAATTAATATAGTTTTGGGTTAAATAGTCCAGTCCAGACTTCTTTATTATTTTCCATATTCGTATTTCCTATCTGTTTTACGCTATTTGGCGGATTCCAGCTCGTAATATCAAGTAATATACGAAATACATTATTAAACGCCTTATATTCTGTCCAAAATGTACCGGAGCTTCGTAAATTTAAAGAATTACCAAAGCATCAGACTGGAATGATAGCATGTGCCTGTGAAACCATAAATTTAATGATCCGAATAATATGAGTACGTGCCGGGAGAGGCAAGGGGTACAATTCGGAGGCTACAATGCGCCAACATCGGCCAACTAAAAATAATGTTCCTCCTAAATCCTTTGGCACGGAAATATTCTACGTAAATTATTGACTAGAAGTATAATAACTTACTTATTTTAAAATAAGACACATTTTTCATAATGAAAAAGTGGACTTCACATATTAGAGTAAGTTATTAGATTTAGTACACCACTTTGCCCATGTTTACTCATATATTAATATTTTTCTTTACTAAACTTTGCTGTTGTTTCTCTGTCGGTCTTTTTCCCATTTCGTGTAATGATTTTTTTTTTAATTGGACAATAGCCCGTTAGTATATAAATAAATAAACAATTATTGATAAATATAAAACAAAATATGACAACTGACTAATGTTTTCCTAGTTGAATGGATAATTCACAGCTCTATAGCACATATGGAAATTAAAATTGTAAGAAGTCAAAAGGAGGGAATTTTGCAAATAAAATAAGAAGAAAAATACAACCTGCAAATGATTGCGTTCATCTAGAAATTCCAGACATAAAAATCGATTTATGAATCTATTTTTCTTTGGAAAACAGATCAAAAGCATTTGTTGTATTTTTGTTTTGTTTAAACCTGTTTTGTGAGAGATAAAACAACCGTTTTTTCGATTTTTGATGATGGGTACTCCTTTGTAACGTTATTTATTAAGTGCCAAGGCAACGCGCATAACAGTTGTGTAAGGTCTGTTTTCATGTTTTACAAAGCCAGGCGCTAGGTGTAAATTGAATTTGCATACAAGTTCACACTGTGTATAAAACTATTTTCTGTCCATGTTAATTGGTTAACGCTGCAGAGAGTTTTTTAGATTCGTACTTTATTAATGGACCCTAAGCTAGAAATCCGTATTTCGTCCAAAAACTTTGACATTTAATTAAGGTGTAAATTTATTTATTTACCTTTAAATGGAAAAAGGAAATAAGTCAAAATATTTACGATGTATAAACATATTTATATGATTATTTATTAATAATTGGCAATGAAAACCAAAATATTTATTAGTAACTGTTTTTAAATAATATTATATGATGCTTATTTGTAAGCTTTTTCAGTTCAGTTAAAAATATCTGGTGCTTCTGCGTATTGGTTACCCAAGCTGTATACGTGATTTAAAAATCTTAAAATAAGGTGACCAAATGAATGAGTTAAACCCAAATTGGCTCCGAACTAATGAAGTATACTTTTTTTAAAGTAAATATATGACAAGAGTTTTTGGCAATTCTTATTACGACGATCCCCAGATGGTTTATTTCACCGACTGAAACTTGTGGTGTATCATTAAGTATTTAAAGTATTATCGATATAAGAGCAGGTTTTTTGTTTTATTAAATAGTTTTTTGATCCTGAGTTGCAATGTATTAACAATACACCAGTTGCGTAGACTTTTCATATTATTTTATATACCTAAGATGCAGTTAAATCATCTTACAATTTTAAACATATTTAGGTCATCAGCAAACAACAAAAAATGAACCTCGTTAAATATTGCAACAATGTAATTGATAAATATTTTAAATCAATTGGTCCACAATGTGATTCTTGTGGGATCCCACTCGTAGCAATACAATGATGTGATAGGGCAGAAATAATTTTGACTGTGAGTTCTCTGTTTTAACACTATTCACTTAAGTAGATAGCCTTTCATATCCATTTTTTCGAGTTTCAATAAGAGGATATTGTGTTGCACTCTATTAAATTCTTTACCAAACGCAGTGTTCATTGAGTCAACTTGATTTCTAGATCCAAGTGACTTTGATATAGTTTCGAAAAATACTACAATTGGGATGGGTTGATCTGGCAGTAATAAAACGATGTTGGTAATGTTAAAATGTGGGATTAAGGAGATCGATTAAATTGTCTAATATCATTGTAACCCTTTTTATGAATAAGGGTTAGAAAACTATGTTTTCTCAGATCCAGAAAACAACCGGAAGGCAAGAAGTTATAAAAACTATAAAAAAATGAAAAATTAATGCAGTTTATTATGAATATCAGTGGAATTCTATCTGGTCTTTCATAGCTCGCACTTTTTGTTGTTTTTTTTTCCAATAGCGTTATTTTTTTAAATTGTATTTATTTATGATAATGGATTAAGTGATGATTAAATGTTTATTAATTGCTTGGGTCATATTTACACCACTAATATTCACCAAAAAATATTCACTTATAATAAAGACAAGACTATGACAGATCAGTAAAATATTTTCACTTTATTTTGTAAGCACTTAACATTAATATTTCGAACTCAAAAAAAAAATTGAATCTCACAATTTTTTCCGACTTGCGACATTTCATCAGTACCTACTAGGTGATATTGGAATATATTGCACTGTTGAAGAGATATTTTTTCCATACTTACATTTCTTTGGATTCTAACCAACAATCTTTATAAATTAAACTTGTTCGGTATAGTGTAAAAAGTTATCAATTTCTACTTGTCAACTACTAAATTATTGTTGGTATTAATATGTAATACTATCTAATTAAAACATATTATTTCCATATATTTCCCACAAACACAAACACAAACGTAATTGTATAGAAACATTTTTCAGTCAGCTTCTAAAAAACAAAAGATATTACGATCATTTAGCGGTACTTCAGCGCTAGAAATGAAGTATCATCTCTTTAGAAGCGGTGAGTGTACGACTACATAGCTAAAGGAAAGCAATGTTAACGAAGGCTGGGAATGCAGAGCTGGTCCCCAAAGTGTCCCCTTTCTTCAGCCAGACGCATAACTCAAGCGGCCTGACTAATGCGGCCAGTAACGTCACGCGGAGGCTCTTTTACTAGAAACGTAAAGTCAACGTTCACACTCCGTCGTTTGGAAAGCATAGCATATTCATAATGTATTTATTTACCTGTGCACCTTCCTTACTTCATATAAATACTTCATCATTATATTTGTTATTTTAAATGCGACATTTTTTAACCAGAATTTGTCAGAAATTTGAAGTGAAAAAAACTGTCTTGTTTCGGCAGTTAAATTGGTTTATCGAAGCTCCATAGCTCATTATGTTATGATTATTCTGAAAATAGCATCGACATTAAAAAAAAGTAGATTGAAAAGACTACGAAAATTTAATGACACTAAAATTCATAGTTAGAGAGTTTTGCTGCTTCAGCACACACACTTTTTTGTTTTATAATAAAGATATCTACCCAAATGTTCCGATCGTTCGGAGCAAGTGGGACTATTATACCCCAACGCTCTCATTCAGTGGGTTTACGACAACGCGTTGCTAATGAAAATGTTATGACAACTTATCTTAGCAACTGCAACAGCTTCATTTCGATCAATCTCCTTTTAATGCTTTTCGTTGCTATAATGTAACCTAGTTATTAGCGCAACTAAATACAAATGAATTTTCTCGTATATGTTTGAATTAACAATTATGCTACCAAAAATCAATTTGGCACAAGTCACTCCACTAAACAGCCCTATTTTGATCAGATATCGAATCAACAACATCTTAATGCATTTGATGCAAAAGATCAACACAAATATATAGTTTTTACACTCTTTTTCAAAAATACACAGCATAATAATACAGCCTAATACCGTTCATTAACTATACATTTCTTAGAAACTTGAGACGATGAGAAATATTATTATCGTTACTTCTTAACTGACTAGCAAAGGTCAAACTACAACTTAACCTTATACGGCTACGGAGACCTTTCGATATTTTGTAATGACTGAAGAGGCACGTACAAAAATAATGTTTGACGAACACTTTTCATTTTGTTGATATATTACTGTAAGAAATAATAAAAAAAACATTTTCTGTTGCCGAGTTAGTGTTTAAATTGTGTTTAAATTAAAAATAAAAAAAACTTTTAATTTTTCTACTTTAGATAATCCGCAGATCTAAAAATTTGTTTTTTTTATGGTTATTTGCAATGAAAATCTCTACGAAATGAACGCGTTCAACAAGCTAACAGAAATACCGCACTTTATATTTTGAAATTTCTATGTCATGGATAAATAAATTTACTATACTCAATTTTTTAACCGAATGTTCACATCATGCATAAATACAAATTTAACACAAAAGTTGGGCTAAAAGAGAAATAAAATATGGTTAAGGAATAGAAAAACCATACTTCTCTTGTACTAAATGAGCTTATATGTACCATATAATATACGCAATAAACTTGTATTTGCATAAATATGTTGGATACACATGTGCTGATACAATGCTCTGTTGATGTATTGTATCGGTACACATGGCAAATAATTATTCTTATCTTATTTGTTGGTGGTTTATTACATTTACTTATTTTAATTATAAAATGATCATAAGAAAGAAATAATTAGAAATTTGTTTTTTTTTATTGATAAGAAATATATTTTTTAATAAATTTAATACATAGATTTAGTACCTATAATAGTTAGTTTAATACAGTTCTTAAGATATCGTATTTCATAATTTAATGGTGTTCTCTTTATTATCTACATGTTTATTGATTCAACATATTTTTTAAATAGTATTTAGACTCAATATTCGGATTATGAGTTACATATTCATTTTGTATGATTAAACGAAAATTTTAAATAGTCACAAAAACTACGTTAACGTTAAATTTAGAATGATAAAACGTGTATCCCGGACAGCTACACAAGTCACTTGCATATTTCACATGGTTAAGTATTCTCGAGATAGCTCATGAAAAAACTTTGGAGCGTTATATGTGTATTAAGTTTGATAAATGTACGTGTCACAGTGCAATAGAGAGAGGGAATAATCTCCTCTGGCCACTTATCAGGATTTGCAATTAGCGAAAGTTCGCTTACGAGCGCTCGTTATACTGCATTATATCTTACATTCCTTTATTATCCTATCCGATAATTTTATGTTCCGCTGTACGTTCAGTTAATTTAAGATAAAAGTTTAAAAGCATTCTCTTTATTTTTAAAAGAATCATAAAGAAGTCATATTTACTTTCTGCTTTAGATGTATCAAAACAATTTTATACCTCTTTCTGTGGGAGAGACGAATTGAACGTGTATGTAGCTATTATTTTGATTGTTAAAAAGCCGCAGGTTCTTTTGAGTTTGTAGAGCATCTTAGCACGTCTGGCTGAGCTCATAATCCAACACGGTTCAGATATTGACATTGCTCCACTCTCGGCTGAGCCAACGCTGCGGGGGGCGGACAAGTGGACTAGGACACCGGGATAGAGGAGGGGAGGAGAGGAGGAGGCTGGCAGGACGTAGTCGCATTAATCAATACAGACCACACTTTAAAAGGAAAAAACTGCAGTTTGCCAATGGCCGACCACCAGAAACCCTTCGCCAACCCGGCTGCAGCACAAAGGGCCTTAAAATACCCGCAATTAGTTCCTCGGTGAATGCTCGGTTTTGGGATCACACAAACACTAAATCATAAAACGCTCAAAGAAATTACCATGTCTTCTTAAAACCGCAAAGACTGGTCATTTGTTTTTAATATTCGTTCGCATGTGAAAATTACCCAATAAATTTTAATTATGACTGCTTAAACAGCCAAGAACACTTTTTTTAATATTAAAAATTAACCTCGTTTTATGTGACGAACAATACTAAATGTCATTTTTTTAGAAAGCCGTTTGCCACAAGTATTCTGAAAATAAACCGTCAAAAATAAGAGTCGTAGAACAGTTTAATACTACTAGATGACTTTTGTGAGATCATAATGGTATTTTCGATTCGTCATTAAATAACATTTTCAATTTTAGGCACTAATTAAACCATATTAATAATTTATGTATTTATTTATATATATTTATATATATATACCATATATATATAATTTATGTATATATATATATATATATATATATATATATATATATATATATATATATATTAATATATATAGGTATATATGCTTATTCTCGTTCGTATTATCGCTACGGTTTTTTATCCATTGGAATGGTTATTTGAGGAGGAGTTTTTTTTTGTATTTTTTTTCTTCTTTTTCTCTATTTCTATTTATTTGTCGTTGTTTTTCTTTAAATATATTATTTTAAGTTATGATGTATTTGATTGAAATAAATAAGCTCTATAAACCTGTGTAAAATATAATTATATAGATTGTGAAATATTTATGGACTTATTAAAAAAAACTGCTATTGTAGCAGTTTAATGGGCCTTATTGTAATATATGTAACTTTTGACATAATAATTTTAAAATTAAAGGCATTAAATTTTAATACGTCCAACGACATAACTACTATAACTGTATTAAAGAAAGAATCTTATTAATTAAAAAATAATTAAAGCTTTTTAAAACGAAAAACAACTATTCACAGGTTACGAATAACCTGAAAATATTATTTGTAAAACTACTAGCGTAAATAATATGCGTTAAATACGTATTGTCCAATGACGAACGACTTAGATTGCAGAAGAATTGAACCTACGACGCCTGAGTGGGAACCCGACGCATTTTTAACTCGACTTCTAACCGTTAATATTTCAGATTAAGACAATAATTAATATCGGCAAATATCTGTACAGCTTCTGACGCACTACTGTTTTGAACATTGCCTCTCGAAAAAATATCATCACAAAATCTTAGGTTTTTTACGTTTACAGGCTAAAATATGAAAAGCTACGTGCACTGTCTGCACTCATACTTTATCTTAGCTAGTTATTTGAAATTAATGATTTTTTCAAATTTAAAAGTATTCATTGTTAACCATTTTAAACTAAAATCGACAAATTCGAGACATTAAAATCGGGAGAATAGATTTACTTAGCCAGTAATAATCAACATTAATTTGATTCGGTTAATTATGACATTATCCGTGTAATAATTTGACTAGAAGCAAAAGATTCGTGCTATGGATATGATAAGAATAGAATTGTTAAGTCAACGACGGTTGGGTGGCAGTGCGCTGGCAGCAGAGCAGATCCCAGCAGTACTGCAGAGTACAGACTGCAGTAATTGTTGCTGGGAAGATTTATAGCAGCCGCTAACCTGGACGCTCGGATCGCCCCATACATAAACAACGCGGGGATATTCTATAAGTTTTCAAATATTTTATTTAGCCGATTTGTTCGACGGGATCGAGCCGATACCGGAATGGATGGCGCGATTGGTTCGGCTCCCTGCTTAAATATATTATATCGTCTACGGAGCTTTTGGACAAATTGCATTTTGTTGTTTGCAGTTCGACGAAATCCATTCATCGGAAGTTGTTTCCGATACACTATGAAACAGCTCGCGCGGCACTAAGCGACTAGTAGACAAATGCATTGGGCGCCTGGGAGTATTCTTCAGTTTATAACTTATTATTTTATCCATCTATAAAGTTATTAAAAAACACGCATCTATATTTATTTAGTGAACCCTGATCCTACGATAGCGTCAAGAATATTTTTAGCAAACAAATATAACTACACCCTCAATGAATACTTATTACAAATAACAAATTACCAGATTTTTTTATTTTATGTTTCCCTTCTGTGTTGAGATTATTAAGTGGGATGTTTTTTTTTATAATTTTAGATAATTTGTATTTTATTGAGGTATGCTGTGTTATATTTCTTTTCCCCTGCATGAATTATTATGTGATTATGTAATGTTCTTGGTTAGCCGTAAGAAATAGGCAACCTTACAAGCTCAAGCCTTTACGAATGACATATAAATATATGTATTTATAGTTTTATAAATCCCAAACAACAAGATGATAAACACCCCTTCGCAAGGCTCTGAATTGCCTATTTAAAACCATTTATTTTTATTTGGTCTCTTTTTCTTAACATTCGAATTACTCTGCTTTTAAAACATCTTCTACTACCAGCGATAAAAACTTTGTTGAAAATATCTTCAAAAATACATTTCAGTTCCTTAATCTGACATTTATGAATAAGTTTGTCAACAAAGTCGACTGTATTTCATGAATTATTTTCAGCTTCATTTTAATCTTATAACGGTTCCAATGTCTGTCATCTCTTTTTGTAGTTTTACCTTGCGCATATCGGATCATCTAATTAGGTTAATTAGTAAAAACTCGCTCAAGCCGCCAGGAATACAGTTGCTCTGGCGCAATTATAATCGCACCGGGCGCGGGATTAAAGCGACCGCTTGTGGGAGGATGGGCGACATTTGGAAAAATACATAAAGCAGATGTGGAAAACGTAAAAAGCTAATTCTCACATTCTTAGCAGCTTCTGCAGAGGTGCAGAAAGGAGCTTTACGGGTAACGCGTAGAGTAGTCACAAAGCTTTATCTGCTAGAAATTATGCTACTCAGTGGAGATAAAAAATATTTATAAACATTTTTATGTGAGTAAAAGCTGTTTTATTTTCAGTGTGTTTATGGGTGTTCTTTCTTTTCGGATGAAAAACCATTCTTTCTATCATGAAAACCAACTAAAGAGCCAAAACTTGTTTTTGAGATTTTAACACGAAAATGGGCGTGCTAAGACGAAAACCATTCGCCTTTGCATATCATGAATGTTGGTAGCTTCTACCTATCTTAGCCCGAGTTTAAACACATTCTTCCATGATTTTTAGTTAGGAAATTGTTTAAAATGCGGAATGAATGAAATGAATGAAATGAATGAAATGGCGTCTTGTTCTATTTTTTTGACAGTGATGATAATTCCAAGCTCCATATAGTTGCGATAACCCACATATTCCAAACAGGAAATTTTGTTCCAATTTTTTGACACCAGAGCTTACCGTTTAAGATTTTCCGCTTCATACATAAGAATATATTTAATTATATACCCATAGCAAATGAAATTACAATTTATCACCAGTGATTTCAAATGGTTATCAAATTTGCGCGTCCCTTCAAAGGCAGTGACAAATCTTATTCTGCATTTTTCAAATATAAAGTGAGATCCCTCGGGTGGGAACGGGGCAGGGGTGCAGCTCCAAGGTGACTGTACTACACCCCTGGCGGCGGCACCAGCCATGGCTCGCGTACCTGCCCGGCCATTAGCGCAATGTATGCCCGGCACAATTAACGTAAAATTAACGTGGCTAACTGCATACTGTACTGCGAGCCGGCACACAGGGGTGCACTCGTTATCATATTATTACAACGTAAAAGAATCCCATTCTGTTTAACGGTTGCCTTAGCTTTTAAAGCTTCCTTTACAGTTCCTCCTAAACTAACATTGGTTATTATTTTCTCTAATTTTCTCTTTTATTAAAACAAGAGAGAAGTAATTTATTAACCTCGTGCATTTAAAGAATAACGGTGTTTAATGTTCCATTATTTTTTTCTTATTTGTAAGGATAATAATATTTAAAATATATGTTTACGTTATTAAACTACTTAATGGAAACTAATTAGATGGAAACATGTTGACAAAAATAATATATTCAAAATTATTACATATGTTCGAAATATCACAGAAATGAGTATTGTAAGAAAAACGCCGACAAGTAACAGGAACTATTGGTAAAAAGTGAATTACTTAATTCAAGTTTCCCTTTTGCTGCATCGAAAATAATTACTTTGTTATGCTAAAGATTGAATCTAAGCAGAAATTTTAATTTTTCGCAGTAATATTTTTTTAGTTAGGTCGAATATTGTGTAGATATCCTAGTCAATTTTTTATTCCTTTTTATTACTTTTTTGATGAATGTCAGATAGATCTATAACAACGTTTACGGTGAAGGAACGTGTGATATAAAGAATTTTTGTAAAACTGTGTACTCGTACAGTGCTGAGGCAACGGAAAGATATTTAGCAAACCCCATTGGGCTTTATATTTTCACGAAACAACCGTTATCCATTGTATGCCTTCATATAAAACAGTTCAGGAGAACAAACGCCCGGAACGTGACGAGGAACAGAGTGTCGGCACTGTTCGATTCCACGCCTCATATACCCGGAATAAAAATATCGGAAAAATCGCATTATTTGTCGGGGGTGCGGGACCCAAGCCCGAGCCTTGCGGAACCCCGATACGAACCATTTAATAGCCATTCCACATATATAAATAGTTCCAACGTCTCCGTTCTGCACACCACAAATGGCCGTGTGGTCCATTCTCCTCGAATAAGCGGAATGCTTTTCAGATGTTCAAAGTGGTTTAGCATGTGCAAAGTACATAACACTCCCGCCACCGCAAGTATGGGAAAACTCAATAAACACGATTCTCTTGTCATTTTGTTCGATCTTCTTTACATCTTACCTATTAAATTTATTTTATAGAAATAGAATTTAAAGGTATACAAACAATACATACATAAGATTGTGTGTATTAATGCACATGTACCTCTATACACTTCCGATAGCGATGTCCTTGAAAAAATCCACTAAGAAATAGAATTTTGTCTTGCTTACGCCTACGTATTGTTATAAGTGAAAAATAAAAAAGCCTAACCTAACCTAACCTAACCTACGTATTGTTATAAGTGAAGAACAAAAAGCGTATGATGCATTTATATTTTAAATATTCAAAAAGTTTTCCTTGTTTTTCTTTTTTATTCATAAGTTCAAAAAAACTGAAACAACCGACAGTTTTTTTTTTTTAAAGAGGTTTTTTTCGTTCAAATTATTTTCTCTAGTCAAAAAACAAGTTTAAAATATGCCGTATGCAAATAATGGACCTGTGTAAGCACTATCTTCAACTTGACATTTGCTGGCATACATATTTATGTAATAAACTTTCACTAAGCAACCATCATGCAAAAATAATGTAGTATTTTAAATGTAGATGAAATAGAAAGAATTTCAAAACAAAACCACAGTAGTTTCCTTTTCTTTCATGGTGCGGATGAAAGTATGTATATATCCAGTTGGCATCTCTTCTGTCGTACAGTTTACTCTAGCGCCGAATGGCGACCATTACAGGCGGCTTTATGGTGACTTAAACATGGCCGTTAGCGGTTTTATATGAAAAGTTTTTTCGGAATAATAATCCCCGGCAATAGATGGGGTCTGCACGTCGCCCTCTGGTCTCCTGCCGCCTACCGCCTCCCAGCCGCCAGCGCGCACTGCCAACTCAACTACATTCATAATTCCGTTTCAAGTTTCCTCTGAAATAATTAATATAATTGTCTTTCATTGTGGACACCATTTCTTAGTAGCAGTGTATTACATTGTGATATTGCACTTCATAATACAATTGAAAAACTTTTTTTTTTCCTAGAAAACAATCACCCTGTGGTTTTCCATAATATACTCAAATATATGAGATAGCACAATCTCTTTTTTACCACCACTCTTTTCGCTTTAATGTTCACTTAGCAGGTTGAATAGATATTGTTTTGACGAAGTTCAGGTGTAAGCAAAACCTGTAGGCGAAAAATTCGTATTTAACTATAAATCAGAATATTGTTTTGTCTCTCTCAAACAATTGATCGATGAGCTCTGGTATCATGAAATTTGCAAATGTTTTTGTATATTATTTATCAATTACTTTTGTTCAAAATCTAGCGATACCGGGTAGTAACTACTTTTGGTGGAATTTCGTAATTTAAAAAAAACGATATCTCCGCTAGCCGTAACGATTACTCGGTCCTTCCAATACATTATAGAAATATCGAAACTTCAGATTCGAAAAATAATTTCCATTATGTTTTAGTTATTCCGGTATAAGAGCACAACTATTTTCAATACGATCGAGAAGAATTTCCACCACGCGTGCCTTGCTCAGTGAATATTTTTACATAATCCACATTTGCGTCAATAGTTCCTGGCATTACTAGGTGCACACGCACTGCCGTCGGTAAACACATTAAGAAAACACCCGCAAAATCTTATATCACATTTACCGATGATAGAGAAGGCGATATAATAAAGTAAACGTCAAAAGTTTACCGGGAAATATGCTAATACGGGACGTGCATTATGCCCGACCGCCGCGGCGCCCAAGCCGTGGAGACAAGACGCTTTGTCGCGTAGGAAGAACTGGGGAACTGACTATGTAAGGCTTTTACGGTCAATTGTAAGCCGAATTCAAGATGAACTTTATTGAACTTTAACAAAAGAAGAACTCTTTATCAGGAGGGTGTTATTAGTAGCCATTGCGTATGGAATATTGTGAGAAGAATTGTTTAACACTATTTAAGGTTTCCATGGCCAACTTTCATAAATCTACAATGAAGGAATGATTTTAGTTAGTAAAATCTAATTAGAGACCATTGCATTTTTTGTTTTTATTTGAACAGACCACTGTCCAATTACAAAAAAAAACAAAACACGAAATGAAAAAAAAGCAACAGAGAAAGAACAGCACATACATAATATTTGAATGAAACAATGACAAAAATAGGACAAAAAACCCTGCACAAGGTTTTGGTAGAGTCAGTGATGTTAGACAATAAATTGTTTTCTTCGAAGATTATTATTGTAAAGAATGACAAAAATCATTTAGACTGATATCAAAAATTTCAAGACCATG
Organism: Drusus annulatus; assembly: GCA_022651775.1. Classification (NCBI taxonomy): domain Eukaryota; kingdom Metazoa; phylum Arthropoda; class Insecta; order Trichoptera; family Limnephilidae; genus Drusus; species Drusus annulatus. The sequence continues at coordinate 254,143 of JAGWCC010000282.1, forward strand.
ACTTCAGTTAACAAGTGTCGAGATTCTGAACAAGAGAAAATATAAGTGAGTATCCAAATACAGCTGGTTTTACGCTCATAACGCAAAATTTCGGAGGATTGAGTATTTGTTGAAGGATCAATTTAATAAATCTAAGAAAAATTGTAATTGGACCCAAAAAAATATTTTCCTTGCGATCGATTGATAAAATGTTTCTATAAACCTACCCACACTTTCCAGATGTTTGGCGAATACAAGCTAATAGACTGATGCATGAAACATACAACTAGGCCCACACTATATTTGCTGATTTCGTTCTTAGGAAAACTATGATTATTTTCTTGAATATAATACTACTGATTATTTTCTTGAATATAAACCCCGAAGTTTTGCGGTAAAAAACTAAAAAGTATTCGTATTTGAGTAAAGAGGCTTTGTCACTTTTTTGTGAGTTGAAGAGAGCTTTTCATTTCAAAGAATGTCAATAGTTCTTCTGAATATTTAAAAGATTCTAGGAATCCGATAACGATGTCGAGGCTCTGAAAATGTTTCAGAATCTGCGTGCTATGGATGGCCCACGGATGGGCTTGGAGAATTCCGCCCTAAACCCATTTTAGTAAATGTCAATTTTATTTAAGCCCGCCAACACCGTCTTGATTCACCCTTGTCACACGTATCAGATTGCGGTGGATGTTTTGCTCATAAGCCCTCGGTGAGATAGATTTTTTTTATTGGAAAATAAACTAGACCGCCGTTTTTATTGAGTTTCTAACACTTACGCTTTTAAAATCATTCCACTCTCACAGATTTATAGGATAAGACAAATAGCATTAAAAGCATAAAACGTTAAAAACTTTTGTGAATATTAAAAGTAGTAAAACATATACAGTACAGAACTCTTGGTCATTAACGCCCACTTCCTCAGCAAAAAAATTGTCTCCTTTAACTTAGTATTATTACTACCAAAGGAAAAATGTTTAAAAAATCATATTACTTATTACAATTACAAAAATAATAACTTTGTATAAGACCAACAGATTTCATTTTATTTTTCTTAGCCTAAACACCATCGGGTGTTTTTATATTTTATTTTTAATTTGTACCCTGATGATTCTTAGGCTAAGCGAAATCGATCGGTTATAGTTATTTCATTTTCATTAAATAGGTCAAACCACAAATTGATTGCTTTCTACGAAAAATACTACAATTACTGTATAATTACTACAATTACTGCAGTGTCTTAGAAACTATGAGTAACACTCCTACACTCCTTTACTTCTAAACAGACTTCAAAACCTTCAATAAGAGATGGCATAACAGGACGTGGGATAATAATTATTTTACAACAATGAAAAAAACAACAATAAAAACAATTTTTTTCCTATATTATATAATTTAGTTGTACCATCGATGTATCGATAACTCTTATGATTCCAATTAATCACATTTCACCGTGTTCTAGAAGAAATTACGGTAAAGACTATAAGATATATGCACACTATAAACAAACAGTTAAAAATAACACTAACACACTAGAGTAGCAACTGCGTTATTGTGAAAACTGTATTTCACATCATAAATATTAAGTCTTATAAATCGATTGTCGAAGATTGGAAACTGCGGACTCCCCAGTAGTAAAATGTGCTATATTTGAAAGCAGGGAATGCTTAAATATTAAACAAACACACCACAGAGAAGTTTCTCGTTAACACAAACCACTCAGGATGCAAAGACTCTAAATATAATATTGCTAAACTGGTATACCTACTATCCATGATAGTCAATACTAGATATTGTATATTATAGGTGTGTGTATAGATGTGTACTCGTAAAACATCGATATTGGAAAACCGTTATTTATTTTTCTAACGCACACATTAAACGATGAATTTGATTCTTCACAATTACTTTCAAGAGTTCAAAACATGTCTTCACATTAGTATGGTTTACAAAAACTACAACTTTTTTAAATGTATTAACTTTTAATAGAAATAGTATTTTGAAACATTATGATATTATGTGTTTGATTTTTTTTTTGTCTCTGTTTATTTAGTTCTGAAAATAAATCTCTAATCTCTTATAACTACCGATTCGCCATGAAATAAATAAACGGAAAACAGTACTGCTATTTAACTGAAAGATATTTATATATTTATAAATATATTAATTTGACTCTTACCACATTTAAAGCCATAAAGTAAATTAATCGAAGCACTTTTTGTGTAAAATTTTCAATTGTCTGGAGCCCGTGGGACTATGGGGCTATGTCAATTGGGGTATGTTATGAAGCTGAAGGGAGTGAGGAAGAGATTTAAATTTAAAAAGAAGATGGGGAAGAACCTGGCTATTCAGATACGGTTACGAAACACGGCTAAAGCCATTTCACGTTATGGATTCAATTCTTCTTATAGGTCCTCCATAATTGCACAAGCAACATTTTCCGCTTATTAAGATAGTTGTATGATTTTTTCGAATACTGTTCGCAACCCGGGAATGTTTTTCTTTCTTTCAAAAATTAAACATTTAAACTCTTCGCTTTGTATGGTACACATTAAAAAAATAACTGTATTATTTTTGATGGCTGTGAGAAATTCTTAAAACGATTCTTCTAAAGTACTTTTTTGCAATTTTATTTATCTATTGAACTTTATTAAAGTTTTTCAGACGAAAAATCTCTGTAAAGTTTTAAATGAGATAATCTAATAGACACAACCTCTAATTACTAGTTTGGACTTATCTCCACGACACTAAGCTTACTATCACGAAAAAGTTTATTTACTGGTGTTGGAAAACTAAAACACACTTGCGATGCAAAGTTTTTTTGCAATTAAACTGTTTCTAAAAAAAAACTATTAATATTAAACAGTTTTTTAGTCTATCGCAAATAAAGTTTTTGCATTATTTTTTAAAGAGTTAAGACCCATAAAAAGTATGTATTTTACACCACGTTGTTTATCATAAGTTCAATAATTCTTCTGAGAAAATATTCTTTGCTGAATTGTAAAAACATTGAATTCATATTACTAAAAGCCGACTGATGTAAGCTACGGAGAACGTGCTTTTACTTAGACTTTTTTATTCCCACGACCTTCATTAAATTTTATATTTTCCAGAACACACACACGAACATCGCAGTATTATTAGCTAGCTGCTACCAGCCCGCCGAGTTCTACTCTATTCATTACAATAAATTTCAAAAACAAATGTGCTATAGAATACTTTTATCTTAAAATTTTTGTGACATTCCAAAATAATGTTTTTCTCGTCATTTACAAATCTTCGAAACTGGATTCTATCTACACAGCCAAACAAAAAGGAAAAGCCGCGAGTTTGAAACACGGAATGAACCCATATTTTTTAATTTAAGTTATTTACGGGTATCTTATCATGGATTTGAAATAAAGTATCATTTAGCATATTTGAACCCCTTTCAGTTTCTCCCTGGTGAAATGCTCGATATACTCGACATGAAGTATGTTTAGTGACAAGATCTTTCCTAAACACTGCTTTCTTATTTTTTTCGTCATTTCTTTTTGTCTCACAACATTCTCCAAAAGATGATCCACTGGCTTATCGTTCATCAACTCCGCGGAATCATGTAAAAAATATATTTACCATCTATGCAGATGAAGTATTTATTTATTTGTAATAAGGTTGACACTGAATAATATCTCGAATAGAATTTCTGAATTCCATTCAAGAAAAGTTCTTGAAAATCTTTCAAGTGTTTATTTTATTACAAGAATGCATGTTATTTAAATGCGAGAATGGTCCATGTAGAGTCGATGGGGGGGGGGGTGGTTGGTACAAGGGTGGAAGATCCCTATTACCCTTTATCCCCTCCTAATCCCGCCGTGAGATTCTCATTCCCACAGCGGGCCTACGGAATCACCGCCATCCTTCTCAATATACTTGATAAAGGAATCAGGTAGAGAAATGAAAACAGGGGGCGCTACTCGTATGCGCCGTGAGGGAGGGAGGGGGGAAACAATACTATCAATATTGGATATATTAGATAGTATTAAATTCTTCCGGGAAAGCAAACAGAATATATTTAAATGGGAATGGTCTTCGTATCATTTTATTTCACCAAGATAAAAGGCGCACAATTTTTTTTTTATTTAAGTATTATGATATCACTGATATAGTTTAACATATACCTGTACATATACCTAAAAAAACTCTGGACTGACAAAAAATTGATAGATTGCCACATACGAGTATTAAGGGAAAAATTACTATCTTTAAAACATAAATGTGTTTGTTATATGGATATTTCAATGGAGGGTGCTTCAATTTAATAGCGTCATTTATCCCATGGGCACCACAGGCATCATTTGTCCTTCGTTGTCATTTGCAGCATGCGATTCATCCCTCTTGCATTTTCCCCATCTTTTTTTAAACATGCTCGTACAAATTCCTCGTAACACTTCTATTTTTGTTACTTGGGAGTCCTAACCATATCTAGATAATTGATAGATAGTAGAACAAAAATCAATAACTTTAATATTGACTTAGCATGTGAATGAATACTGTGAAAAGTTCTAAAAACAACTCATATCGCTAGTTATTTAATTAACCGATAATGTCAAAGAGGTGGGTGGTAAAATTAAAAGCGGTTCTTAAATAAATTTCTCTCACAGGCTGTTACTAGACTTTCGCTATACGAATGAAGTATAGGCGGGAGAGGGAATCGCTACCTGCTGCCTGCTACCTGCTACTTGCTACTTGCTACTTGCTACTTGCTACCTGCCGTATAATATTTACACTTGGGACTTTATTTTACGAGGCGTAATTAACTTCTAGAGATTAATACTGAGAATTATCATTTAAAAGGTAAACATTTTGATTTGTCACATATTCTGTGCGCTGGAAACTTTACTCGTAAATTATTAATAATATTGTAATGTTTTGTTTATCTTTACAATCGTAATAAAATCTTTGAAATGTATGAACCGAAAGTTTTCAGTTAAATTTAATAAATCGGCAAACCTACTACTGGCTTAGTGCGTAAGTTGAAAGCCTTTTTATTTAATTAATAATAATGCTTTTTAGATAAATAAATCAACAAACATTCTTCTGCGTTGTTTATGATTGCCTCTCAAAGTGTTTTGGGATTTCGGGTTTGAAGAGGTCTGAAGGTTTGGAGGTGAAGAAGTCATCAAGCAATTTTTTAAATGTCACTTCGTTCGTAAAGAATATTTCTCGGAAATCGTTATATAAACAGTGAAAGACATAAAAATCTCGTGCATCAGCTCAGTTAGTTTGGAAATTACACTTTTACTTAAATATAATACGATTTGAATCAACTCAAAAATTTACTTGTTTTACTTGCGAAAATTTGCAAAAAATTTTCAATTAGAGACGCAAATTATGCAATAGTTTTTATAAAGATTTTAAAAATTAACCAAAATTTTTCACTTAATTAAAAAAAAATTGACTAGTGAATTTATTTATATAAAATATGCAAGTACCTACATATGATCTAGCAAACGCATTTTCTAACAAAATGTTATTTTTAACCATTTGTAAAATAATATAGAGTTTCATAGCGTACGCAATTCAAATTTATGTAAAGGGTGGTTTTAACCAATGTGTTATTAAATTATCTTGTATAAAAATAATGTTAACGGATATGTTTGGTACTACACGGGCTGGGGTGGGGCCCGGGTGCCGGGGGCGGGGAAAGCTAGGGGGCACCGTGAAAACTGTGAGAACTTTACACGAGGTGTTTTTCTCGTGTAAGCTCCCCTTAAAAAGGAGAATCATATATTTCGATGCCTTTTCTGCAATGGTATCCTAAACAGTTGTTGCGTTGCAAGCATGCAAGGTAGCACTCGCTCGACTAATGTAATAACTTCATCGAGCATATAGTGATTTGATACTGCACCACATACGCAACTCGTCAACAAAGTACTGTATGAAGAGATATGTTTTATGCTGGAAAGTTTATTTGCCATCAACAATATAATTAATTATTCCTAAAATCAAAGACGGAGAAAAATGATTCTCAACAATGTATGTCATGCACATTTCTAGTCCTCAATGTAAAGAATGTCTCAATTGTATGGAATACAAAACTAACTGTTCTACGAAGCTCGAAAATCGGTTACTGTTGACAAATTCTATATTGCCTTGGAATAAAATATTTTAATTTCTAACATTACTTTGTTAGTTAAGTTTCATCGTGTTGTTTTGATTTTTTCAATAGTCAAATAACCATTATAATGTTTGCATGCGTATGTGCTCGAGTTCAGAATGTCAGAAAATACGCTGCAGCAACGGTTCAAACGTGTGTTTCTCGTCCTATTAAAGTAAGAACCTAATATTCCTCGCCGGACCGGGAGAAACATACTCCACGCTCAAACTAAGAAAGGGCCCGAAGTAATGAATCTTTATGGCCTGCGAAAACCTGCTTCTGTTAGTGTTTCCCTTCTCGCCTTGTACCTCCCTGGCCTCCGACCTCCCGGACCTCCCGGCCGGGCGGGGCGAGGGGAGGCAGCTGGAATTAGCCCCTAATGGGAAATAAGAGCCCCGCTAGCCAATGACTTGTTTGGATGCAGACTATAACTTGCGATCAAAACTGTTAGGGAACACCTACCAGTTGCCGTACGTTCTGCTCGCTCAGAGCTTTCGCTGAAGTGCTGGAACTAGGCACTTCCACCCTCAACATTGGAAACGCGGACAACTTTTAAAACGTTTTCGTTTCTTACTTTACTTTAATTATGAGATACTTCAAATGATACTTGCCGACCATTTACTTTTATTTTCTTCATTGGACTAATTTCATTACACGGATTGTTCAACACAAATAATTGAATCTCGCTGTAGATTATTTGATGATTTTTGTTAATTCGACAAAAACACATTATTAGATTTATTCCCATAAACATCAAAACAACATTCTAACAGCACATTTAAAAAAAATCTTATTAAAAACATCTTAAAATCAAGACTGTAAAAAATATATTTTCTTATACACGGGTTTTTAATTATGTACCAGTACCTACTTACCAACATAGTAATTTTAATTTGGTGTACAAAAGACTAACTAAACCTTTGTACGTATAAAAATCAATCCTTCCCGGGAAATAAATAATGAAATATTGGGTCCATTGTAATAAAATAAAACCACAAATAATGTCGAAGTCCCAAGGTAGACTTGTGCAAGGTTGGCCAGATTTAATCCAGACCGTATACACATTTGTGTTTTGAATTTCTACATTTTGTTTAAGCAAACTTGTTCGGCTTTGAAATATTCTAAACCAATTGAAACCCAATTCAACTCCAAGCATTGAACTACAAAGGGGGAAGATTTGTGCCAACGGAGACTCCGAAATTCCGATTGTTGGATACGAGCTAAACACTTTCTCTAGTGGAATAGTCTTAAGTCTTAAGGAAATCTTTAAGTCATGTTTTAAGAGCTGAAACTGGGGTCAGCCAAACTAGACGCCTTAACTTATTCATAAACCCGACAAACCCACTTACAGACGTTGAAGAGTTTTGTCCCACAATTAGTTTGTTAGTTTTCGAGCATTTCGATAACACCTTCAAAATACAAACAGTGATTTCAATTGTATTAACGAAATTATCGCGAACAAAATTCAATAACACAAGAATATGCTTACACACTGTGGAATTTTATTGTATCTCATAAAAAAACTTGACGTTTTTAACCTCGAGTACCGACAAATGATTAAATTTTGTTTGGAATAAGTACAAAATATATGTCTGTCTGCAAGCGTACCGGTAGCAAGGTGAAACATGGCCATTCTAAAATAAATAAGTAGATTTTTTTTAAACTATAGTTTCTTTGCGCAAAATGATTAATAAAGTTATATCCTAACCCAGCTAAAGTTATATCTTAGCATAAATTTAGTCCATATTTTCCTTACTTTATTTTTTTAGTTTGACTATTTTCCTCTAATTTTATATAATTTGGTAAATCATCAAATATCTTTAATGCTCCGTACATCAATGTTGTTTGACTCGGTGACTTTCCAAAAATTCAGATGGTATAGGGCCATTAACTATTTTTTTAAATCTAAAATATGGTGTTAGAGGTAAATATTTTCAAATGAGAAGATATTTAACTCCTTCAACATTTCCTTTTTTATGTTTATTTTTCTTAAATATAATTCTCATAGCTCTATTCTGTAGTAATGTCATTTGCTTAATATATCTATCATTGGCTAAGAATAAAATACTGCTACAGTGATTGATGTGTAGTACAATGGTTGCGTTGTATACATTTTCGCTAGATTTTTTTCTTCGGCCAGATTGATATAATATTTAAAAGGTCATCATTGAGAGACACAGCTTATTATTTTACTAAATCATAAACTTTTGTGGTTTGGTATTTATTACCTAAACACTCTAAACCAATTCAAGACTGTTCTTTTTATTCCATTCTAGGATAGTTTTTGAATAAATATAATACATATATCCCTTTCTAATAATTTCAAAAGCCCTCTTAAAGTCCATAAAAATCTCGATCACCTGCACACTCGTATTTTTATCTGAATCCTGTGTCCAGTCCCCCAGAACTAGATTAGATTGAGAGCCATTTCACATGATTAGTTATTTCTAAAAGCAGATTATTCTTTGTATAATATTTTACATTCCGTTTTTCTATAAAATCAACAAGTTGTTTTTATGACGTTTTCAAGTACCTGTTTATACTTGGGCCGTCTTACTTATTAGATTTTTACGCGCCGGTTCAGCGTTGGTTTAGTTACATCGGATGTAAGCTATTAAATTAGACGCATAAGCCGTGGTTATAAGGCAAGTTTTTCGCTATTTCGACCTTACACCACGCGTAATATTTACACCTCGTTTATAAGTAAGGGGGGGGGAGTGTATTAACTTTGGGCTGTATCCGAAAATAGTTATCTAGAAACTCGAATGAAGTAATAATCGCAATATTTTATTTTATTTTTATATCATAGCGTGTAAACCCCGGAACCGTAGGAATTCACTACAGAAGATTGTTTGCCTTCTGAGATATTTCCCTCCAAGAGCTCACCTGTGGGACCGTTGATAGCGAGGTGGCAGAGGGTGGGAGGGGTGGCGGGGGGTGGCGGGAGGCGGTAACAGGGGGAGTTGCGATTGCTTTCCAGGGAAGATTTGTGAAACAAAACGCAGAGTAATTCACGGAAATTGGTGCTCCCCTCCCCCTCCCGCTTCAGCACCACCATGTGATTCATGACTCTCTAATACCTGCCCGGGCGAGGCCGGGGACGGGAAACGATACCGGTATTTAAATTGTTACACGCTACAGACTATTTATGTTTCACTCGAATGGCTGAAGAGTTCATTTTCATCATATTGTTATGTAAATATGATTATTTCTTTATTGTACTTACATGAAAAAAATATCCAGTACAAAGCCTAGCTAATAGGATTTTCATATTTTTTCCAGCTAACCTACATCACTATGTGAATGAATTTGATAATGGCAAATACGGAGAAGGTACAATAAATAGAACTCTTTTTTTAACACGTTTAACTTACGGTAGGCAAAACATATTCATAATACCACGAAAGGAGAAAGGTCACGTAAAATAAAACATCTGTAAATATTAAGATAAAGTTAAGTACTGTTAAGTATTCATTTTAGATAAGAATGTTTCGCTATAATGTTTTGGGGTAAGTAATTGTTTATTTGTATGGCTATGAAAAGAAAACAGTTTTCAATATGTGGGTAGGTATTAGGTGATTTTGTGTTAATTTAAACAATAGTATATTACGCACATGTAGGCATAAGTCAAATTTTTATGATGATTAATTTAAGGAGTTTGTTAGCTAAAGGGGGAACGTTCTGGAATGAGGAAACCCTTAAAACTAATGAAGCTATTTTGGCAATTTAAAAGAAATTACGATTTGAAGTCAAGGTGCTGATTATGAGTGAATAATAACCCTTGAAATATGAGAGATCTAGAGCCAATCTAGTCCCCGGCAGAAGACTGGCAGACAGGCAGGTAGCGTGGAGAGGGTAGGGGGTAGGGGCGGGGCGGAGGAAGTAGGTGAGAGGAAGGACCCCGACGGAGTAATCAGCCCCTAGCTTGCCGCAGCTTGAGCTGACATCCCTAGCATTGCTAATGAGAAGGAAAACCTTTTCACTTACATCGTTTCCTACTTAGCTTTTTTTCATAAACTAAACGCGAAAATGAATTTTTCGATTAAATCTACCCCAGATGTGGCGTTGATCCAATGTCTGATTCACTATATTTCTTTTCGTTTTCCTTAAAAGTCAGCTATCGTTAAATGTATTTTAATACTCACCTAAATATTGGAAAAGTTTTCGCTAAGAACTCCCAAAAATATATTTAAGAAGATTTCATTGGGGTGTGCTGTGAAGCTGAATAAATCAGGTGAGGAAAGGAGAAGGAGAAGAGAATGGTTGGGAATTACTTCCTTATTCAGATCTGGTCACTAAACACGGCTGAACCTACTTTAAGGAACGTTTCGATTCTGATGACGATGGTGGTCTTTCACCAGGGCGATACTGAGAATATTTAAGAAGATTCTAATAAAACTAAGCTAAAAAGACTTATGATGTAAGCGTAATGAATAGGATCACGAAATGGACCCTTAGATGGTTTCGGCATTCAGAGCGAATATGAACGAAGAAAGGAATGTTAAAAGAATATATAATGTGAAAGTGAATGGAAGAATAAGTAGGGGACGCCCGAGGAAGACATGGCATGATAAAGTAAATCAAATACTTAAATCTGGCTATGCGAAGAGTGAGAATAACAGAAGAATATGTATAAGACGACGTGTAAATGTGAATGAAGCAAGGAGTGTGTGCCAAGACAGAGTTCTATAGCGGCCCGTCCGTCGCGTGATTATTTTTAATTAGTTAGTTTTAAAAAGACTTTTCAAAGGAAAGAATGGTTAATAGTTTGTACTCGTGAACATGCTTCCGAAGCTTATTTTTAAAAATAATATAAAATTTTAGGTTACCGACCAAAAGCAGAAGCCTGATAATAGAATGTAATCGAACGTGATATACGAAAACACTTCCGTTTACTCCTTTAGTAATAAGTAAAAACGTTTTCTTTCTCTTACTACCGATATCTAATAGTAAGGAAATTATGTTTTTAAATTTGGTAAAAGCATTTCATTTCGTTATGAATACAAAAAACCTTATTTTTTATTAAAATAATAAAACATTGGTAAGTAAATATCAACATGGCAAAATTCAAAATAAGTACGTTCACGTGTTTTGTTTTGCTGCTTTGAAATACGTAGATATATTTTGAATGCGTATTTTGCTCTTAAGTTCTCCTTTACGGGACGAGAGAGAAGGTGCTCTTGTTGGTTTTATTCTGATGTTGGTAGAGCATGCTCGCAATAACGTACCGCAAGCTTTACTCGAGGAAAATGAAAGCATTCCGGGCAACCTGCTCCGCCATATTACGGTGAGCTGAGAAGATGAGATCCTTCTCGGGTTTATATTATTTCTGGCATTTTTCAACTTAAGACAAACATCAAAATATATCTACGATACGGGTCGTGTTTCGCCTGTAAGAATGAATTGTGCAGTTTTCTTCCTAGAATTCTATTATTTTTATTACAGATCTGACGTACGACCACTATGGCGTATGGGCTGCGATATTAACAATCGGTTAATTGCGGGTTCAATTGCAATAGCAGCACAAAATTAATTAACATGCGTAGATTGTAAATGATTTATTTTATCTGATTATCGATTAAGAGTCCCAGCTGTCCAGATTCAGCGGGACTATGACATTCCCAATTTGGAGTGTCTTGTAAGGCTAAAGGAGAAGAGGAAGGTTTACAAGTGCCTGGCTATTCAGATCTGGTCACTCAACACATTTTATGCCATTGCAAGTAATTTTTCAATTCTGAATGTTGTGTTTCTCCAGGACAATACTGAGAGTATCTACAACTAATAATAATTAAAATAAACGATAAGCATTTGATTGTTATGTTATTTTTAGTGATGAAAATAAATTTAATGTTTGTAGTTTGACACTTAATCGATAACATCTCAAGTACAGCAATATAAATAATATTAAGATAAAAATTATTAAATTATTGATCGTATTTTTGGCGAACTTTGTATGGAATAAATAACGATATTGCACAATGTTATTTTAATCAACAATTTGAGATAACGTAAAGAACACGGTTCGACAAGGCAGACATTTGTGCAACTGTCGTGAACATTTTGTATATTCAAACGTAGCCCTGCTCAATCTGAGAAACATTTCCATCCAGACGCAGGCGATACGTATAAAGTATTCCGGAGGCATCAGATTGTGTTGCAATTTCGTGTGAATGCGAGAGAAGAATATTCGCATCTGGTTGGAAAATTGTTGCAGAAACTTTTCCTTGGCATTTTTCGCAGACTGGGTGCGACTGTTACTACACTAGTGGGGAGTTGTGCAGTACACGTCACACGGGGTGGAATACCGCTGGAGATATATTTGTGAGATTGGGTTGGTCACTTGAAACATAATTCCATTACAAATTTCTGCATTCGCAATGTTTTCACGTCCCCATAATTCCCTCAACTATATAATCTTTAAATTCGTGAGCGAAAACAAGCTCCAAAGTTTGTTTTTTTAAAGAAATGATCTACCCTTTAAATCCGATGATAAGTACCTACCGAGTATTAAGACTAAAACACATATTAAGGGTACCATTCTATCAATTATTTACTATTTTCTTAGAGTATGTAGGTACTCGTATTTGAATATTTGTAACGCAGAATGGTGATTATATTGTCATGTCACCCGCTCTGCCCGTTGCTCTCTGGCTGCCGACACGTAAGTACATTACACAAAGCAAAGGTAAAACAAGCGCAGAAATAAGTGGGGATGATTTTACAAAGGGATGTATATACTAGTATAATTCTAGATAAAAAAGTTCATTTCTTAACACAATTATATATTTATGTAGACTTTTACCTAATTGTAATTACTTTTTTCAAAACATTTTATTACTATTGTAGTTTTGATTACTGTTGTATTTACTACAGTCAAAGAAATGTTTTAAATATTTTTAAAAAATCGAACAGTTTGATTCATCACCTTGCTACCTCAATATAAACACTTGAAGATTGAAATAGTTAAATATTTTTTGTTTTTGATTTTTGTTGAAAAAAATAAATAGGGACCACCTCTTGACCTTTAGAATGAAATATCGTCAGCACTGTAACACCTCGTGTGCGCACAGCCGCTTTCACTCTTGTCGGGTTATTGAATTTATCCCCGTTATCGTGTGGGGACTGCGTACTCTGTATTCTGTACCCTACGCGGGGACAAGGCGGCTCCTCAACTGGATCCCTCCGTATACTTTTCCCAGTCCCCTTCCCATCCCATCCCGCCACCCCGCTATCCCGCCATCCCCTTCTGCCACCCTGCCCCTGTACTACCTACTCAGGCCCGGCCTTGAGTCAAACGGCGCCTGGCGCAGGTAAACTTTTCGTTCGAACAGAAGATTGGTACCAACTCGTATCAAGTATAAGACAAGAGGCACGGGTTTTTATCCCGCGCCGTTGGGCCGAGAATTTGGGGGTTCAATTACCGTCCACGAACGGTGTGTTTTTTCAAACTCTATCTCATATATATAAAGCACCGTTATATCACTACCTTGGCGATTCGCAGCCTGGGGTGGTCTGCTCCAATCGCACCGGCACGGGACCGGCCCTGTCCTACTCCACACAACTCGTTACTTCCAATCTCTAAGAATATCGGTATTTATATCATTTTTTTTTTAATTACACTCACCGAAATATGTTGTAGATTCTAATCCACTTTTTGTTTGAATTTCACCTTCGCTGTGCAGTCGGTAAAGTACGTCACTTTGGATTCGGAGGCGAAGATGGTCCAGCCGCTAAGAAACTCCGAGGGAACATTTCTTTATGTGTCAAGCGTCGTTTTTAATTAAATAAAAAAAAGTACTAGCAGCATGACTGTATATATACAATATATAGTAAGCCGGTTAGTAACTGAGGGGACAAACACGTCAGATTCCCATCCAGGCGTCGTGGGTTCAATTCCTCTGCTAGCTAGTCCTCCATCACTTCACTAGCACCATCTTCCGATTATTATGATGGTATTAGGAGTTTTTCAAATATTGTCTGGTTATTCTTGACCCAGGAATGTTTGTTTTTCTTTTTAAAAAATGTGAAAATCGAAAGGTTCAGTGCTGACAAACAATCTGACCACATCATTTTATATTTATTTCAAAATATTTTTTAAACATGCATTTCCGCATCACTCGGTTTTATTTTTATTTTGAGGAATGTCATTTATCTGTAGAAAGTAGGAGAGGGGAATGAAGGGCAGGGAAGGTTAGTTAGTACCTGGTTATTTATATCAGATCTCTAAACCTAGCCTAAAGTCATGTCAAGTAACGTTTCAATTCTGAATAATGGTCTCTAGGAAAATTTTGAGTTAGGAGAGTTTTAGCCACTAGGACGATTTTGAAAATATTTTTCTCATTCTGGAATGAGGTACAATTATTACATTTCAAGACTTTTATTTATGTAAAATCTAATTAGATTTTAAATTTAATATATTTTGTGCCACTTTTATAATAAAAAACGCTGGGTATTTCTACGATTTCTTAAGAGTCAAAGAGCTTACCTCTCTCCCAAGAAGGTTTTAATCTGAGTTTTTGTTTAAGAAATCATAAACCGTAGGAAGTATAGTATACGGGTATTATTTATATTTTAGTTGCAGTGCTGGTAATTATTGTTTCACGGTCAGTTGATTTGTTTCATAATTTAATCAATCCAAATTTAGTGTACTATATCCCAGTAATGGAGGTCATTAACTGCGGCAAAAAAATGTTTACAAAGGCTAATAATTCTTGAAATGTTTAATTGGTATTCTGCGGGATATAAGTTGTTTATCTCGTGTGCATTATTATGATAAGTGGGTATGAAACGGTTTGAAACTGGCTCGGGAAGGCATAAAGTACTCGGAACACGAAAACAATACAGCCGCCCAACCCCGTATGGCTACCACCACCCTTTCCCCCGCCCCTATTGCATACAGAACCCGACACGAAAGGCACACGCTGCTCTTCAGGCTGCTCTCAAGGACCCCATGGGGTAACTTATCAATTCCTTCATTATATTTTAACTGAATGCACTTTATCTTTGAGATAAAACTTAGTTTTACTTCCCTTGTGCTTTAGACTGCAGCCAGCTTTAAATCCCTAAAGAGTTATAAATTGTTCATCGCGTGCATTATTTAGTGGGTTGGTCCTTATAAATGAAAAACAAACAAAGGTATGCTTTAATAACTTTGACATTTAGCAGGTAGGTGGAATTTTGTGTACCTACGGGTGTGGAAGACCAACCCTGCCGTATGGCAGTGAGGCATGAAATTGGCATAGGATGGACGAAATAAGGCTGAATGCAGAATACACAAGCTCTCCGAAACGTATGTGTGGTAAGATTACTAAATTGCGAATGAAGAGATACGAAAGAAAATCAAACCCGAACACAGGTAAAGAAAGAACATTTAAAGGGTTTTGACTGTGAATAGACAAAAATGTGTAAAGCCAAGTGAATGAAAGAAGAAATTGAGAGGCCGTGGAAAGTTATGGCACGATCGAGTGAATGAAACACTTGTATCGAGATATGCATCAGAAGAGTATGTATTTGACGACGAATGAATGTAATTGAAGCAAAGAGTGTATACCAAGGAAAATTTGACCCCTACGGATAATTGCCTGTTATTAGAAAAGCAATCCTAGAAAAATATTTATTTTTCATTACTACATAATTTTATTCTAGGTCACTGCTTCTACCTAACAATGATCCAAAAATATTCTTGTAATAATTTGGCTGTAGATATTTACAATTTCTTAGGACTTCAAACAGCAAACGGTGATAATTTCTGTTCCATATGTCGTCAGAGAACAGATTCTAACCCCACCTCTCCCCCATTCCGCCCCAACCCTTCGCCACCCACCTCAGAGAAGTTATCTGAACTCCGAACGATCGTATCTTAGTAAAAGTTTACAACTCCTTAGGAAGAAAATTTTCTTGACTGTTCTGGAGGGGGGGAGAGGGGTGGTGCGGAGGCTACAATGCCGGTCCTTAAAAGGAAAAGTCTTAAAATATATATTTTTGATTTACGCGCAATTCGAAGAAAGATAATTCATCGGACATGACGAATAATCTACTCTCCCTGTAGTATCATACTCAGTAGAATAAGTACAATTAAATTTCATTTATTGAGAGATGTTGCTTTCACAGACGGAATATTTTCACTAGGGACAAAGTTAATTAAATCTTTATAAAATACATATTTAGTTCTTAGAATCTTTCCGAAATTACGATTATTAAAAATCAAAAATTACTCAATAAATAGTACAACATATTATTTTTTTCTTCAAAACCGCACCAAAATCCTAACTGCTCCCGTAGCTAGAAGAACTATGGCATCCCCAATTCATATGTATTTCATGTATATGCCATAGTACTACTAGCTACGGGAGCAGTAAGTACTTTTGTGCGGTTTTCATGAAAAAAAAATATTCTGTACTATTTATTGAGTTTTTATTTTATTTTTAATAATCATAATTTCGGAATGCATTGAATACCTAGTGAGGCTGAAGGGAGCGAGAAAGGGAAGGAGAAGTGGATGAGAAAAGTTATGAAGTACCTGTCTTTCACCAGGGCGATACTGAGAGTATCTTCCACTTTATGTGGCCCTTTTCACCGTTCACACTCTATATGTCTCCGGTAAGTGTTCCTGTCAAACTTTAATTCGCCTGGTTTCAAAAATATTGGTTTATTTGCAAATGTCTGAAAAAAGCCAGCAATATTGACTTTTGTATTCGACAACTTTTTTTATAATGTGCTCGCAACAAGTACACAGAAACTTTTTTAACTTCAATTAGTTTAATCTGTACTTAATTTTTGCCTATAATTTTTATTTCCAAGGAATTAAACAAATTTTATAATTAGGATGTAATTAAGGTAGTGTTTCTTTACTACTCGAGCTTTCACTCAATTTTTATTGGTGAAAGCGACCCAAGATATTTATTTCTGGAGTATCCATTCAATTTTAGTTGAAAACTACGCTCCGCCACTGTTCGGTAAGTGCGAGGGAAGGGGCGTATTATTAGAAAGCATAAATATCTTCCGGAACTTAACTAAGGCCTGCGAGTCTTCGTCTCGAGGTTGCGTCAAATTTATATGCCAGCCGTGACACTTAGGCAAAATTACAACCTCTCACTCGTGAGATAATGCAGGTGCAAAAGAAAGAAAACTTCCCTTTTTATAAAAAACATTCAAATTGATTTAATTTTATATTTAATAGAATATTTCTCATGGTGGTATTCATACAAGCTGCGTTTATTTGGATTATTAATTCCTCAAAAAGCATCTAATGCGATTATTACTTCCACATTCAAATCATTATGATAATTTATTTCCTAAAATAAAAGTTCATTTTTATTTGTTTCAGAGTTCATCGTCGTTCTACTAAAACACAGGTATGAAAAAAAAATATGATTTACTGTTTGAATGGTCAAGTATGCCAAATTATTTATCAAATAGACAAATTCAAATTCTCGTAACTGTACAATTCAAAATAAATAAAATTGCTAAAGGGTTGAGCTTATTGCATAATTATTTTAAACATTCTAACATCCAAAGTAGATAAGGTAGTACATGTTAGGTTTTTGGATTTTTTTTATTTAATGGATTATTTATTTGTTTGATTTAGTGTGGTAATTATTCATACATTTATTATAATCTTAATTGCATGCAATTTAACAATAAGCCAGAGAAGATATAACAGAAAATATATGCAATTACTATATATTATTTTAGTTTAACATAAATAAGATTATTTATGTAAAAAGTAAAGCTTTTATAAATTAACATAATAGATTTTCAAGGCGGTCTTCCCATCATCTGCATTCAGTCCATTAATTATGCCTCAGCATCCATAAATGGCGTTAAACGTCACTTTCTATCATTCTAATATTAGCAATACGACAAATGATTTTTCTGTAAATTTTCTGTCGATAGCTAGAAAAATGTCTAAGGTTTCAGAAAAATAATAATTTTAAACCGAAAGCTCTTAAATTATTCAAAAAAATACTTAAATGTCAGTAAAAGGTGCGGTTTTCAAAAACAATCTTTTTGACACGTTTTACCTAAAATTCTAGTACGCATTTCATAAAGATTACTGTTTAAATATTGTATTAATAGGAAACCTTAGACATTTTCCTAACTACCATAAAGAATTAATAGATAAATCATTTGTAGTATTGCTTGTATTAAAAAGCCAAAAAGTGTTCATTTTTGGGTGCTGACTCTTAATGGGGAACTGAGCTTTTCTGACTGTCGGCTTGGGTTTCTTCGTTCTTTTGAGTGATTATTTTCTTTAAATTGAACTTCTCGCCTCAATAATTATTAATATTCACAAAAATAACTTTTCACGTGTAAATTTAAGCATTAAAAGCATCGGTTTGGATAAATAAGGCTTACTGCCAGATTTCCAGCCAGATGAAATAGAATAAAACAGTAATTACCTTACTTTCGACATCTGTGATATCGATAGTCTATATCATAAATAATGATCCTCATGTTTTACTGCATTATTAACTAGCGTAAGCCTTCAGCTTCGGTCCTCCTTAATTCCCTTTAGACATCTTTCGACTCCCGATATTAGTATTATTTGCTCGGGCCCGGCACGCCCCTGGAATCGTAGGAGATTTATTGCCTTCTCACTTTCCTACTTAGATATTTCATACTTCGCGAAAATTCTGGCAATTTGTTCTAACGAGAAGGCTTTGCCTCGTGCCGTAAAGATGGAAGTCCAAAAGCAAAACGTGTAAGGAAACCAATCGACTTAATAACTTTTTACATTTTTTGTTTACTTTGCTACCTTCATCCTTTTTAGGTAGGATATACCCAGATAACAAAATATGTTTTAAAAATAAAAATTCTCGTAAAGTAAAAGGTTAATTTGCATGGTTAAAAAAGGTGCAATTGTTTCAAGTTTTGACTATTTCTTACCGTGATATACAAGTTTT
The DNA here is from genome assembly GCA_022651775.1 of Drusus annulatus. Classification (NCBI taxonomy): domain Eukaryota; kingdom Metazoa; phylum Arthropoda; class Insecta; order Trichoptera; family Limnephilidae; genus Drusus; species Drusus annulatus. Next base: position 273,166 of record JAGWCC010000282.1, read on the forward strand.
GTATTTGTGAACTTGTGTATTTAGGCACTCCTTACGCTGGTGACGATAAGGTTGGAATTGCCACGCCTGCCGCCTTTTCGATTTATGGGAAAATTACATCGCTAATTTTATTTTATCCAGCTCAGGCACAAGTATTCAGAGTATAAAAAACTTAATTTGCTACACTATACAATAAAATCGAATCCGACAAATGGTTCGTAAGTGAAGATTTTATACTTCAAAGATTTTTTGCAGGCCTGAAACATTATTTTTTTCTAGATTTAAAAAATGGGCGGATAAACCCAAGGTGTTCCACTCGTAGTACTTACATCGCTTTAAGAATTTAACATATTAAACGTGATGTATACTTATCAGTATTCCAAGGTACGTCTTATTTATGCTATTTGTTTTTAGGTGCAACGATAAAAACATAGTGATCGTCTGAATTGACAGATGACAATAAAAAACATAACAAAATTAATGTATTGTCGTGCATTTTTTTCTAAAAAATTATAAGCTATTCTTAGCAGCTTTTGCAATTTATGCCATGGTTACAGATTCCATCTGCACCATCACGCATCGGTGTGTAAATCCAGCGCTGGTCGTCAGATCTAGAGTCACATCAAACTGTTGTAGAAATCTTTATTCTACAATAAGCAGAATAGTACTATCATCAATAAGACTGTCTATCTAGCCACTTATTCACATAAAAGCTAAAAGCGTACTGTTTCCTATGAAGTTTAATTAAGAAGAACCGAGATAGGTAGTTATTTAGTTGTGTTTATCGTTAAGATGTTGGTTTTACTTGCTGTTTCTCCGCTGTCGACCAATCTCGGCGCGGTGAGATATTAATCTGCGGAAGTATTAAGTCTCGAGACTGGAAGAAGCGGTCTTTGTTACTTCCGTGGGGTAACACTTCTCTACTTGCCACGTCATTTCAGATATCATATTATTTTAATCGTGAATTGTGTTGCAATCATTTTTACTTTGATGGCAAATTTGTACAATATATATTCTAACTAATAGAAAATATTCAACATAAACCAACGCAATTAACTATAAATAATTTATTTTATGAATACGCACGTCCGTGGGAGTGTGAACTGATCTTAATTGAAATTATCAAAAAAAAAAAAATATATTTTTAAATCCCTACCTGCCTAAATACCTACCAATAATGTATTTTAGCAGACTTTATTATACGAGTATATTTGAAATGGATGGGTTAAAATCGTTAATACTTTTTCTTGGCAAGTCAAGTTCTTTTCGGGTTTTTTCACAGGCTTGTTGCCTAGTTGGAGTTAGATAAGAATGTTTTGCCGGTCGGAATAATATAACAGTGTTAAAGGGTGCTCCTTTAGGTGATTCACTTATGTTGGTACTGTATCGATTCACTGATAGATAATAAATAATAGACTATTAAAAAATGTCTTGTGCATGCATTTCTTACTCAATGTATCTAATAGCATGATAAGCAAATTGTCACTGTGAAAAAAGATAATCGATGGTAAACTCTTTTTAAAGGTTTGTCAAACGTTAAAATCTACAGCAAGCAGAAAGCCAGCCAAGCCAGCACCGAAAATATGGGTGCATTTTGCGAACATACAGAAGCGAACTAAATGTCACAAATGCTTATGTCACTACGCGATGGAGAAAAAAATTATATTTACTAATTTGTATTATAAGTTTATTACTAATACCACAGCAGAAATTATAAAAAAAAACGGATTCGACATCGTTTTTAAATGCGTAGACGTATTGATCAATAATTCAATAAAGTTTACTCTATTGAAAGCAAAAAGGCTCTGAATCAAAAAAAAACTGTTTTCGGTCTGTGGCTTTATTGCTTTCCAATATTTTCAATGTCTCCGAGAAACAATAAAATTATTCTTCTCTTTTACTGTTTGTACTCTCGGGCCAAGGTCTGTTACGTCACTAACTAAAATTCTGATTAATGGCTTCCGATTACGTTTGCTATCTGATCAGATAAACTGATTTTACATTTTGCCATTGAGTTATCTTTCATGTTAATGTCGTCCTGACTTTGGGAGTCAGAAAAACCTCGGGCAGATAACTTATTATTCATCATACTGTTTATAGCTTATGATATAACCACTGGAGACCCGTTTTCGTGCAGCGGGCTATTTGGCGCAAGTATCAATCTATCGTCTAGGGATCTGGAGGAATGTTCATCAAACTAAAGGAAGCCATGATCAAGATAAAAGAGCACGTCTCCTTAGGATTAGCGATAGGTATAATCGAAACGATTCCGAAACATTGATAATATAATCGAACGATGTTTCGAATTAATCACATCACAACCACATTTTGGACAACCCAGATTTTTATCCTTCAATTTATTTTTTAATATCTTAAGCCAATATAAATGTTTAAAAAAATACAACGATGACTTAGCATTGATGACTGTAATAAATTTTAATCAAATGTTTCGTTTGAATTTTAATCGATTATATTTATCATCGATCTATATCTTGACTCAATTTTTGTAATATACTGTAATAATTTTTTTTTTTTTTTCGAAGAAGAATTCTTCTTCTGAAAGGTTTTCACTTTGTGATGTCATTATGTATTTAAATTAAAAACAAAATAACTTTGTATACATCACTTTATTAATATACAATACTACTACTACTACAACATGTTTCGTGAGCGATGCTCACATCTTCAGGTATTAGTGTATACTGAAGTTAACAGTTAAACTATAGAAACAGATTTAAGTGCGAGGAGGGGGGGAAGGGTAGGGGAAAAAACAGTAATTAAGAAATTACAATCGTTAAAGGAAGGTGACAAAGGTATAATTAGGGAATTACCAAGTTGTTGGAATGGTCACTAGAGTAGGAAGGTCTGTTAAGTGGGAAAATATTTAATAAAGATTTTTAACCCCTATATTAAAATTTTGAATTTAATAATATTATTATTTAACCTTCGCTATCCTTATTATTTTTTCTGGGAAACGGCAGGGCGGCGTCAACAAGTTGAAAAATGCTTCAGTATTAAAAAGACAATCGAGCCATTCGGAAAGTAATTTCCCCTGCCTGTCAAAAAAACACCCGGCGTCATTGTTAATCTAATCAATGACAGCCATTTACTCAATGGCGACTCTTTTAGTGATGTCATTGGAAGAAATGTGAGTTTTTTTTTATTGCCTTCTAAATTATGCTATTTTGTACAGCCAAATATTAATAAAGTGATGAAATACAAACCTAGTATTTTGATATCCAAAAAATAAAAAGGATAATACTCGATTATTCCCATCACTACTTTACATAGAACCATAAACGAGTATATTGATATATTTTTCAACGGCTTCCTCAACACAAACCGCACCTGTAAACAATAACGACATCTATGAAAAGTTGATATTGCGCTTAAAATATTTCCAAATAAATTGATTTTTTTTTTTTTAATTTGTGAATTCAATTGAATTGAATTTAATAATATTATTATTTAGTTCCGCTATTTTATTTTTCTCTGGAAAGGCAGGGCGGCGTAATTCATTTGTTGAGTTGAATGATGTGCCTATCAGTATTAAAAAGACAATCGAGCCATTCGAAAGTAATCACGAGTGCCCTGTTCAGATTGGGGGTAAAAAAACACCCGGCGTCATTGTCTAATCTAATCAATGACAGCCATTTGCCACTGCAACAATGGCGACACTTTTTAGTGACTGTCATTGGCTAGAAAAAGTCTCCCGGGAGTTTTTTTTATTGCCTTCTAAATTATGCTATATTTTGTACAGCCAAATATATTTGTACGAGTAGAAATATTATTACTCTAGTCAAAAGCCCGTTGATATCCAAAATCAAAATAGGATTATATTTGTGGCTTTATATAAATATTAAAAGTTTTAAATATTGACCACAATGATATTGAAAATATATTTTCACAGCATATAATTAACTTTTTTTTTTCTTTCGAAATAAACAATTTTCATTAACACGTGAATATCAGACATTATGCTTCGAACTCGAGAAAATTTGTAACTAAATGCAATATCCGAGGGCCAATAACATTACAGTATCTTTGAAATTTGTCAAATCCGAGAGTTCGTGATGCGACAAATTTCTTTCTTATCAGATGTTTATTTTTATTCTACGACATATGCAAGTAGGCTTACTTTTGTATTGTGATATATATTACGAATACATTATATCCTTATTTTACTGTAGGTTCCCAAAAATTGTGATTTTATTGTGTTAGGTACTGTACTCTTCTGAATTGAAATACACCTCTGTAATTCTGGTAACGATTTTTTAAATATTAAATCGTGATTAAGGATTTTTTCGCATCTAAATATTGTTATGAAGCACGATAAATTCGATCCAGTGCGATTTTGAATTTTCCCGCTAGTTAAAAATCTATTTATTATGGTGTAATGTTTTGTCTGTTTGCCCCACTGAAAAGTCAAAAAGTGGGGGCATAACGGCGAACGGACCCGGGCTGAAACAGCCACAAGGATCATTCAAGTGTAGACCTTTAAAGATTCAAGTTTAGACCTTCAAGACGCCGAATAGTGCAGTTAACGTCTTTAGAGTCAATGCAGTATTTACCGCCTATGGTGAAATAGCAAATTGAATTAAATATTGCGATGGATAATCCGAGTCGCTACGATCCCGGCAGCCGTCATCGAGGAACGAACTAGCGAGATTTCTCGGCTATCAGACGGGACAGAAGGATTCTCAGCGCGCAGGATCCACGCATTTTCCAGTATCGGTGATAATTGAACAATTTAGTATAATAGTTTGTCTCTACGAGTACCCAATTCTAACGTTATCCACCAAGTTAATCAAGCTTTTCCTGGGCGTAGAATCAATATTCTCAAATATAATACGAGAGAGCATCTAGAGTGTATTATTGTTAAAATTCCTTAAACCCTGCAAGTATGGGTCCCTTTTGTAACCCCCATTTTTAACGAAGAAGAAGAAGGTCCTCTCTAAACCAAAATAAGCGAATTTCAAACACGGAGAAAGATTCGTTCTATCGACTGAACCTAACCGGGTGGGCATTTAAAAAGGTAAGTGAATCCTTGGGACTCACGAACCCGTAATTGTATATTTTGTGCCTCTTTAAAGTAGGCGTACATTAACTGTCTCTTAACAATATACATAGAAAAACCTTTTATTTCACAGTATTGAGAATATCGAATGGAAAAAAAACATCAACACATTTAAAGGGTACACGACAAAACCAGGTTCATTACATTTTTTTCATTTTTGAGATTTGAATACCAATTACTTCCACAAAAATAGTGCTTTAGAAGGATTTCATTAAAACTAGCAAACATCACATTTTTATTGTTTCATAAATGAAAGGGAGAATAAAGTGTAGTCGAGGCAAAAATCAGTTAATTTGTGTATTAAACTGCACAAAAACGATCGCATTGCATTATACACTAAACACAAACGAGCTAATTACAAATTCATAGCTATTTTGTTTATACATTATCTATGGCAATACACATTTAAATACAACATTCGAACTGTCAGTTACACATATCCGGTTTCGTATTTGTTTTGATTATTAATTGTTTTGTAATTGACGAATAAATATGACGTAAAAGTTTAATAATAATTAAAAACCTGCACAATGTTGTAATCCCTATTTGAGAAGCATTCCAGATCTCTAGGTAACATCGATCACTATGTAAAAAAATACAAAAACAGGAGGATTACAGCAATGAGCTCATTTTTGTACGTTCAAGATTTTTTTTTTTTTCAAAAAAACTGAGTAATTAATATATAATTTTTTTTACTATATTTTGGTTGGTTAGCCTGTTTTTGCCGTATTTTCATTTATTATGTAAAACTTAATGAATTCACAACAATTTATGATATTATTGATAAAAGTACAGTTACTTTTACCCCAATATGGTAAAGCTTCATAGGATTCTTGATCTAAACTTACAAGTTATGAAAAAAACTTTACACTCTACTACACCTGTGAGGATGTCGAAAAAAAATAATAAAAAACATTTATAACTTGAGAATAAAATCATTTAAAAAAAGTTGGTAGTAATAATTTAGTTATAAGTACAGTAATGTTTATCACAAGATGGCGAGGTCCCATTGGAGTCTAGATCGAAACTCGAAACCGTTGCACACTCGTGTTGCAAAATTCGTGAATTGAATAGTTGGTAAATGCTGTTTGGCTTGAGTTTTAAAAACGGTGCCAGGAAATTGGTACAATGCAATAAGTGAAAGACATCGATTAAATGTGGCTGATATCCAACACAGATGTCGCCAACCATTGCAGTTCCCACTACAAATCAAATATTTAACTTGACTTGGAAACTTGTCTCCTGAGAGCAATAATATACATGACCTGTTCAAAAGAAAAGGTGAATTTTCGCGGGCTGTGTACATTCGACTATCGTTTTTTTTTTTGTTATGTTGGCACACATATGTTTATCATATGTTAGCATTATCAGCCATTTTAGATTAGTGGTTTATTTTTGACAGCTGGAAAGGTTAGTCACGTTTTTATGTGTTCTTCGATTTATTACTTTTGAAAAACATGGATTAAACAATAAAATCCATGATTTGTTTTTCCACAACTCCAGGACGCTCATCGTCATTAACATCTTCTCGGCCTTCTGTAAAGCGCTTGTACCACTTATAAACACTTTTTTGAGACAAAGTTGACTCGCCGAATGCCACAGTCAACATTTTAAGTGCGTTGGAGCACTTTATTCCATGTTTAACGCAAAATTTAATACATATTCTTTGATCTATTTTTTTCTAAAGTAAAATATCGAAGAACACACAAAAACGTGATTAACCTTTTCAGTTGTCAAAAACAAACCACTAATCCAAAATGGCTAATAATGCTAACATATGTGTTCTAACATAACAAAAAAAATCGATAATCGAATGTACACAGCCCGCGAAAATTCAAAATTCACCATTTGAACAGGCCTCGTACAAGCTGCTGTAGTCAGTTTTTATGAGGTTTGCTGGACTCGGCTAGAACTGGGCGTGGCTAGGGCTAGGGCTAGGGTATTTATACATCCATTCATAGCACATGTCAACATAATGTTTTTGTTTATTCGTATAACCACTAGCGTTGTGACCGCTTTGAGAGAACTGCTTCAAAGAACTACTTATTTTGGCAACAGTTCGTACTTCATTCATTGTTCATTGAACAAATACTTCAATTGAAGTCGGTAGTTCATTATTGCGTTCATTCATTTTAATAACTTCATTTCATTGAACAAATATTTCAATTGAAGGTGGTAGTTCATTTTAGCCTTCATTCATTTCATTAACTTCATTTCAATAACTTCATTTCACTGAACCAACAGTTCAATTGAAGTTGGTAGTTCATGTTAGCCTTCATTCATTTGATTAACTTTATTCCTTACTTTTTAATTTGGTAAGGAACCGGTTCCAGTGCTTTCCAGTTTTAAAGTGCTACCGACTAGTACGTGATTTTGTTGGCGAGTAAGCAGTTCCAGTTCTTTTCGTTTTGTAATCTCTGCCAGTGCTTTTTCGGTGAGGAACCGGTTCCCAAAAGAACTGAACAAATAAGCGGATAAATTCAAATCTCTTTTTTGCGAGTTCGACTTCAATTGAAGTGTTCATTTCGAAGGGTTCTTTTTAAAGAACTAACAATTCGTGAAGCATTCACAAAACATTGAAGTTTTTCCCAACGCTAATAACCACTGTTTCACAGTATTGTTATAAACAAAAATATAGCATGTAACCTAATAAACCGTTGAGTTATGTTAATTTATTTCGCGTATCAAAATGTGTGGACGGAGTCAACGGAGACGCGGGACATGAAGAAAATTCTAACAATACTTTAAAGCGGTGTGAAAATTTGGGAGATTTTGTTGTATCTTTCTTTCTCATGGTGTACGACGTAAAAACCCGTAGAAAATTATTTGTCCCAAATTTGTATAGGTTGAGTAAAAAGAATTGACTCTCTCTTCATATATTGTTACTTCAAGCTTGTCCCAGTCTTGATTGTGACAGCAAGTTTAGTTTTTTCTCTTTTTATTATCTGATTTATAAATAACAAGCTGTTCTATCCGAGTTTTACCCCTTTCTTTTTTCATTGTATTGAAAAATAATATGGCGTATTTATTGCCTTGGATACGTTTTAACAGTTTAATTAATTTTTCAAAGCTCCATCGCTCATGACGGATAATATATTGCAAGAAAAAAATAGTTTTGCTGACCTAAAAAATTCACAAAGACAAATCTGTATACATTTAATAATGCCAGAGCCACAGTTCGAGATGTTTTGCTGCTTCTGGTAACACACAAACAGCTATATTACTGCTTTATAATGAAGATGATAAAACCTTATAAAAAAAAATATTACAAGTATCTTATACAGGTACCCCACACCTAGTGCTGTAATAAATGTTTTATGACCCATATTAAAAATAAGAAGGTGCCTCTAATATTTATTATTCGTTAATTGTAATTTAAAATTTAATTATCATTGTTCAAGTCATAGAGATACGCTAGGGCAGTTAGGAAGAATAAGTCTGAAGTTTCTCTTTATGCGTTTAAAACTAATAAAAAGAAGCCCTAGGTAAACCATTATTTCACACGTACCTAGGTACTGAAACCTCATAACAAGAAACAAGCAAGTACACACACACACACACACACACACACACACACACACACACACACACACACACACACACACACACACACACACACACACACACACACACACACACACACACACACACACACACACACACACACACACAAACACACACACACATTTCATTGAATTATGTATAATAGATTTCACTGTCTATTTATTATTTCCTCCAAATATGGCAATTTCAAATCAACTATTTCAAGGTGTAGTGACAGAAAAGTTTTTAATAGAAACTTTTTTTAACAACCATTATTTCACGAAGACATAAATCATAAGTTTGACATTTGTCGAATTACTACTATTGGTTTTACTCCAATGCCTAGGAAATAATCATCACGAGAAACACGCAAGGCGACGAAAAACAAATACAACTCCCCTTGCAAAGCCTTTTCTAATATTAAAAATGTCAACAAAATGCAAATTTAATAGGTAAGTACTACCTACTAGACATCGGATTAAAATGCGTTTTCGTATTTAAGTTGACAAAACTACGATGGTCGTGGCCGTCATATTCCCAATAATTATTGGATTATTAACTGAAATATTAAAAATTAATTATTAAATAATTAATTGGCAATATAACGGCCAGGAGTTTTGGAATCTCGTCATAATATTCTACAAAATCCGATGTCTAGAAAGTACTATTTGCTTATGATTTTTAATCTAATAGTACTTCAATATTTAAATCTTCACCCACTATTTTTAATTATTTCAACTGGGGAAGTACCTAACTGCTTTCTAGCCACTGGTATTTTCTATTTTTTTCCAATATAATATGATAATTTATCAATAATACCTAATTACGCTGTAGTGTTAGTTAACCCGTTAGATAAATTGCCCTCTGGTAATAATTAAGACTGATAGATTTGTGCGATCATTTGGGGATCGGAGAGCGACGATCGGTGATCACAATCACCCAACTTGTATGTGATGGATCCCTGGAATGCTCGGGGTAATTAGCCGGTCAATCGGTGTCGCGGTACTTGGGAATCAGAATGCGTTCAGTTGCCAGTCTCCAGTCATGTGCCAATCGTGGATTTTATTTTATTTTTTTGGAAGAAAGCAACGCATAACTCTCTAGCTTCATTAGTTTGGGTACTCGCTTAAGCTTTTATATTTGTGTTAAGGTCGTACCAACTGTTACAGGCATGCTATTTTGTTATTTTTTTATTACAAAAAAAAAATACAAATCGTCGCTGGAAAGGCAAAAGAACTGAAGCGGAAATTTGGTAAAAAATGAGTTAAATATGTAGTTTTTTTTTCTGCACCCAATGCTCTGACTCTCGTTTGATTCTAAATACTTTAGTGGCCCTTCGGACATCTAAAATATATTTACCATTTGGGGGAAGGCTTGACTCAAGTGACAAAAGTGTGAGACTTTTTTTTAGCTTTTTGTCGCTTCAGGTAACTCAGTGAGATCATTGAGTTACCTGAGATAACTATTTTTTTTCAAAATCCCACCAGGTACTGAAGATTTATGAATGTAAAACAAAAAATACTTCAAGGTGCTCTGGTGTAAACTTCACAACATAGCGCTTCAGCCCTTTTGCATTTCTGGAATTATACCAAATATAACATAACATGGAAAATTTCTTCAAATATAATGTAAAAAGTGTATGTTACTCTTCCGAGGAAAAGTAATGCGGTTTTTTTTTCATCGATATGAATTTTCTCTTTTGTGTACATTTTGTCGGAACATTATTAGATACGTATTTGTACACACCCCTTCATTGAGTAAAGTGGTGAATCAAAAAAAGTTTTAATAACATACAAACATACCCATGCGAAATACTATAACGATTGCGTAAACAACAACAATTTTATCCTACAAATATTAGACTTTTTTAACTTTGGACACGGATAATAAGTTGTTTTCATAATAAATATTTACTTGTTGTTACGCGTCAAAAATCCCGAAACATAACATGACTTGCCGGGAAAAATATAAGTTGAAAATCAACACATTTAAAATATAGAATAATAATGTTTACTGAAATACTTTTTATGTAGGTACTTAAACAGGTAAGTAGGGATTTGAAAAGATATTTTTTTGTAAATTCGATAATTTTTATTACCATCAGTTCCAAATTTGAAAAGTTCACACTCGTACGTACGTACTCATACGTACGTACCATTGACCAAGCATGTTTACTCACCTACGTACGTACATACACAAAAGATAATTATTTACAGTTAAAATAAAATGTCGGGTTCATCTATTTACACCGTACCAATAATATAATTTATTTTAATTGAAAACATGCAATGACTTGTACCTACTTGCATGAACCAAATAATCTGAACCAATTGTTAAGCGGCTGTTTATATTCAGTTTAATAATTTATTGATAATATTAAATATTTAAATGTATCACGCTTTATAATGTAGGTTAAATCAATATTATAAAATCTTGGGTTCTTTCACAACAATGACATTCTTTATTTGTTTCAACAAATCGTAATCTTAATAACATTTGATATTATGTGGCCAAAATAAATATGGATGCAGGTATGTAATATGTTTCGTCCGTGTATTCATGAAAATTCACATATGAGTTTTCATTTCAGTTGGCCACACTGCGCGAAAGAGCGCTAAAATTGAAAGTCGTAAAATAACACCGTAAAGCAATTATTAGATTACTCGGCATTGTGGCAGCATTGACTGGAGAATCGATAATTCCAAATGTGGCCGCTGGAGGGCAGCGTGCGGCGCGCGCCCACTCTTCGCAGCCAGTAACCTCGAACGAACGTAATAAATATGCGTTTATCGTCCCATGAAGAAGATGATTAAGACTTTTTTTTTAATTGATGCACGTTCGTTTGACGAACAAAACAACAACACGTCAAAAGTACATTTTATTATTTTTATACCAAAATAAACGTTCAATTCGACGAACGTGTAAACGTACGCTCGCGTTCCACGCAGTCAGCTGCTGCCTTAGCTCGCTGTTCCGTGTCGCTTCTTGTCCGCTTTCGATGTTTTCTGTTTTATTTTGTTATTTCTGTGATGCAAGCCCAGTTTGCCGCTAAAAATACCCTCTCTGTGAACTATAAAGGCAGTCAGTGTGGTGTAAGTGTATTTTAAGACCTGGAATCCTTTCAAGAGAGGTAAATTCGCAGTATTTATATTAGCAGATCGAACATAACCTCACATCGCGCGCCTTGTTTCTAGCCGCGGGCGAGGCTCGCCTTCACATGGGAAATGTCGCCAAATTAATTGATTTTTCCTTTCTTTATAGTATTGTGATATTTTCATGAATGAACTTGCCCATTTTAAAGACGCTAAAAATATATTTTCATTCTAGACTTTGAATTTTTTTAAACACGTGAAATTCAGCCGTTTGGAACGATTCGTGCAAGTTGTCTGATTTTAATTGTATAAATTATATTACTCGGGTATATTTAGTTAACCAGACATGATAATTATTATGCCAAATAAATCGTATCGAAGTCATTGTACCTGTCCATGGACTTGAAATTCAATTTTTCTTACTAGAATCTTACGGGTGTTGGTTTCGTATTTTTGCTGAGATATGCACGAAAAAATTCAGAAACAAATGACAAAATCTTACCTGTTGGTTTTTATTCTTCATTACGGAAAAGAATGATCGAATAACTCACAAATATTATTTTGTTGACATTTGAATAAACAACAATTTGAATTGACGTGATATTGTGTACCAACATATTGTTTACTTTGAGCTAAGCCAATAGGTGGTGTCTGTTTTGTACCTAGTCTATAATGTTAATATCCAAATGGTTTCTACCAAGAATCGATAGTATTATAATGATGTGTACCGCCGTATAATAACCGGCTACTTGAAGTCATTAATTACCATGTACTCAATCGATATCTTTACTACCGAAAAGCAATTTCAAGCGACTGAACACCTATAAAACTACTACAGGTAAAAACTTTCGGACGTCTTGTGAACTTTCTTCAATATAATAAGGTTGGGATATTAAATACATTTTGTTAAAATAATGCATTTATATTTCAATGTGTCTCCACTCTGTATCTGATTACCCTTATGGACGAAATAAATTAGTATAATTAATATTTGATTACTTTCGTTATTCATGAGATAATATGAAAACTACATCATATTGCGAAGGTATATTACCTTAAAAAATTTCATTTCAAAACATGTTTGTAAATTCATAAACCAGTTTTCTGCTGATCCTTTAAAAAATAATTAGGCAGGTAGGTACCTACCGACGGCGACCTAATAAATGCATTGGACTTTTGCCAAATCCGATTTGTAAGTGCAGTCTTATTTATTTTTAATCATAATTATTCCTTTTATCGTCAATAAGGATAAAAGGAATTATCCTCTATTTTTTATTGATTTGCCTCTACAAAAGCCTAAAAAAATTCCATTAGATTTGATTAAAACAATTTATTGATATAAATTCACCTTCAATCAAAAATCACACCAAGGCTGAAAAAGTCAACCATGAAAAAAAAAACAGTTTTATAACCGTCAAACTTTGTACCTTTGTGTTGTGGTTTTTTTTTTATCCCAAGGCAGAATGGAATAAGCCACTTTTCTCAATAATTGTAATTCAAAATCAGGTAGGATAAAAGGAATTATCTTGTTATAAACGTTCACCCATTTCGACGTTAAATCCACGTCGCTAAAAACAGCGGTAATGATTTTTTCATTTTCGTCAGTTTTAATAACAATGTCGTTCACACCTCCTTTCCGCTCTGGGGAACTTCTGCTCAACTTGCATTAATTCATTTATGTGTCGGAATGTTCATTATTAAGAAAAATAAAACATGCACACGAGTCACAAGGCGTATCGTGTTGCTAGCGAGACCTTACCATTACTAAAAAATAAAAGAATGGAGTAGCTACCCATAATATGTAAGTAGGTATTTACAAGGTTCCTTAAAAGACCTTTCTGCACCTATCCAGTTTGGCAGTATATAGAAAGCCCAGAGTAAAAAAGTATTACTCTGGTGAGCTGTTAATTTTCTTTGTTCAAATCTTTTACAACTTTTCTACTCTAGGAGAGTTTTTTATAGTACTGAGGGTGTACGTTCAGAGGACGGGCGAGGGGGCGGCCTTATTTATGATAATTTATTCTCAATACCAAAAATATCGAATTATAATCCAATTAATCCACGTCCGTTAAATATGCCATCGGCAAAGATTTACACCACGCTATGAAGAACGTTGCCAAGAGATCTTAATATTTTTTCCACGGAATTTTCAAATATATTACAACGTAAAAAATGGTTATTATGTAGGTACATAAGAACGATTTTTTATTACATATTCGTAAAAAGCATTTACTTTGTGGCTCGACATATTTATAAATAAAACACATAAACTTTGTTTATAACCACTTTATTATTTAATATTACGTCTACCGGTTTCGGAAGTACCCTTCCATCATCAGGACAATGTTAAAATTGATTGATTTTATTAATCAAAAAATATTCAAATACTTTTGAAATTCTCAATAATTTGAGTATTATTATTTTTCAGTTTGTTGTGTCGTTTTTGCTTCATTTGTATAAATAATTTGTCCCCGTTTAAAATGTGTGAAAATTTATCATCCAGATAGGCCTTCCCTAGGCCACAGTTTAAAAACAATGTGAATTTAAATGATCCATTTGCACTACTAATATTATTTCTATTAGAAGCCATAATATTATGAGAAGTGTTCTACGAATAGAAACAACCCAACGTAATCTTTGTTAACACTTTCGTAGTAGTACGAGCAGCTTTAGCCTACAGGTTCGCGTAGGCGGGAGACCTGAACCGAGTAGGTAGTTGGGTATCAGATAAAGGGAAAGTAGTACTATTTCTCTCGGATCTCGTGTATGTATGAGTTGCCTTTGGACCGGACCATTTTATCACCTGCGGGGAAAGGGGAGGGGGGGGGGCGACTAAACAAACTAGCTACGTTATCCGATACGATACCAACGCACCTTTTGTTTGATTACTCACACACGTGCATACTTTGGAGACACTCACACTAACACGTTTATACAGATATTAATAGCTCTCGTGTCATATGGATAGATACAATCGGCCTTGGTATGGACACATACGTTTTTTTTGTTTATTTCTCAATCGTTATACATGAAATAGAAGATTATAAATTTGCCAAAGATATCGCTTGTTAGATAAATTTAATACTTTTACTATTTACGCCTATAATTTTGGACTTAAACAAAGGTACAATTTTTTTGATTATTAAACATAATAAAGTGCAGAAATAAGGTAATGGATATCTATTTCAGGTAGATTACTAAAAATATATATAACACCAACAATAATATAATTATTTCAAAGATTACACTCAACATCTTTCGAAGCAGTATTGTGGGTAGGCACTTACACATTACACGCAAAACAATAAAAAATAAGTATTTTTGAAGAAGCAAAAATAAAGAAAGCGACCGAGATGGCAAATCCCACAAAAATTCTCATTGCCAGAGATCCATGGTAAGTTTTACGATTAAATAAGTTTAAAAATATATTTTTTTGTGAAATACGTTCACTAGAACACTAGAGAACTGTTCGAGCCTGTGGAACTAAGACACTTCCCATATGGGGAAATGTCGCGAGAGAACCAATCTATCGCAAATTTCTACAAAGGTTGCTTTACTTTTGTACCGATTAGATATACCTGATTAAAATACCGTTATATCGGCCGCCAAAGGTAGAATTGCAAATTGAAAGAAGACAACATCGATAAGTCTTATCATACGATATTGCATAATTTGTATTTTTTATGAATCGTACGATTTTGTTAATGGTGATTAGTTATCACTGTTTTTTATTATGTTTTATCATAAATTTATTGAAAAAGTTTTAAAGTGGCACAGCAGTATAAAAAATCGAATATCGTCGCCGGAAATGCAAAAGGGCTGAGGCGCCATTTTGGGTAGTTTACACCAGAGCACTTTAAAGTTTTTTTTGTTTTTAAATAAAGTTCATAAGTGTTCGGTAGGTTGGATTTTTTTTAAGTTGATTCATAACTATTGAGTTATCTAAGTCAATTTTTTTTTCACTGAGTTACCTGAAGCGACAAAAAGCTTAAAAAGTCCTAAACTTGTGTCGCTTGAGCCAACCCTTCTCCCAAATGGTAAATATATTTTAGATAGCCGAAGCGCCACAAAACTCTTCATAATCAAACGAATGTCAGAGCATTCGATGCATTTAAAAAACTGATAAAAACTGCATATTTAACTAATTTTTGACCACAGTGTTGCTTAAGGTTTTTTGCCTTTCCAGCAACGATATGTATCGAGCTTTTTTGTTGGAGCTTAATTTTACTTATCCCCTTCTTCCTTTCGCACACATAATTATTAGTGGTGATAGTTCTAATGTTAAATTGTGAAGAAAAAAAGTCAAATGGATCACAACATATTAATCACATAATGAAATGTACTCCAATCCGCACTTCCATAGTACGAGTATATCTCATTCATATATTCGTATTTTTTATTGTTTTTTAAAGAAGTCCATATCTCTACCATATTCCTTAAACTCCCCACAAGTATGAAGTGTAAAACGCATTATAATTTCATCGGTCAGTCATCAAAGCGCGATTTGAGCGCATTAAAAAGAAGGTGCCCCGGGGCCGCCTGTGGCCGCCTGTGGCCGCCAGTGGGCCACTAACGGCCCCCTCTCCCCTTTCCCCCCGCAATCGGGTGGCAGTGGGTAGGAGGGTGCCCACCTAATTGCAAATCGATGGACTCTGAAAGCCTGACGCACGGCGCACTACCTCAATTATTTTTAAAAATACACCGGCTTATTTACATAAGCCAATTTTCGAATCAACGTGAGCACGTGAACGAACAGGTTTAATCAGTTTGAGTGGAGCTCGGAAGGAAACGAGTATTGCATTCCGAGGGAGGGCCCTCTAATTGTACCACATTGATTCGTATACCGCTGATTCTTATTTGTATTTTCGTTTGTCCCTCTGCAAATTCGCAAACTGTTTGTTTCGAATCTTTATAATTTAGCTTTTGGTGTCGTTCCCATCCTTAAATCTGATTATTTCAAATTTTCTATGATAACAACGAATAGATACGTTATTTCAGTTTGTAAAAAAATGTGAAATATTTACCAAACTGAAAATATTTGTGATATTTTCCTAATGAAAGAAAATGAGAATTTTGTGTAAGTACCTACCTACATACCTACTGATATTCTGAAAAAATAAATATTTTGAAGGCAACTTAAGATAGCATGTTTTTGAAATTGTATTATGTAGGCTGTTAGTTAGGTGCATTGGGATTTAAATCACGTATAGGAAAGTAAAACTGGCATTTGAACAAGTCTCAAGGACAGCTAAAAGTTAGGTATAATGGCGAATATGAATATATTTTTCTTTTCCATGCAACTATATCTTTTTAGGACTAATTTTTCTATGGTTAATACAGTACATTAATTAATCCATTGACCATTTCAAATTATTTCTGCTGTGTTTATTCTTAGCGCTAATCATTCATAAACTGGTGGAGTTAGCATAATTTCGGAATTAATCCCGAACGATGATTGCGTTCAATTAAGTATTTACTCGGAGCAAATATTAGGCATCAACTAAAATCTACCGCATTTCGATACTTCATCATTTGTCCGAATTGAGAATGGGCAGAGTGTTGTTGACCACACTAATTATTTGACATTATTTCCCCAATGCGTGCGGATGTAGAATCGAATTAATGCGGTTGCGGCATTCGTTCCGAGCTTTCGTAAAGAGAGCTAATGGTAGTTTTAGTTCTTCATTCCGGTTTCAGTTGACGTGAGCCGTGCACGAGTCCGGTAAACCGGCCACAGCCCCGAACTGCTTTGTATGCATTGATTGAGAGCTATTTTAATAATTAAAGCTAAATGTATCTGTACACACTAGGACATAAAGTGTGTGGGGGCTTGGGGTCGGTATGATTTAATATGCAGTGCGGGGTGCATCGGGGCCAGACCACGGCGGTGCAGTTGGGGTTAGCCGACAACGTAAACTACCCCACCCGCCAGACACCACCACCAGCAACCAGCATCCAGCAAGCCTGTCATGACTAGCCAACACTAGCCAGTATCTACTTCCCCACCCCGCGAAACCCAACCTCCAGCGCGGGCGGACTTGTCTTGCTGCACTTTTGAATGTTGAATGAACTATCGAGATGAAAGGCGTTTAGAAATAGCACAGCGACCATGTGGCACACTCAGGTAAATGTCAACCGATGACTCGTATTACAGCCGGTAAGGTCCGGTCTGCAATCCATGCACCGCTCACACGATAAAGGCATAGTTGTGTTGGCTCTGGTTGGGAGCCGCCATTGTCTCAGCGGGAGCCGAGCGGATTCAGCCGTAATACAACTAGGCATGAATTCAGCAGGCTGTCCACGGCTCCAGCCGTTGGCCTACTTATATACCGTCTGCGTCAATACAACAGTCGGAACGATCAATGACATCACTGCAGCCGAGTCGGCGATGCACTACTGACGGAGAGCGCAGCCTGGTCTAGACCAGCAACCTCTTCACTCCAAACCAAACTGGAACTATGAATACCTCGCCACCGCGTTTTAAATAATGATTTCATCATTATCTCGGTAAATTTTATTAACGATACAAATAAAACTCGATCAGATACAGGAATATAATATACCGCTAGACAGCTGTCGGCTGTATATGGAACTAGCCATCCATCAGCAGATGTTACATTGATAATACTTTCTCCAACACTTGCAGATTGTTGGTATCTATATACCTAAGTACCTATCTATCTATTTACAGTTTTGGATACATGTTATTCAATGGGAGTTACGAATCAAAAAGCTTTTGAATTATGACTGGTTATTTGAATAGAGTTTAGCAGTATAAAATAGAACACCTCGCAATCGTTACCTCCCCACTACGGGTAGACAGTTGACCAGTGCCAATGGGTGGTCGCCGCCCGACGAGATTTATCAATGAATGGGAAGATGTGCTCGCTCCCTCCTCCGGAAATATGGCTTCCCCATTGTTCCGAGTTATTCCTCACAAAAACGTCGCTACATACATTTATCCAAGTATTATTGCGTTTCATGGTTCCGCCCGAATTCTCCAGGAGTAAAGAGTACCTACGATTAATATCCGCCTCTATTCAAGTTGCCATTGTGGCCTGGAGTGACGCGTTCATTTGATGCGCTGTCAAAAGACTGTCGCCCTCGCGAGAGCTGAGCTATGCGAGCAGTCGCCAAAATTACTTCATGGCTCCTGCCTTTCTGTCCTTCCCTCACTTAGCACTGTTACCTCTGCCTATGGCAGGGTTGCCAGCCTCACAATTACTTAAACCGTTTTGTTTTCATAAATCAGTATCTTTATAAAACTGTAAAAGCATTCGCATACTCTTTACAAACCTTCCACATTCAATTATTTTCTTAAATATTTTAAAGTTAATTGAATCGAAAATCTTTGTACGGTTGTCTTTTTCGTTGAAATCCGATCGCTATTGCAAAACTAATTTTAGTCAAAACTGTCAACGGTTTTATCATTTCAATGAGGGTTTGTAATAAGTTACCCCATTCTTACCACCCCTGGGAGGGAATGCTAGTGTGAGTGTGACTGGAAGAGGTTGATCCGTTGTGTGTATGAGAGATGATATTAGTTAGTGTGTGTGGGGCTATAGGAATGCCAGCCGTAGAGGAGGAGGCTGGGGTAAGACCCCGCGGAAAAGTGTCGAGGGCTTTTACTTTAGAATGCATTTTGTTTTTTGACGATGCGCTTTTGCAGCCTTTGGTGAAAAGTCTTTTCACTCAACTTTGACACTTTTCTATTTGTAACCCTTTTGTATCCTCCAGCTTTCCTCGTGCTAAATGAATATAAAAATAAACTTTGTCAGTCTGCGTTTTTAGTTATTGCACCGTTTGTTTGGAATTTTAATTTATTTTACAGTTTGACACAAATAATAGCGTGTTCCGTTAATTCGCGTCACAGACGTGTTTGGAGCTAAAATATTTGATCGATTAATTCGAAATTTGCATGTTTTTTCAGTTAAATAAGTAACAAAATTATTCCAATTTGTCACATAACATCTGTTACCGATTGCATATTTGCCGTAAAATTTTATTTAATTTTGTTGGCTGTTCAGTCGAATTATTTTGTGTTGGTAGATAATAGTAACTTTTTTTCAGTTGTTATCCCATTTATTAAACGCTTTTAAAATGTAATAAATAGAATTCAATTAATGCTGACATTATCATTTCATAATGCAATTACTTCAATATCTTAACTGTAAAACAGAAAATTTGGCTGAAGCTTCTTTTAACTGTCAAAAAATGAGACAAGACCAATATTTTTCGTTTAATTATAAATAATAGTGTTGATACTCGAGCGAAATCGGGTAGTAGACTAGTTTTTTTTATTAAAAAAATTAGGGTGACTTTTCATGTTTCTGAACAAAAATTGAGTATGTGGCCCACGTGGGTTCGGGGCTTCCGGGTTCCGGGGCACATACTTCATCCGACCCCCAATACGGGGCTAATTACCGGGCCTCGGAGCGTCCGGAGCGGCGCCCCCGGCCGGGCCCGTAATTCACCCGCTGATAAATCGGGGTTACGACTAAACCATTTGTTCGCCGCCGCTATCGGTTTTGAATTGGCAATTTATCGGACACAACGTATTTGCCACCAGCCTCACCTTCCCCACCCCACTTCCGCTACGTTCCGGTTATCTGAGCCCGCGCTCCGGCTGACCGTTGCTGCCCCGCTCCACCCGTCCCGCCCACCTACCCAACGCCACCCACCGAGGGGATGCAAGCAAGCGACCCTCAAAAATAGCAGCTTGGCGGCCAGTACTCTACTACCGCTATAAAAAAAACGTTATTTTTATCATTTTACTAAAACTTGGGGTGGAAGGGTGCTTGCAACCACACCTTCGTGTTTAAATGCTTAGACAATGATAGCCAAGATGGCCGCCGATCGTATTCAAAACTTTTTTTTATTGTAAATGTCTTTTTACTTTATCAGCTTCTTATCCCTAATAACATGGCAGTCAAGTATAATAAAGCTGAATTAAAAACCATAATAATACGAATGAATGAATTCTACCACTAGAGGCGTTGGTAATGGCTAGGTATTTATATAAAAGGTACTGATTAACAGGACAGGATAGATTTTTCAGTTTTTTTGCGCATTTTAAAAGTCGCCTGTATCCGCAACAGCACCTCAAACACTGTTTTGTACAACCAAGTTTATAAAAAATATTTAAAAATTATATTTTCCTATTTTATATCTCTTTATAAAAGAGCTGTTTTCTATTAATCGTCAATCGACCTCCTAATGTTCTTCTTCTGTGGTCAAATGCAAATATTAAAAAAAAAAACATTAAAAAAATATATTGTACTCGATGAACTTTGAACAGGATTTTATGTGCTAAAAAACTGTAAACTAAATAAAATATTGATAAATATTACAGTATTTTAACTATATAAATTGACGAAAAAAAAGTTCTTAAGTTGGTAATTTGCCGCTTTTCTTAATACCAAAAACACACAAAACGATAGGGTGGAAGAATTGAATTCATAATGCGAAAAGGAGTCGTCAGGAGTAGACGTATCGCGGCAGTTTTGCGCCGTGAAGAAAATATATACCCTGGAAGGAACGAATTCAGGCCGTTGAATTTGTTCTTACAATTTGAAGGAAATGTGTCAAAATTAATTATCAGAATACGTGCGTGGCACAGTTAGACGTAAACAAACATATAATTGTACTTTCTTACGTGTTCACTTCTCCGCGTGCGCTTTTTTACAGATACTTAAATCATTTTAAAGGAAATATGTAGCAAGGATCAGAATAGGTTTATTCGATCATTATTATTGGGATCAGATGGAGGTTATGATTGCCCCTTCTTACATACGAGACGAAACCGAATTGACACGCAGACGCAGATGTTCTTTTTGCAGAGTTGTACTAAAAAAAAAAATCCCAGTATTTGGGGAAAAATCTAATAACTTCTATATGCATATAATATTTTCGGTAATATTCTTTAATACGTTTTATGGATCTAATATTCACTTCATATAGAGAAGTAGCAGATTTTAATAAAAAAAAAACTTTATTGAGATGTATATATTTTTAATTAAACATAAACATAGATTTTAGTGTTAATATTCCATACAAACATCAAACTTTACCTCTCCAATCAAACTCTATTAAACGTATAATTTATGCACCTGGTCTAAAGCCGTTTATATAATATTTTAAAAAAATCGTCAAAATAAGAAATCTCGAAGGAAATTCCCCCAAATTATAGAGGAAAATCAAAATCTAGGGAAACACGAAGTCGGTCAATATTAGTTCGGAAATGTTCGTTTTCAAATTCGGGTCTACCATCGGATACCGAGAGCCAATCCATGCCAAGTAACAATGTACAATAAACTTTTGGCGGAATTGTTTACAAAATGCGATGAGGGTGCCACATACGACCAAAATTATAACTATTTTAGCAAATCTTGATCATATCGTCAACCTCTCCCCCTCTTATTGGATAAAAAGATGAATAAAAATAGAAATAACCGACGTATTTCAATGGACTGACAAACCAAACCGCAATGGGAAGGACGCATGACTCGGGGGGTGAACAGATGATAGACAAAGCTAGTAGTTCACTTGTGGAGAAGGAGCAATGCCGATCTAAAAACGAATAAAAAACATAGATCACTAAGCTTAACCAAGCTCGGCGGAAATGCGTAGAAAAGCAAAGAGGAAATCAACTTCGGGTGGCCTACGGTGACTGATGATGATTGATATTATTAAACAAAAGGGTACAAGTCGCAGGTTTTATTTCCTTTATTATTGTAGAATACGAAGACTAGACTAGCTTGTTTCAGAGAAGTTTTGTTCTGTATATGATCAGCATTGCCGGAAGACTTGGCGAAGTTGAAAACTCTTCCCAACATAAAGATTTGAAAGCATCTAATATAAGAAGTTATGGAACAAACCTAAACCTACCCCGCCCGGAACAAAGAATCACGTATTTTTAGCCGAGTTAGAAGTTGCGAATGTGAATGTGAAGATGTTCCCGAAGCAAACGGGGGTAATGGGGTTTGTCTGGATGGTGCTCCTTCCAGAACCTACTATGGATCCGCAGACTTAAACGAAAACAAAGTAACTCTGCGTTAATTTGAAATTTTACGATAATAAATCTCGAGGTCGTAAATTTACATCAAGAAAAAATGGAATAGTCTTTTCTATACTTTTATTAAGTTGGCATATTTCCCAGTTGGCGGCTGTGGGGTAGGAGCCATTTTCGCAGAGGCTTTTAACTCTGATGTGAAAATGGGGAATTTGTTTTAAGGGGCATGTGTGCGTGCGCCCTATCCCCTGTACTTTATGTTCCATGTTCTCAGTCTGTTGCCATGCTCGCAAATCTTCATTGTGGCCTAATTTTTCTTACCAAATAATTTATCGTGAGCTCTTGCCAAATTTTCAATATTCCTTTCCTTTCTCACAAAGTAATACTCTATTTTATATATGTTTTTATAATAGACTTATTTAGAGTTATTTTTGTGCGAATGGGGGTTATTCGCTAAGTACTTTATTTACATATGAATAAGTAGGTAATTATCTAGATACGAGGGGGGGTATATAATAATATGATATACAACACCATGTTAAACTCTAAATAAAATAGATTCACGCATATTATCACCATAAACCATGCTTTATTTTCGACGCATTTATTTTATGAGTTTCAGCTGTTCTATAATTATTTTATTTTTTTCAGAACCATTTGCAACCTGCCTAGAGCATACACAGAACAACCCAACCTTGTTTAATTCCCAAACCGTAAGTAACTAATTACTTTTTTTAAATTTAATTAAGTAAATAAATATTTTCCTACCTATTGGTATAATGATTTGTATATAACGTCATTTGTTAATGCCTTTATTTATTTGCATCCAAATTTGATAAATTAACAGGAAAATTATTAAGGACCCGTAGGTACTGTATTTGCTATTTCTTAAAGTTAAAATTAACCAACATGTTCTAATACTCGTAATACCCACCTGTTTTTTCTAACAATTTAAAATGCACGAAATTATCTAAAAACGCGTTTTTATTCAATGACAAGTATTTATGAGTATGATGTGGTGGTTTTAACATGCCGCTGAAAGTTCCGCTGTGACTTTTTTTCTCACAATGTAACAGAAAGAGAGTTAGAAGGGATTTCTCAGTAACCGGACTCTATATGAATTGCCATGGCACAATCCCCATCGCGCATTAGCCACTCGACCAGAGAGCGGAGTACAGAGAGGAGGGTAGGTACCTCCGCAGTCAGACAAGCGACTCTGGAGTGCACAGCAAACCCAGGACTACGGGCTAGAGGCCACTACCAGCTCGCTCATCCGGTGGCCATCGCGGAGCGTCCTCCAGTAGCAGTCTACTTCACTTGTACGCAAACATTCCAGTATTAATACGCCGCGCCGGCACCCCCAAGCAATGCTGTTGCATTTACTCACGCAGCGATGCGCTTTTAATCAGTCATTTTATTAATATTTCGTGGTTTTTATCTTTTGTAAAGCTGTTTTCATGGAATTATTAAGAACAAAGGTGAAACTTGTAGTATTTTGACTGGTTCCTTATAGTCCACGTAGCAGCGGAGGAAGAGAGACTAGATTTAAGACTGAAACACAGAAAGTGGCCCGAATGTTTGGCATATCTGGGTGGGCCGGCTCTCGGCTTGGCCCGAACACCGACTACTAGAGCGCTTCGGGATTTTTTCCCTTTACATTATTTGGACGCGTGCCAAAACTTGAATAAAAATAACTTATATTTATTATCGGGCTACTGGCGGAGTCTCTCGACCATCAAATGTTACAATCGGCGAGAAATATATCCGCACATAAATATTGACATTTAAAGGCCCTCTAAATTACTTGAATGGGGTCAAAAATTCTTGGTATTTTATGGAAGCAAAGCACAGCATCTCTTAGTTTATAAAGTTCAATACATTGTATTTCTCTTTAAATGTGTACACTTAATATTCCTTCACGAAATGGCAATCAATTTATTACAAATAGTAAGCCTCGATCTTTGATGCTTAGCGTTAGCAATAGTTTATTAAATTTATTTAACGTTGCTCATAAAGTTGCGCTTTATTAAATATATTATAGCAACTCCTTAAACGAACGTAAAGTATGATTATGAAAGTAATTGATCTATAAAATCTTTATCTTAACCTTAATAATTAGACATAGGAAAAGTTCCACAAAAGCTCTATCGGCAAATGAAGCTTTTATTCGCGATGACGGCGCTTGTTAAGTGTGGCGCCACCCGAAACTATTCCGCCAGTATTCAACACGTCCCCGGCAAACAATAAAAAAATACTTCCCATATAGACACATAAAACGAAAGTAAAAATTCTCCAATAAGAACGTTAACCGCCCACTGCGGCACCATGGCTCCTATCCTATACCAAAGCAGTCTGGGCGGCAGCGGTGGGCGCCGCCACTCACCCCAGACTAGACTGCAGAGCCTAGAGCAGTAGGCTCTTCACTATTTATAGTTTTATTCACTCCATCGAGCTTAGTGGAAATGTGACCCTTTACCATTTTGTGGGTTGGGATCTTCAAAATTCAGCCGATTTAATCCGTTATAAGTACATTGTCGTACTCGTACATACCATTAAACAAGCTTTCGGTGGTGATGCGTACAATTCCGCATAATTCCGTACCTTATGAGATCACAATAGGTTCATATTAACCTCCATCCGATACCGATAATGGCTTTGGTTCCAATGTCAGAGACATGGCGTGTTCCGCGAGCTCGGTAGTGGCACTGGCGGCGGTGGGCGCTGGGGCATGCTGGGCAGTGGCGTGCGCCCGGCCCCGGTCTGTCTTGCGGGCATATTAGCCCATATCGGTAGCCGGCAGCCGCGACCTTGCCCGCCCCATCTAATTACATCACCGCACTTCCCATTCATCACAGCCGTCAGCTCTAACTGCTGACTGCTGACTGCTGATTGCTGATCCGGCGCTCTTATTACAATACTCCAATTTATACATTTTAACAACTGTACAACAGTAAACAGCGCGGCTTTTCGGCCCTCAGCAAATATTGTTATAACGATTGGCCGAACCGCAAATGAATACGCGCGTGCCGGTTGGAGTCGCCCGAACACGACGTGAACAATAAAAAACTTCCGAACATGATTACGTACTACATATAAATTTTAATACTATTACGTTGATGGATTGAATAAATCCACTCGAAAGCTCCGTCGCTGCCTATAATAAATACTGTTTTTTGAAACTGCAGGAACTCACGATCGTCTGTGTATTGTGAGCGTAACTCGCGTGTTGAAGATTTATTGGATCATTCATTTAATGATTATTTCTACAACGAAACACCACGAATGTAGCTCCTCCTGTGTAATTAAATAATAATATGTACGTTGTTTTTAATGTGTTTTTTTTGCTATCGTAGTCGACTTCTGTATGGCGTTGATATTTTTTGCCCTCGCATGGTCTGAATTAGGCCACTTTATGAATCTTTGCCTTGCTTCGCAAAATGTATTTATATTCTCCTTCAAGCGTTTTTTTTATTTATATTGATTTTCACTCAATTAAAACTCCCGATAATGTCAATCTACTACTTGTTCCAAAAGGAAAGCCAGGTGCCTTCTGCTTTTACTGTCAAAACTAAGAATTAGGAGTAATGAACTCTATTTACATCTACCAATTATGTGGAAAGCTCATGACTGAAAGTAGATATTTAAATAAACCTGTCATTACTAGTTTATTTTTCCAATATTTGTAATCTTTGTCTGGTCAACAAGGAATTGAGACTCGAACGAACGAACACGCAATATGCATGTAGTTTATTGATAAATAAAATGACGGGGAGTTGTTTAGGTAAGTCATCCACCATCCACCTAATTGGCTTTAACTGTCTGAGAATAGTATTACACGGCAAGGCAGGCCTGGTGGGCAGTGGGCAGTGGGCAGAGCGGGCAGGTGGCCGGCTGGGCTAATTATTCCACGCGCCCTCACCTGATATAGTCTGGCACGTGATTCCATCCACACCTGCCCCACTCCCCTCGGCTAGCTGCTAGCCTGCTAGCCCGGTAGCCTGGCAGCCCGGCAGCCCGGCAGCCCGACACCTTTTGTCGTATTTGGCGAAATGCAAATTATGCGCATAGAACCGAGGGCTTTTTGCACACATGTCACTAATAGTAATAACGCAACGGAAGTTGGCTTTTACTCAGATTCACTTTCGATTCTGTTTATGCGGCAAGTCGTTTGAATGAATATTCAAATATCAAGATAACACTGTATACAACAGGAAAACAATATATTCCTTTTCATCGATTTAATTGAATTGTTTTTGTACCTTTTTTTCGCTTTTATCACACGAAGTTTTGGTGTAGACTGCAGGTCACAAAGTACAAGAAAACGAATGATATTATTCCACTACTCAGAGTATGATGTTTAATATACACAATATATTCGTCAATAATTCGTCGGATGTTTTATTATTTTCAAATTCAATCCACTGCTCGCGTTTCAAATATTTACATTTCATAAGCCTTTCTTATTCCCAAGCCCGTGTTACTAAAATAATCTCAATATGTTCCGCTCTTTATTTTGAATGCCCGCAATTCAGGCAGAGAAAAAATACATAAATTAACCTTTTCTCGGCTTGGTTAAACGAACTCGGCTACGTATTCTTTGATCGCGGCCGATGGCCGGGCACGTTCTGTATCAGGCCGTGTGTAGCGAGTGCAACGGAGATACGAACCAAGAGCCCGCCACCATCGCGCCAAGGCCATCGACTCGGCCGCTCAGCCACCAAGCAGTGGGCAGCGGATTTCGGGAGCTGCTCTCCGATGCAAATACTCATTTACTGTGATTTTTTGTTGCACTCGACCAAGAGGATAAATATATAAATGACAAAGGCGGACTCGCGCAACGTTCTAGAAACGGTCAACTAGCCTCGGTTTTGATGCTCATAATAAATTTAAACACGAATTATAATATTTTTTATCCATTCAAGACATTATAATATTATGGCGTACAATATGATAAATCGATTATATTTCCAATACATACATCATAAAACTAGCCAATAATAAAATGTTACGTTATCGTGATTGCCGATTTATCAATACGATTATCTAAAAAAAATCACTTGGTTCAAGTCCATGTGTCGGATTTTGATTTCTCTGATAATATGAAAGCATAAAGCATAGCCATTCATTAATTTCCATGACGGTGACATGCTGTAAAAAGTTACCAATTATAATGTAAAGTTTCGGTTACGTTCAAAGACATTTTACCGTTATGTTAATATGAATTTGCTAAGTTTTATTATTTTAGATAATTTCTTGCAACAAATAAGTACATAAACATTTTTTTAAAGGGGTCCAAAATAATCTTCTCTAAAGTTCGTTGATCACCAAGCTAACAATATTTCCTCGAGACTATTTTATTCACCACCATTGCTTTTCTATTTCGGTTGGTTAATGAAGGTAGACACATTGATCCCGCGTATGGAATGTTCCCTCGCCGATGTGCTCACCTGTCCCACCACGTATGCAACGCAAATTCACAATCAGAGACCCGTCACAAACGTAAGTTCTAGAAACACACTTCTTATGCGTTCGAAGGGGTGTGTCATTCCTTCCACCTTCCCACACCGATCTGGACAGCGTGCATGGGACGCGTAAGATTGCGTTGCGTATGACAAGTGTGTATCTAAATCATCTATTTTCATACAAAATGTATCTATTGTAAGTTGTCCAGATCTTTTAATGCGTTGCGTACGTGGGACCAGTGTGCCTCTACCTTAAAACTAATCACTTGTATTATATCTCAATTTATGAATGGAACTTTCAGACATACTCGTATAAAGATGGCATCGTGCTGAAATATTTTCGACCTATCGCTTCTGCTTTCGGTGGTGAGATGCAGCTTAATGAACTATAATAGAAATCAGCATGAACATAATACAATATCTCGCCGATGTGAATGAGTCTCCTGATAAGCGCAAAATATAATATAATATTATTCTCGCGGACGTGTCGGCCATTGTAAGTTCAAGGATTTTGGTTGGGTAAGAATATAGTAACCACGCAGGAAGTATGTTATCGCGAAACTTGCATACTGCCGCCTTATCTCCCCTGATAATCTGGCTTTTGGTAGACTTTTTATTTATCAACATTAATATTGTATGTATTTATACATTTTCGTAATAACACAAAACATGTATTCGGCGATTTTAATACATACTTTTTGTTGATTATCTTTAACTCAATATTTTTATGTTTACAATTTATTCAGTTACACATATAGGAGTGTGATGTGTACTTAGTTTTAAATTAAATATTTTTCTTAATTGATTTTTTCTGTACAACAGTTTTTCCATGACTTAATTTTCGTGACTTTTCCACCAATTAAATAAATATCATAATATTTTCAGCAGGTATATTGCAAGGGCGTGCGTGATTCCTATTTACTGACAAATTCGATAAATGGCACCAACTTGATAAAAAAAATCAGTACCGCTATATTTTTGTTCAATTCCTTGTCATAATAATACCGAAAAAAATTAGGCGTGGTCTGGAATACTTTTCGCATAATAAAGATCCTTTGCCGTTATGACCGTTTTGATTTTTTCCCACAGTTCTCACCTTCTCGTTTTCTTTTCATTTTCGGTTCTCTGGCAAAAGAAAATTCAAATAAAATGGAATTAAAACTTTTTTTTAAATTTTCATTCATTTGGTAATATATAGTGACAATAAGCTTATTTTCTCGTATTCTTTTATAAATATGTAATTAAATTATAAATGGCTTTTGTGATGTTTCATTTGAATGCGCGGTATGCTTGAGATATTATTTTAATGGATACGACTTTGTCGTGAACGTATTTATGGTAATAGTATTTCGGTTCCACTATTTTAAATCTGTCACCTTAGAGCTCTAACGGGTCGGATGAACACTCCAAACAACTTTGACGCGATCTAATCAGACGATCTAATTCTGTGACATTGAATCTAAAGAATTATTGGGCAGGTACTCGAAAAGATTTTTTCGAATCTAGAATCTCGAATAGGTCTTACTGAAAGGAACTCCACTGAAAACGAGTAATCTTTCAGATAATGCCCGATTCAATCGTTAACTTTGAATTAGATCAGTGTCATCGAGGCCACAGATATAATTTGTTTCCCTGAAAGAATGTAACTGAACTGAAGGAAATTACTTCCTTTAGTTTAGTTACACTTTTCATATTGCACTTTTAAACGTTGTAGATGAAATTATTAATATTGCGTTCCAGACTTTTTATAAAAATATTAACTGCCATTACGTTGTGATAAGTGCAGTGGATATTCTCTGCCATAACACTAATGGATGGAAAATATTGTTTTCACAAAACCAATTTTCGTTAAAATTACTTATTCGCCCTTTCTATAAAACACCGACGATATATTAATTATTCCGCGTGACAGCTGTTTCACCTTCCGAAGGCATTGTCATTGTCAACTGTCCCCTGCACTGCAGACCATTTATTATTTGTTTTCTGTGAGACATATTTTTTAAACGAAGCAAAACAAAAACAGAGATCTAAATAAAGTTTTTTTTTTACTTGATCGTTTTGTCAAACCCTTTTAAATGTTTTCGTTTTTATAATGTGTTATAGTGTGTGGCAGTCCGCACACTAATATTTAATGACAAAACAATACATTAAAATGTGTGTCCATGTCCTCAAATGGATAAAACAAATTAAAATGATATATTCTGCTATCAATATAGCGTATCTAACGCTAGACACGTGCTTGCTTAATAGTAGTGACAGTGTGTTGTGATCCAGCAGTTTAGTATTTGTAAAGTCCGTTCCGTATCGAATTAAACACACGTCAATGATTGCTTCATGGGATCGTGACTGTCCATAAATCCATCAACGGTACTGCGTTGAACTCCGAACTTTAAAAGTAACCTGGCTCAATTACGGGCGGCATTTAGAGTTTATTTTTGATCGCGAGCGGATAACGGATAGCGCGCCGTTTCCTGAATGCGAATTGTTTTGCATTCGGTGTGCAGTTAGCGACAGATGGCGGAGTATCACTGTATCAGCGCGGCGTGTGTCACTTGCAGGGGGAGAGCTATCACTATCACGTCCACCTCCCCCCCCTCCCCCTCCGCCTTTCTCACTCACCTGGGGTTTGCAAAAAAACCTCTATTTTTAGTCAATTTATTGAACGCCAGTGCATAGGTTTAGATGTTTCACGAGGCTAACAGCCATGAATGGGGTTCTAACTGCTGAAGAGTAGTTCTAAGATATTATCAGTTACCTCTATTCTAGTTGTAGATACTCTAAGTATCGCCCTGGTGAAAGACCACCATTCAGAATTGAAACGTTGCTTGAAATGGCTTTAGCCGTGTTTGGTGACCAGATCTGAATAGCCGGGTACTTTCTAACCTTCATCTTCCCCATCTCATTCCCCTCCCCACTAACTTAAACATCACAACATACCCCGATTGGGGATGCTATAGTCTCACTAGCTCTAGACGCAGGAAGCAGTTGGGACTCTTGTGCGGTACTCACCATAAAAAAATATGTATTAAAAACAAAATTGAATCCTAGGATCTTTCGACCTTAAAAGTTAAAATATACCGTACTGAAAACTTTAAAAAAAGTTAATTAATTAAAAGTTTATTACTTCTGTAAAGGCCATGATAATAACATGAGATTTACTGCCTATTGTATTTAAACAACACTTACTATCACTTTTATATGTTTATTAAATATATTTGTATGTACATAGGTATTACGCCATCTACCTTACTTCATCTGTTTTTATTTATTATGTTATTTGCTGCTCAATCTATGAGAAATAGTTAGGAGCAGGCGAATTCTCTACACTTTATGTTTAATATTGTTTAATTATTAGTGTCTGTATCTGTGTTTTCTCCTCAGTAAAAAAGAACTGCAATCAATTTCGTATTATTTTACCTAATTTAAAACAATTTGTTTTTAGAACCCTTGACTTTAACATTTACAACCCTCGACCCAGCCTCTAATTCGGTCGCTCTCCCTCATTCGTTCTTACTTCCGTTGAGCCTACCAACCGTGCCGACTATGCGGTATAAACATCACGTCTATAATTCGGTATGCTTTGGAGTGAGATATTAAATTATAAATCTTTCTAGACTTTGTATGTAAAATTATAAGTGGATTCAAGAATCCTAACTCTCTTAGGCATAGTTATATCTCGTTAAATGTACTAAGTTGGTGCATGCACGAACACCTTTCTAAAGAACTCGCGTAATAGGTCGTAGGTTGGCTGTTGGCTGTTGGCTGCTTTCTCCCCGAAAGTAACCGAAGAAGCAGACAACAAAGAGTAATTAACCTTATCGTAACGGGGCCTGCCCATTATTGAGACATTCACCCTCGTAAAATGGGACCTTGTATCGATCATGGGGAAAAACGTGTTTTATTCTTCCTTTCGAATATTCGCCTATCATTTCAATATAAAGCTCATTCGCTTTTTACCGAAAACATTCCCCGCAAATACTGCGTATTTCCAGCCGATCGTGTATATTATTACTGTAACTTTTTTTGCCAAACTATGTTATACTGTTTGTGTTTTGTTCTCGTTTATGTAAATTTTATTCAATCGGAAACCTTAAAGAATGGTAATTTTGTTTGTTCTTTTTTGTTTGGAAATAAAAATTTGCGATTATCGAAAAGTGTTATGGGAATGTAGTTTCACAAAAAAATAATGTGCCAAAGCCACGTAACCCTGTTCGGTTCATATCCTCGAATTCGAGTTTATTTATTTTTATTATCAATCGATTTTTTTCGATGCCCAGTGCCTACCTTCTAATACACTTGCCTTGGCAGGGCTGCTCCCCCCCCTGCCCTCCACATTGCCCTCCACATCGCGTGCTCAGCTCGAAATGCCATAATATATTTTCATTCTGTCGTGACGATTGTCCCATTGATTTTAATCCTCTTGCTCACCTGTATGTTGTATCTACATTTAAGTAAGTAACCTTTCTCTTTCGCATTACTTTTAATACCTACTTTACGTGTGACCCATATTTCACACAATGAAAGCCAAAATCTAAATATCTTTTTAATTATTTACATTTAAAATGTATATTTTTTCTTGCTGTTTTTAATATTCCTTCGAAAAATCTCGTATGCTTCAAGCTTTGAATTGTGAAGCAAACACGAGCTTTCT
Organism: Drusus annulatus; assembly: GCA_022651775.1. Taxonomy (NCBI): domain Eukaryota; kingdom Metazoa; phylum Arthropoda; class Insecta; order Trichoptera; family Limnephilidae; genus Drusus; species Drusus annulatus. The sequence continues at coordinate 305,981 of JAGWCC010000282.1, forward strand.
GAAATTACCGATGCATGATTCAGATCCATTTCAGGCTACAAAACCACATCATCATATTATTATATGCAAGTAAAAGTCTTTCCATTCTGCGTTCTTAGTAGGAAATTTTATAGTCAGAGTTAACCAGAAAACCAAAATTTCAATATTTTATATTTAGAACCTTATTCAAAAAAATCGATCCCTTTTCATACGCCAAGGCATAAATTAAAAATCTCATCACGCCGGAAGTTTTCGCAAGAACCAGATTTTCAGCTTTTCGCATAACGCAGATTTAATGTCAAACGAAAATCGTGCTAAGGTTAAGGTGACACTTATGTGACACCGTCTCTATAAAATATTCATTGATAGCCGCCATCTTCCGTCATCTTGAATAAATAATGTAAACAATGTTTATCTTTTTATATCTCGCACTTAAGCGAGCTCATGTACTCGTATATAGAGGCATAAGATTGAATGACAAACGATATTTTCTGACGCATTTGTAAATATTTAGATGTCAAAAAATGATTCACAGGTTTTCGTACGAACATTTTTAAAGGTCGTTACTTGTAATCATGAATTCATAGATTTGGCCATCTTACGCCTAAAGTTGGTACATCAACACTGTTGTCTAAATTACCGGTTACTGTTTTAATGCGGAAATATTAAAATGAGCACCATATTATAACTTACCATAATTTAAGTAATCGGCCACCCAAAATAATACATTATTTATTGAACGGAAAGAGTGGTTACCAGCGAATCTCTCAGCTGCAGCACCGTAGTCTCGACTTTTGCGGCGAATCGATTGCATCCTTTTTGAATTCATACGTGCCTGATAAATAGATGCCGCTGGAAATCCTCGGGAGGATGGTGGACCGCCTAGGAGTGTGGGGGGTAAGGTAGCGAATAGAGAGTAGAGGGTATGGAACACAGTGGGCATAGTCAGCAGTCAGCAGTCAACAGCCAACAGTACGTGATGCAGGCCTTGCTGCCGGCTGGAGTAATGGAGTGTGGAGTGTGGAGCGTGGAGCGGAGACGAAGCTGGGAGCGGCGCTCGGCGAACCGAGACGATAAACCGCCGCCCACAGACGCGGGAAGATGACGCACTCTCCTTATTTATGTTGTTTAGTGTACTGTGAGAATTATTCATTGCTTTGGCCAGCGAGACAATACATATACTGCCGCTTGACGGCTGGTAGCTCTAGCCTCTAGCTTCTAGCTCTGGCCATGACGTACCCACCTCTCATACAAACACTCCCACACCTTCCTTCTTTAGGATCTATTATTAGGAAGTTTAGTAATTGTCTCATTTTATGATGCAATTACTCTGATGCCTCACTTTTTTTAACCTTTCTAATAAATCCATCTGAACCTTTTTCCCGGGAAGTCTATACCAGTAGGATACTTGATTAACTCTTTACGTTTTAGGTAGCCACTAGTTAACTCATATCTTTTATATCGTACAATGCCAGTGCTTAAATTTAATGCTATAAAAAATATGAAGAAGTGCGATGTACGTTTTTATGTTTTAACAATAAAATAAACTTTTTAGGTGATAATATGTATCACTGCCGAGTTGCGTTGAGTTATTAATTCTTCCGCCTGGTCATTTATATTCCAAACTTGACACACATTTGACGGTATGATTTTAAAGACTCGAAAATTAATAAATCTAATGATGTTTTAATACATCACACCTAATTACATTAAAAGCGTAACCTACCTAGCTTTTCATAATCCCTCGCTCACCTCGTCTGGAATCTTTTTATAATAGATGATCGCATGCTGAAATTACTGAACAAAGAAGAAGCTCGCTTTATTACGTGTGATTAAACGATGACACCATCCGCCTGCTGAAAAATTATTTTATTTACAAATGAGCATAATATTATCTTTCGCCGTTTAGTAATTTAAACAAGTTTTTACGTCTTGTCAAAGGTGTTACAAACATGTTTGAGGCAGGGTTTTCTAACGCTTTTGAATAAACTCTAGAAGTTGCCTTTCCTGGGTCGAACGTGTAAAAGCAATCCGCTAGTGTTCTAAGAATTGGAGGCCGAATCAAAGTAAGTTGTTTACAAACGGTATCCGAAAAGCTCCGGTTACCACTAACAGCTACAAGCTAATGCAATAATATATACTTGCCTACTCCACTTGAAACATAAACCGCAGATCGGGCTATGCCGGTTTTTGTTACGGTAATGTGCCCTGGTTAATTTGCGATCGGATTCGGTTATCTCCAAAGACATGCGGTATAGAATTCAGATGAATGTTAGAAGTAATGTAATAATTTCTTATAAATTCAACCTCCACACAATTAAATTTATTAAAAAATAATTACTCGTTAATTATCGTAACTTCGCGGCAATTAACTAGATTTGGAAGAGACAGCTGAAAATAGAATAAAACACTTTTACAAGCACCTATAATACCTGCTATTTACTATCATATAAATAATCTCCTTTGTGAATGCCAAATCCAAAAAAAAAACATGCATACGAGTGCAATTTTTTCATATTTGGAACCGAAGGATGTGTTCAGAAAACTATCAAATTGAATGGCATTTTTGAAATGCAACTAATATTTGTTCTTGGCAAGTCAAGTTACATCATTCTTCACGGGTAACAACGAGTTAATTAATGTTTATTGTATTTTCTAAGGTTTTTGCGGAAACTGTTTTTGCCCCTGTGTTGAATAGGTACCTGCTTATTATTATATCTTATTTTCATGTTTTTATACATATTTCTTACTCTATTTTTTCTTTCGGTACACCAACATCACATAATATACTATTGTTCACCTTAGATCAGGTCTCTAGTGACCTAGTTAAATGAATACCAAATAAAACCACAGCAAAAAACAGACACAATAATTATCAAATGATAAAAATTGTGGTGCCTTTGCTTAAATAATGATATGTTTCGTTTCAGCTATCAAAATGAAAGTGAGATCAAATAATAACCTATACTTAGTGCCCGTTGATAATTTTAAAAGTGGTGTAGCCGTTCTGGTACCTACACGGAGATTACGGACCTACCTCGTGTCTAATATTTTGGACGTGTATTGATTTGGCTACCGGCATTCAATAATACTAAAGCTGCTTTGTATATCATATCTGAAGGAGTGTACCAGCTTTGAATGTAAAAATAAACCGCCTGTGTGGGATTATCAAAACAAGTTTTTTTTACTCTAGCGAGAACTTTTCCGAATGTCGATTCTATAAATAGTGATTTCGAAGATTAAACATTTTATTTTTGGGAAACACTCGATTATTCTTATTTATAATGGTATCCCAGGAGGACTTAGTCCTATTTATTTGTTCATTTGAGCTGGAATGTTTCCTTATCTGAACTTTTAAGCAGAAATCTATTTGTAAATTCAATTTAAAACTTGCGAACGCTGAGCTCCTGTGTTTTGATATTTGCACAGCTTTTTCTATCTGGAGTGTCTACCCCAAAGCGTGCAAAGTATCTTTCACATTGAGATGTGGAACTTTTAAATAATTTTTAATTTAACTGCTTATTCCATATTTAGGTTAGGCTCCAGCTAAAGTCTGGCTCTTGGTTGTATTCGCCTTTCAGATTATGGTATTGTTATATCTTATTAATGAATCAAATATTTATTTATATTTAATTCGCAATCGCAGCACGACACGATTATTACTTAATCTTACCTAATGAAGGTCACACGTGCTATTGGTAACGATTACAGCTTTAACCCGCCTAGCCGTCTAGGAATAAAACACTCTACAACGGTATACAGCATATCGTTTTGTAATATTCAATTTCAATTACTTATACTACCCACGTTTTTTTACGTTTTCCATTAGTACAAAATATTATCTAATACGTTTTTACGGTTTGTCTCTGGTTCCATTCGAGCCGACTGCGAAGGTTATTTAGAAGGAACGCAATAAATGTATTGTATCACAGAGTACCGTTTAAGTTGAAAATAAAATAGGTGAATACCTAAGCGAAAGGTGGTTATGTAGTAGGCATGTGTGTGCGTTGGTACCTGCCGACTATACGCCTTCGCGAGTGAAGAACAGAATTCATTGTCCCGAACAAAAGTTGGGAATAACCCGCGTATTTTATCCCGTGTTCACCATTCTAGTATTGTGTCAGAAAAAGCGTCCAAATGGCTTTCTGCGCGAACAAAACGACTGAGGGTTTTGAATTGTTTAGCAGGAACGTTCGAAGAATTTGTCTCGCGGGACGGGCGCGGGGAAATTTTAATAAAACAGCATCCAAGTTGGCGGGACTCGGCCCTACTTCCCCGCACCGACCCCCTGCACCGCCCCTCCGCCCGCTGCCGAGACGTGTGCTGCCTCCCCAATGTACATCTTCAAATCTAATCATTGTCTTCAGACACACGGTTGAAAAAAATTCTTTTATTTCTTAGATATATATCGAATTTCTCCTTTTAATAGAGGTTGACCGCCAAGATCTTTTTTTTTCAAACATAATTTTTCTACATTATGTACCTCACGTAGGTACTACAGAACAGGTGGATTTTTCTTATGGTAATTAGTCGCCACCCAGTTTTCCCGCTATAATTTGATCCCTCATTGGTTAGTATAAAATATAGCGAACGTAGCAAAAAGTGAAACTACCTGCCAAGTCTGCAAGTACGAAGAGTATTTCCCCGCAGTCTCTATAGTCTCAAACTACATTATTAGTAGCATTACAGTCATTACTAATATGACTTGTATTAAGAAATGATCTATACATCTATTTCCCAATACGTATTTGGGTACTTGAATATGGTCGGTATTTGGTAAACCTCATTTATTGCACCTAGTTATGCGCACCGGAAATTCCGCTGTAGGGTTGCCAGGAATTCGTAGAAATGTGCGTTCGCTTCTGGATAATTCACCATTAGTACTGGATCCCTAATACTACTGCTGAATATACATAAGATTTATCTAGCTAGGGACCTAGAGCTTCAACATAATGTTAATCATTATTCAGGCGTCGTACGTTGTACAGTGTACCGCCTCGCAATTTTAGTACTGGCAAGACTGTCCGAGTGTATTTGAATAGAATCGTTTAATTTGAAACAATGTGAGTGATCAAAATAAGAATGTAAATGGAGACTATCAATTCGTTAATAATAATTCTTTCAAACGTGTTTTAATTACAAGTGACGGTGATTAAATAAATGTCCAGTTAGAACCAAAGGGTCGCGATGTAAGAGAGAAGAAACCCTGCGCAGAGTTCAGCCGCTAGAGTGAATAGAAGAGACCAGAGATAGAAATTCAATTAAAATAACAATTAGCTTTTGCATTATCTCGGTTGGGCGGCGCGTGAACACTGAACAGCCCCCGCCCTTGTATCATGCCACTTCCCACCCAACGGGCGAAGATCCCTTCACTGGCGCTACGTTGTTTCGTGTAGGTACAGATTTTTCTTTATATTTTAAACGCATAAAAAATTGTACTTTGGAGGAACATGTGTTCAATACCGAGTAATATCTTTGGATCCCTATTTTAATCATAGTCTATTAGTACTACGATTAGGTTATTGCACGCAAAAAAAAAAATAAACTGCGTTACAAAGTATTTGGCTCATTCGTTTATTTCTAGATGGTTATTAGAAGAAGTCTATTAAAAATCCAAGTAAATTAAACACATTTCGATTATAAAGGTGATAAAAGCCCACAATATCCTCGAAGGGGAAAGGGCATATAAAATAGTAGGTACCTACTTCTGCTAATATTGTATTTATGATTTGTTTAGTATTCTTTTTCTAGTTAGTGTGCTTGTTGTAAATTTGGTGGAATCATCTAAATGTGCTTGTTGTGGTTATTTCTTTGATTTTTGCTTGTATACGATGTATATATACATATATATTTATTTTGGTGGACCTTTTCACAACCCAGCCTGTATATTCTGGTATATTTATTATTCGCAGGCACGTAGTAATACAACGCGAGATTTAGTTATCACGTTTCTTTCGAATGCAATAATTCTGCACGTGATGGGACGTGTGAAATGGCGAAGCAGCCGAAACAACGGCGATATTTCATCACGCGCCGTGATGCATCACGTCGAGGCAGCACAAGACGCACACCCGACCAGGGAAAGTGATATCACGGAGAGCAAATGTTTGTCTGCCATGAGTTCACTTCAGCCAGACTCGAGGCTTGGGCTTCAAACTCGATGGCTCGCCGAAGCGTGAATGTGAACCCATCTACCTGGCTTCTCTCATACTTTATACCTACTGCTGCTTACCATAATCACTTTAATGCGATGTGTTTTTTTTTAAATATCATAATATTTTTCGCTTCTTTAGATTTTCGACAATCGGTAATTAAATTTACTGCTTAATAATATGAACGCATGAGATTTTGCTTGAAGAAACCAAAATCGAGGTCGAGTAATTTACTTCTTAACTGCAAACAGCAAAATACTGTTAACTAGACTAGACACCGAATCAAATGGTTAAATTATTATTATGAATCGTAAGCTACACTGGGAATCAAAACTATTTTTTAAAGAAATGAAAAAATAACTTTTTATAAGACCGACTGGTTTCGCTTAGCCTAAGCATCATCAGGGTACAAAAAAAACTTATTTCAAAGTTATTTTTTTAATTTCTTTGAATATCTCAAACCACAAGTATCTCAACCAGTGATCGCTTTTTAAGAAAATACAATTTTTTTTTTAAATCGAACAAAATACATAAACTATAATATATCAATAATATTATTATGTTATGTGCATTTTATTACGATTTACGATCGGGAGAATATAACGGATGTGGAATAACCCCCTAACCCAAGCTCTTGAATATCCGCTTTTGTTATGTTAGCATCCCGATGGCGTTCTCCCTGTAAACGGCATAAATGATTTTAGCGGCATATGATTGCGTAACTACTACGCTTAACTAAAACAAATTGTTAGGTCGGAATTTTAGATTTTTTTGTAATCATGCTTTTGAACACATTTCAAAAACGAGAGATTCACATTTCAATTAACTCTTATGAATCTAACAATAATAACAATTCTTTTCAGAGGATGCACTCGGGATACAAGTCATTTATATGTTACATTCTTAAAAACTGACCCTTTCTACTCATATTCTTACTTAATTTTTTTAGGAACGCCTCTCACTGGTCTATTTCTAGGGTTCTTTTAACACATTTTTTTGCGAACTATTAAACTTTTTTTTATTGAAAAGTTCAAGACGTATGAAATGAAACAATCTATAGCATTAAAATTACATCTACTTGTTTAGAAGATATCTATGTGCGAAAGGAAAAACGGAATGAGTTAAAAATATCAATTTTTTAGTTAAGTATGCAGAATTGTTCCTTAGATCTATTTATAAATTAACGGACTAAAGTCCAATTACAAAAAATACATATAAAACACGAAATAGAAAAAAAAACAACAGCGAAGGAATAGCATATACATTAAAATAAATGAAGCGATGACAAAAATAAGGCAAAATAAACATAAGAGAGAACATTCAAGCCATGGTCTGGTCAAAGTTTTGGTAGAGTCGTAAAGAATGACAAAAATCATTTAGATACATATCTAGCAAGGATAAATGAGATGAGTCAGAAAATAAAATATGTGCTATTATTTTTTTTAAAAAGGACATGTGATATATGACATGATTACATACAAAAACAAAATTCCTAAACTTTGTTTTGGCTCTCCTGAACATATGCGTTTATTGACTCATTCCGTTCTTCCTTGCACACACAGAATTATATCTCTTAGCCACGCTTTTGCTTTAGAAGTCCAAAGAGCCACGAGCTTATTCGTCATTGTTAAAATGTGCCTACATACTCGTACATTATATACTGAACGGTACCTCGTTCTTCGCATCAGTCGTCGCCCACGCGAGTCGTAATTCCTTGAGCCCTATCTGTCCGAAGATCGGGAGGCCAGAGGATGTTCCGGCCTTCACCGAGGATCAGAGCAAGCCCGGGGTTCGCTCGCCCTCACCACCACCTCTACGGCAGAGACCGGGGACCCAGAATGACGATGGGACAAATGATAGCGATCAGGTAGTTGGTAGTTAGCGCAGACTGCATCGGCCTATAAAACTGCACATTTCCACCGTACCGTGGGAATGCTAAATTGCATGTACCTAACCGGATGTCGTGTTTTGAATGTGTTGGGAATGCGCTGCTAGAACAATCATTCTGCCAAAAATACAGAGGTTTTTTCGTGTAATGTTAGCTCTCCTAAAAAAGAGAATGCGCTTTGAATTATGTTGGTAATCAGGTATTTTTATTTTGCGAGCCCAATAGCAGGTTTGGTTCTACTGTTTTGCTGTTCTGTCGTAAATCACTCCTTATAGTTTAATATGTCTTGTATTTCAATAATTCCAATGAATTTGTTTTTCTATTTTCGTAGAAAGCAATTACTCTGTGGTTTGACATAATTAATGAAATGGAAAAATAACTTTGTAAAAGACAACAGATTTTATTTTATTTTTTATGACCGACCGGTTTCGCTTAGCCTAAGCATCATCAGGGCACAAAACTAAACAAAAATACGTAGTGTGCGGTAATATATACATACAGAGGGAAAACACAATTTAAATTAAAATAAGAGAACAGTGAGAAAACAAAAAATAACATTTGAATTATAACAAAGGAACACAGAAAGAGACATAATATGAATTGAAAGAGGCAAAACGTCAACTGAGTTTACAGGAATGTTGGACTACACTGTATATATATATATATATATATATAATAGCCGCACACTGTGTGTTTGTTGTTTAGTTTTATTTTGTACCCTGATGATGCTTAGGCTAAGCGAAACCGGTCGGTCATAAAAATTAAAATAAAATCTGTGGTCTTTTACAAGGTTATTTTTTTCATTTCTTTAAATTTCTTTTTCAATTGATAGTAATTTAATGCATTAGAAAATGACAAGAGAAAAAGTTTGTTGTCACAACCGGAATTTGAATGTCGGGACCTTTCTCTAACCGGGTGAGAGCTCTAAACCATTGAGCTATTGCGCCAACCTGCAGACTCGTCGTGATATTAAAATATACATTTTTTATTTATTTTTTCTCATTATTAAGATTGTTTCGAGTTTTATCCGCTTAAACCATCCCACCTTTGTGTATTGGAAATGAACATGGTTTAAACACTAAATCGCAGCTGCGTGGTTTCGAGGTATTTTATTCCCGCTTCGATATTTATTGATATGGTCATCATGCATAATATAATCATTCATTCAATATTTAATGCCATAGAGCGCATGTTGCAAAAACTTGTCCCGATTTATAGATAAAAATAATTTTATTTTGCTCAACGTCAGTCAAATGTGGACTAAATTATAGGTAGTGTACGTAGGGATATGATAACCCTCTTCGCAGGTTTTTTTCGGGTGGTTTAGAACTGTACAATTAGTTCCTTGAGGTGATTTTTCACAAAAACGGCGCTATACAAATCGTCCAAATATTATTATTATTATTATATGAGCTCTAATGTTGTTGGTGTATTTACGCCATTAGTGAGATGATAATGGCTCAGTTATATTTTCAATCAGAGTGACATCTTAAATGCGAATGTGCCCATCAATCATCCAACTTTAACATCCGCCGAGTGCGGTCAGCGCCGAGCCCGAGCCTCGCTCTTCGGACACACTTTCCTCGCATCGATGCTAGATCACGTTCAGCAACTACTCTCCCACTTAAACTACTCGGTACTTGCATGCTCGACTATAGAATGGTTGTATTAACAGCGATGACCAGTTCTAAACTGACCTTTAAACACATCTCACCTTTCGTTGAGCTTTTCGAGGCCTTCATAAACTGCTTGTACAATACAACATGTTATTTGCATTCGCTCATCGTTTTCTTAAACAGTGCATTTAACAGTATCTATGGTACACCAAGCAGTTTTTGTTTTTCTTTTTTGTTTATCCACTCAAAATGCATTTGCAATGGTTCGTCAAGGCGGTGATTTTTTTGTTAAAATTTCCAATTCTCTTCCAGTGAACGCTGTCTGTGGTGGTAGGTACCTACGCGGATGGGTCTGATTCTGTATGACGAGTCCCGCGATAGTTCACGAAGTCTGCCATGGTCGTGCTGACAGTAGTGGTACCGGGGGGGGAGAGGTTCTCTGCCAAAAACTTAACCGGTGTTCGGTTCCTCTGTCCTCGCTCCGCCCACCTCCTCCTGCCTCCCGCTCCTCTCCCGTCCAGACAACACAAGTGGACCCGGCAGTAAAATGCAGAAATCTCAAGCGCATTTTCCATCGGCAGAAAGTAAATGCTTTGTCATTTTGTGCACAATGGCCCCGCGTACCTGGCAATTAAACTCGCTGTCGTTGTAACAGGTTTGAATACCCGTCTGCTTCGGATCGCCTTCTTACCCGTTTTTTTTAAATTTTTTTACTTATCATCAATAAAATATACCTACCTCGCACAGCGTCCTTAGATGAAAGAGCATCAAATGCAAATGGTCGCCTGGTTCTTTAACTGGCTTTCTGCATCAACTACTCATTTCCTCGTTTGGGTTATTATGTCATATTTATGTTTGTATTCCGCAAACTTCGGACTTGTGTTCTCAAGGTTATTCTATTTCAACACTTAACAGTCAAATAAACGTTTGAATTGAATATTATTAACAAAAAGTATATTAAGAACCAAGCCCATTGTTATTTGGTGTGCGAGTTAACAATTAAAAAAAAGCAGGTCTATAGTATATTCGTTAGTAACATAATTTTGCTCTTATTGGATTTAGAATATATCACGAGAATCTAAACCCAGTATACGTGAAAGGGATCTATTCCTCAGCACGAACAACAGCGTGTATTTTGATGGCAAGACTCAGCAGCACAGTGGAGAGTAGACGGGACGCAACCCAATAATATTCTTTCATTTGCATCCGTTGCGAAGCATTTTTATTTATTTGCCACGTGCACTGCAATCACGAGTTCTGTCCAATAACTCATACGGGCTGAAGCTTATGCCCTGCATACCATATACTCGTACACTTACAGGATACATGCCAACATCATATCTGCATTGTATACATGTTGCCGACATGTGCGCTACATATTATTATATAACTTCTTCACATTCGGCTTAGCCGGAGAGCGACACTTTTCTTCCACCGGATAAATGTATCATATTTCACGATAAAGTATGGACTTCCTCAAAAACATTTGCCGTCAACTTAAACAAGAAAAGTATTCGCGACAAAGCGTACATTATTCTCTTATCAGCTTTTTTCCGCAGCGGTGTTTTGTGAAGTTTATCAGAATGAATTCTTCATCGTCTAGGAACCATACATTCCGTTGAAATACTTGAATGTTATGTTTTTGCATTATTTCTAAGTTACAATATCGAATACGTGTTGAATATTAATTTGGTAAGCCATTCTACTGTAGAATGTTGTTTCCCGATCGCAGCGCTGTATGGCTTATGATCCGGTACGAAGTAAAGTGTAATTATAATTAGTGAAGCATAAGAGACCCGGTGACATCATTTAGCACCAACACTAATATTTTATTACATCATGCACTTATTTTTCACTCCAACCGCAGATTTATGCACGTAACTCGGATAAGGTTGCCAAAATCTCACAATTGAGTGTAGTTAATATTCATATTTTGTCTTTGTTTTACCTAGACTGATGTACTAACATTTTTTTTAAGTGAAGATTTTTGTCAATCCATTGTTAAAAATAATTGAATAATTTACATAAGGAAAGTTGCATTCAAAAGCTGGCTTTTAACGTAAGCAACAACAGAATGAGATATTTATAGAAAATCTTAATGCAGATCTTCACGAAAACAGGCTGAGTGCATTGAATTTTATTGATACAACATAAAGATAATATCCAGCGGTGAGAGTTTCGTCACTGTAATCTTTATGATGGCGTAATTTCACATTACTTTTGAAGGCCAATTTTTTTAATGTCTGTATTATCCTCTCCCTGCTCCTCCACTCTACATTTCAGCCGAATGACGGTTCCTAGCAACTTTGTTTTTTTTCTTATCTTAGTGGGATGACGTATAGTCGAACCATCTGTTCAAATATAAAAACCGTAGAAAAACCCGCCGTTTTCAATGCACATGCTGATTATTTCAGATGGTGCATGATTGTAATATAATATCAAGAGGAACATTTGAATTCTTAATTATAATTAACTTCATCACTTGACATAAATCTCATATTTGCTATCCTCTCCCCATACAATGTTCGCATTTCAAGAGGAAAAATATCTGCAGATGTTCACGGCTCGCACGTTTCCCATCACTGCCATTATTTTTATTTGTATTGCAGGGATGCTGGATCTTTCTTTGCATATAATCTGTTTTTGTTTGCATATTCATTTGGTTTGTTACAAGAGAATCCACAACAGATTTGAGAGCTCGCTAGCTTTTCACACTCGCTTAAATTTTTGTTTTACTATTATGCTTCTGAGAATTAGGTACTTACGGTTTCTTTATTATGGTGTAAAGTATTAATCACAATAATTGATGTATTTGATGCACTTCGCGGTTAAGCCAGTTGACAAAACAAATCGATCCTCACGTTGAAGTAGTGTCGAATACGAAGCAGCCACTATTCCCACCTTGACCTTGAGCGGTGCGCTGCGCCGTTGCTAATTCTGTATTGCGCGATGGCCGTATTTGTATAATTTTGCAGACTACCAATAATCTAATGTTTGCTTTTCATAGCCTAGTTCCGCGGGTCGCGCCATGTGGCCTATGGTAAGATGGTGTTTGAACGAGCGCTCGCTAATTATGAAATCATAGTTCATTTGATACGGACCGTTCCCAGCAGGAGAGAAATTCAGTATTTCGTTTATTTAGCGAGTCCAGATTCTCGCCAGCCCGACCCACTGACTCACCACCGACAGTACCGGTACAACAATGGAGATATTTATCACCGTGAGCAAAGCTGATTGAAAAATTAATGGTCAAATATACGTATGTGTTTTTTTATCCATTCGCGATGCATTTCTCTCTTTTGTCCGCGCATCTGACATCATTTCAAGAACTGCCGCGTAATGTGTATTTTTATAATTGTTGTCCTCAATATTGGCTAGTGTTTTCAGCACTCATTGGAGCCTGTTTTATAAGTGTGGCTTTGCATTTTATACACTGACTTATTGACACATTATGCTTTCGCAACATCTACGAAGTCTTATGTTAAATTTTATAACCAATCTCTCCATATTAGATTGTTAATGATTACAACATAATTTCCTTGAATTGCTCTCCAATCCTACTTAATCAATCAACATCAATCAGCCAATACATGTTTGTGTGTAGATTTAATTAAGGAATGATTGATTTAATGGGATAATATCACTGTCACTAATGTAGTAGCCTATGGGGTATTCATACTATAATATCTTCCACCACGTGTAAAGCCAAATATTGGCATCGCTGTTTTTCTCAACGTCCATTCCCCGAAGTTATAAAAGTAATTTTTCTTTAGATCCTAGTAAAATGAAGCCTTCTCTCTCGGCGGTGATTTTTCCTCTCCTCCTTAACTCTGACCTTTCAGCTGAGACTCCCCACGCAGCCTCCCAAGGCAGAGATTGTAGAGTTTTAAAGTAGGCACGTATGTATATAATATAGCTGCTGCAGTTCGCAGATTTGCTCGTTTGGAAATATTGTTTTCAATTTGAAACTTTATTTGAATCGGAATGAGGGAAAATTCTCTGCCTCTCCGTATTCAGCGCATAAAGCTTATTGCAATCCGATCAGAAACCATTCTTCTTGAAAAACTGTTTTCAATAATGGAAGCAGAAACACCACACCGACGCCGACATGTATGGCTTTTTATCTTCAACATGTTGCGTTCCGTTTTGGTCGGTGTGGTAAATATGTCTTTTAACAATATGAATGCCGGGACAGGTTTCAATGGTTTCTAATATGGAAACCATTGTACTCGTACATTGTTGGCCGAGGTCTGGCATTAGGCTGAACTGTTAACAGCGCAATAATTGATTTTAAGTTTCCCGCGCTCCACTGCCTTTCACGCAACACATGCTCGGAATATTTAAATTATAAGCATTTAGCTGACTAACAATCGTAATTAATTATTTTCGTTGGTGCTTACTTTAAATATTTGCACTGGGCGAATACTAGTAGGTGTTGAATAACATTACACTAGTAGCAAGTAGCAAGTTGACCGCGGATGCACTGTCTTCTATTTGTTTCTGAATAAATTGCGGTATGAACTGTTGTCCATCGGCGTCTGTTCTGCTCATGGCTAGTGACGAGATTGGCTCAGAAGTCAGTTTTCAGCAAGCAGGGTCAACGTTCGCTATTGTGTAAGCTGAACGCGGTCCACTTTCCTTTCACCGTGGGGGCGGGGGACTGAATCGCTTTCAAAAGCGTGAAACACAATATTCCGTGAAAAGTTTGTCGTCACATCTCGCTTGTTCTTTTGTCCCACGTTTATATTTCCGATCTCAAGGGATTTTTTTTACATCTTCACCATTATTAAACAAGCAAACAAAGTGACTATTATGCTATGGATACATTGAATACAAACATGAAATCGTTTTACTCCGACCACCACCAAGACTTATCTTTACTCATGTGTTATTAATTCATTTTAAATTAATTGCTTTTCTTTTTTAAATCTTGGTCCTGAATTATTTGCTGAAGGTATTCATCAGCATAGTCGTCCTTTTTTTCTAGTCGAGTTGGAGATATGTTTCTACATGGGAGCTCCAGGCGCCCCAACCTCGCACTTCGTCTAGAGCGACCAACTGAGTGAATTCTTCCTGAAATTGCCGATATAATTCTGTACAATATTTGTGCTGCTGGTTTCCTGAGCACATATATAAAATACGTTATATGGCAGCAGGGGTTGGATGCCGAACTTTTTATATTTGCTTACATACGCAAGTTGAATTGAAGTGTACATAAAAATGATTATTGAAATTAGAATTAATTGCATAATGCCTATTTTTTTTTTTATATTTAAATAATATCAATAATCAACAACACAACATAAAAAAGCCAGAAAATTGAACAAATAATATCAATAATCTTCAGTGAAAAGAATGAGATCGAATAATAATGACAGTTTCTAATAAGATCCCGATGGCTGAATTGGTTGAAGCGTTACTCCCGGATAGAGTAGAGGATCCGAGTTCGAGTCTCTGTTGTGACCATTGTCTTTTTTTATTTTATGGCTTTTTTCTGTTTCATATTTGTGTTGTTGATTATTGGTATTATTCAAATACTTAAAAAAATATTATTGCACCAAGTGTTTCAACCCAATTCCAATTTCATTCGGAGGTACCGTCTTGAAAATATTGTCTACAAAATGTCTTGCGATCCGGGTGTTCTGCTTCGTATTTGCCGTCTTTGTTCACTGGAATATTAGTCGCATTCCACGATAATTAGATCATAACAAGTTATTAGACTTGTATTTTGTTGGGCTTCCGAATGTTATAATGAGGACTTGTTAGAGTACAAAACTTCATTAATTTACCATCGCAGGCTATTAGATTATTCGAATGTATTGCTGTTTCATTTAAGAACATAGACTTGAGCCGTTTCTTGGTGTCGTTGCTTATATTTACCAATGAAAGGTGTGCATAAAGGTTTACCGCTGATAGCTCCGTTGAAACCTCACTCTCTCATAAACGACGCGTGCGACAGAAAGAGCGGTAACAACGGAATTCTCGGCGGCAGGACCGTGGATACCTTTCCCAGAGTAAAGGATCTGCGCGTTAACTGCATTGCGCATTGGGTCCTTTGAGGCCGGCTGCTTGAGTTGTCTCGTTTCTGAGAATTTATTTCATAATTTCATTGTTCAGCGACTCACGAATTCGCTGGCTGGCCGAGTACCCCTTACAAGTCGAGCGAAGGCCAAATCTCCACGGGGATATCATCTCCTGGGCAGCTGATTAACTACAAATACGTGGAATACGTTATTTCTGTTTGTATAATGGAGGGTATTTTTTGTTAACTGATGCTAATGTCTTAATCATTCACAAATTATAATTAAAAAGAGTGTTTCAGTTTAAAATATATCTAATTAAACGATATATATTACGGTTGTACCCCTGAGAGTTCCATTGTAATTTATTGTTCTCTTACATGCGACATTTATGATAAACATTATAATGTTGCAACGGAACTATTAGCGATATACCTAAATCGTTTTATCTTGATTCCTTTATTAACTGTATTTCTTTCATTTTTGCAGACCAGCTTCCAAGAAATGTGGCTTTGAATCCTTAGAGCATCATCCAGATACGTAAGTTATATCATTTTTTAACTGATTCAATCACCCGAATAAATAAATCCAAGGA
Organism: Drusus annulatus; assembly: GCA_022651775.1. Lineage (NCBI taxonomy): Eukaryota > Metazoa > Arthropoda > Insecta > Trichoptera > Limnephilidae > Drusus > Drusus annulatus. The sequence goes on from JAGWCC010000282.1 coordinate 322,231, forward strand.
TTTACATAAGTTCCCCACGAGCGGTACGGAGAACTCGAGTACAAATAATACCAATTATTATCGGGACTTCTCAAACTGAAATAAACTTTTCGCCGTCTGAGAATAATATGACGTGAAGCAGGGAGGTAGTATGAAACCGGCAGACGAGGAATGACAGTAGACTGAATGCTGTTGAAATGAGATCCCTGAGGCGTATGCTCAGTAAAACTATGCATGGCCATATTACAAATGTGGAGATCTGGAAAGAATGCAAGGTAATTGTAATGAGTAAGGAGCAATATATATATATATATATATAAAGTGACGCTTTGATGTTTTGGACGTGTGGAGCGGATGAATGAAAAAAGGAGGTCCAGAACAATATTATATGACCCTGAAATGAATAGTAGATGTAGGAGACGATGCATGAATGTGATTAAAAATTAGTAAATTCAGAAAAATATGTGTTGAACTACCTTCTTGTGGCCGAGCTTCATTTTTCTCAGCTGATGATGTATTGTTATAGGCGGCGCTATTAGAGTTGACCCAAACCACACAAACTTTGGATTGTGCGTATATGTATATACTTCAGACTGTGATATCCTTGCCATACAACACTGAAAAACAGCCTTGTCTTACTTACGCTTATATATGATTATCAGCGAGAAAAGGACAATGATTCCATACGATCTTGGTATTTAAATATTTTTTAAGTTTTACAGGGTGTTCTTTTTATTATTTTTTTTTTATTTTCACTGAAATTTTCTTTTCTGGAGTCGAATGACAAGTTTGAAACATACTGTATGCAAACAATGCATACGTGTGAGCACTGTATTCCACTCAACTCTGGTTGCGATACCTATGAGTCGGTCTTCTAGAATAAACACGGCAGCCTGATTGAATGCTTATCTAAATACATCATCACGAGCGCATGAAAACATTTCCATGCGTAGGTGCGCAACGTAACGTACACAAGCCATTCATAAACAAAACACCGGGCTATCGCTTGAATTTGATATTAATTAATCTTCAATAAGTACTTCACAGGATATCACGTATTTCGTATTCGAATTAAAAATATTGAACACTTTTTTTTTCTCCATAATTAAGATTCATTGCTTTGACGTATCGGAACATGCCAACCGGTTTCAACACATCTGTGCTTTCGTCGGAGCACATTTAATATCTCTCTAAGTAAAAATTGTCTGAATACGTCAATGTCTTGAAGTATATGTAAGCCGTGAGTGAAGTGAGTTAAGGTTGGGGATCTCTGCAATTTACGTTTATTTCTACCCTGACGAAGGCACGGTTGTAACGAAACCGGTTGGCGTATTGTCATGAATTTAAGCGATCTACGTAAATTTACAGTGGTTCATTTAATAAGTGAGTTTATAATTTCCAGTAAAGCAATATTTAAAGTTTAAATATACCCTTGGAGTAACGATATAAGGAGGTATAGCTAATATTTGCGATAAATCACTTTCTCCGGGTTTTTTACGTCATATACCAGGAGAGAAAAATAGACGAGAAAATTCGTCACATAATATTGCAGCACTTCTAAGTATACATGGCCTGTTCAAAAGAAAAGGTGAATTTTGAATTTTCGCGGGCTGTGTACATTTGATTATCGTTTTTTTTTTTGTTATGTTGGTACACATATGTTTATCATATGTTAGCATTATCAGCCATTTTGGATTAGTGATTTGTTTTTGACAACTGGAAAGGTTAGTCACGTTTTTGTGTGTTCTTCGATTTTTTACTTTTGAAAAAAATGAATCAAAGAATAAAATCCATGATTTGTTTTTCCACAACTACAGGACGCTCATCGTCATTAAGATCTTCTCGGCCTTCTGTAAAGCTCTTGTACCACTTATAAACACTTTTTAAGACAAAGTAGACTCGCCGAGTGCCACAGTCAACATTTTAAGTGCGTTGGAGCACTTTATTCCATTTTTAACGCAAAATTTAATACATATTCTTTGATTCATTTTTTTCAAAAGTAAAAAATCGAAGAACACACAAAAACGTGACTAACCTTTCCAGTTCTCAAAAACAAACTACTAATCCAATTTGGCTGATAATGCTAACATATGATAAACATATGTGTACCAACATAACAACAAAAAAATCGATAGTCGAATGTACACAGCCCGCGAAAATTTAAAATTCACCATTTCTTTTGAACAGGCCTCGTATAAGGATGTTCTTCGTCCGAGCTAACTTCACATCATCGAGTCGCATAACTTACGTCAACGGATTTTGAGGTTATTTTCTATATTTTTGTTGAATAAAACGCTTGAAGTGGTGATACAAATAAATCAAACTTGATGGTGATATGTGCGATGCGTGTATGTTCAAATAAAACTAAACAAAGATTATAAAACATCACTTTTCAGAGGTATTTCAACAGTTTTAAATATTTTCAACTGAACTTTAGAATTTTCACATTTATAATGATATAAGGATATAAAATCAACAAAAGGCTTCCATCATTATTTAGGCAAACTTTCTGCTATTAGTTTTTGTGTAATATTTTGACTTTATTTCAATGGTGTATTGATATTGTCTTGTTTAATGTGTTCAAATATGTTTATTGAAAATGTCCGAATTCCATGTGGGCGGTAACTAATAGGCTATCCAACATACTTTAATATATCATTGTCTCTTTCTATCGAGTCAGCGTAAAGTCAACCGTCCTGACTATACTGTTGCAAAGGTACCTCTCCATGTCTTCCAAGAATATACCTATCTTTTAAACAAGAAGCGTAAAGGAACATTTTGGTAAAGTAGTTTCGTCTTGCAAATTACAAAGCCGAAGTACTACCACCTATTCATGTTATCTCCAAGTGTGCTTAGGATTCCGCAAGGGCCAGCCAGTGAGCCAGTCGTGTGCCAGGGCACACTGGGCAAGAGCTAGCAGGACCGTTACGATTTATATTGTGAATATCACCAAGCAGATGCATCTGCTTGCGCTTGTCGCTGGGTGGCTCAAGTTGGCAGAATTGCAATAATCAAGTTCATATTTACAAATATTATTTATTGACGCCGATTATAAGCTTCTACTGCGTGTATTAACTATAAATAATTTCCTTAGTGAGCACGTACGTCCGTACGAGTGTGAACTTTTCAAATTTGGAACTGTTGTTAATTGAAATAATATATATATTTTTAAAGAATCCTTTCAAATCCCTACCTACCTAATAAATTAATGACTATAATGCATTTTAGCAGACATTATCCTATATCTAAAATGGGTGGATTAAAGCAACTTGTTTCTTGGCAAGTCAACTTATATCTCGTATTTTTTTACTGCTAACAACTAATAAAATAATAAAATGTGACAAATCCGAGTATTGAATAAGAAATGCCATAAGAAAAAAATACAGAAAGTAATTAAATAAAATGAGAGAAAGACAGTAATATTCAAATAGGTACCACTAAATAGTAAGTAATATGCATCAAATAAAATATGACTGCATAAGTAGATCGACGTCCTTGATTTTCTAGTAACTTCCATTGTTTTATGTCATTACCACCCAAACGTACCAAACTACCAACTGGCCGGAGTCAGTGGAACTATGGCATCCCCTATCAAAGGTATGCTGTTAGGCTGAAGGAAGTGAATATTATCCCCATAGATTTTTGATGTTGTGTTATTCTATTCCAGTGAAATCCATAAACTTGCTTGTATGCTTTATTAATTTGATTTTTTAATTGAATACCGGTTTTTAAAGTTCTGCTCGGTAATACGTAAAATCATATTTGATTTAAATAATTATAACTAAATTACTATGAATTGTTACAAAACAAACACAACAATGGGTATTCATATCAATTTTTTTAGTGATTCTTGTGAATTCTTTTTATATCATACAAGACGGATACAATCTAAGTCTAATACAATATCAAACCACAACGTACCGTAGATATGTAAAAACTGCGGTTGTGCGCCTTTGACTAAAGCGTACGCAATAATATTATGCTCATTCAAAGAATTCTCTAGATTAAAACGTATTTATAAATAATCACTTATTTCATTTCGACATTTCTTATGAACAAGTTTTATAACTTATTAGAACATTCTTACGGATAAAATACACTTCGATATATAGTTATGTGTTAAAATGAACTCATTTCAATGCTTATAATTTGTCTAGGTTAGTTTTGAATGACCCCTGCATCTCGAGACACTCGCGAAAGAGTTGCTTCAGATGAGACTAACAAAGGAAGCTGAAAGACTCACCGCTTGTAACGGTTTTTTCCACGAATTACCATCTTCTCCCGGAGCGGTCGCCCGGTCATATGGTCAGATGGTCAGTCGAACGGGTCAGGGAGCAGCGTATTATTGTGATTGCCTTCTCGGGGCAGGCAAGGGGTGAATGGCTAATGAACCGGCCCGCTGGACACTAGCTGGGCCCCGAGCGGTAAACTCTTTTTTTTTTCACCTGAAACGTTGGATTATTGCTTTCAATTCTCTTATGCTTTATTATTATAAGAATATTATCTAATTAGCGATAGGAGTAATTAAGAATTCCATTTCGAAATCGTCAAACTTAACAATAGAGCAGAAATCCTCTCGAATGGTGAGCTCTGACATAACGCAACTTGCAAAAAAATATATTGTAATCTTCTCCTTTTTTATATTACCGATTAATTTTAATTTTAATGAATGGGTAGTTTATATAATTGAAAACCCTGTAACCTTGTGTACATCACTTTTTCGTCTTTTTGTTATTATATGAAAAATAATATTATTCTTCACACATGCCAACTAGTTTACATTTATACATAAAAAAAATTGTACAAACCTCATTCGAAATAGGCACAATTTGGGCGTCATTGTTTTGTGTTTGTGAATAATTAAAAAAAAACGAAATAATCACCCGTCCGTGCGATTAATTCAAAACATCGTGCAATTATGACAACATTTCAATCATTAGCTTAAATCTCAAATTTTAACAGTTTCTTAAAAAAGTGTGTAATAAAATTATGTATGTTTAAAATACTTCCACTAATAAAGTTAACCAACTACGTGGTCTCTTTTTATTACGCTGAGTGGCTTATATAACCAATGAGTCATTGAACGTATCTGTGCGCGCTACCTGCGTTTATATAGGTACGTATATTTAAAAGGAAATACAGTTTTTTTCTCGAATTACCATTAATTACAACGTATGGTCTGTTGTTTAATTTCAATTGTGTAATTTTAACAATTATTTAAATGTTTTGACTGGTGCACTTTTTAATTGCCATTTATGATCATTTGTGTTAATTCAATGCCAAAGTTTCTGCAATCTTTTAACACCGCTTTTATAGGTTGAAAATATATTATTATCGCGGAATGAATAAAACATTACAATGTTCAAAATTCATAAGGAATAATAGAGTGTTTTATGTATCTGGTAATAGCTAGAACTCGATATGGCTTGTGTGTATGTGTTTTGACCGGAAATAATGTTAAATTGTAATGTGGTTTAAAATATTTTTGTAAGAGATTTATTCGATGCCCAAGTGGTTCTGTGATATTTATTTTTAAACATTTCAGGGAGAAATATCGTATTTACGTGTGTAATAAGTTATAACTGTCAGAACTAACTGTCTCATAAGATTAATATTTAATTTCAAGTTCAAGACATGTTTTTGCGTATTGGTAAATATATTAATTTCCCTGTAGCAGAAACTACGGCAAACAAGCGATTAAAAAAAATTGCCGAAGGATTTTCGCTGGTAAACTTTGAAAATATCACAAATCAAATAGGTAAAATTACATCATTAGCCAGTTCCTCGTATTATTTACACTCTCAATGCAACTCGGGCAATTAAATTCTCGCAAGAAGAACTGCTCGAATTTATTATCATCTTAATGAAATTTACCATATTTTTTCAGTACGGGTACCTATTTCGTTTCATAGTAATAAATCATCCTGAGATAATGTATGCAAGCAGGTTCGTTGCTAATTGGCTATGCAGCGGGCAGATCTTCCGACAGGGTCGTCGGATTAGTCGAGTTGGAGCGAATATTGACTCACGGAGTATGAATAAGGAGCGGAGTCGGTAGGAAAGTTTAATCGAAGCGTGCCGGAGTTAGTTTGATGCTCCATTGAGAGGGGCATGTCCTAACAGTCTAACAACACAACAAATTAACAACTCGCTGGCTCTTCGCTGCCCACAATTATCGTTTGTCTTCCACACTTCCGATGGCCAGAGTCTCGCTGCGCGCTAACCAATCTGTTTTCCTCTCGTGGTCGGCCCATTTGCAGATTTAGTGCCTCGTTAATTCCGATGCGGCCGAATAGTATTTCTTTTGGGAAAACCATCCCGATGCGTTTGTTTTCATCTTCTCTCATTACGTAGGGATAGTAATGATATGGTCCTTTTTTATAAATAAATATTCATCAAAAAGCTTAATACTACTTAGTTACTATCTTCTACCGATTGATTTTCTCATTTAATGTTTTATTTATTTAATTTTAATTTATTGATTTATTTTTTACATAAAAGCAATCACTTTGTGGTTTGACATATTTAATGAAAATGAATTAATAACTTTGTATAATATCACAGATTTTATTTTAATTTCTATCACCGACCGGTTTCGCTTAGCCTAAGCATCTTCAGGGTACAAAATTAAACTAAACAAAAAATACAAAGTGTGCGGTTATATGCCTGTATAGACACAGAGGGAGAACACAATATAACATAAGAGAACAGTGAGAAAACAATAGAATAAAATTTAAATTATAACAAAGAAACAGAGAGAAAGAGACGTAATATGAAATGAATGAGGCAAAACGTCAAAAAATTATTTTATATTATGTTCTCCCTGTGTATTATCTGTATTTCATTTTTATTATTTTTTTATAAATTATAGAAAACATTCATATTCATCAAAGTGAAGTTAATTGGTTGTTGTCCCTAATTCAATACTATTCACTAAGTGGCATTTGGGTGCGAATGTCAAGAAGAATTAGTGGAGGTCAAGAATGCAGCAATCATAACAGCAAAGTTCCCCTGAAGGTGGCGAGGGTCGAGTCGGGTCCGCTCCCTTTGACCCGCGCCGGGTCCTAGCAAACCTGTTCCCCTCCCCAACACCTTCTCCTATCCTACCTATTTAATATGTGTGACCAGTGACCAAGACTCACCCCTATCTTTTTTATTTATTATAAGAACTATCAGTTCTATCTTCACTTGAAACAATATTCCTTTTATTCATACCTAGAAAGATACCTATTATTAACGTGATTTCATTTTTATTGGCAAGATATTTGTTCATATAAAAATAATAATAATCAATATGCATTTTCTCTGTGTTTGGTATAATCATATATAGTATAATCTTAAATACTTCACATTGATTCAGCTTGCGCAATAATTTAATTAGGTTAACGTTCACTTCGATCACGTTCTTTCCTTATTAATTCCTTTGTTCGGCAGATTGGTTTAATGCACTTGCGCAACATCGCCGGCCATACCTGCACTTGTTATCGAATTCTATTTTTTTACCAGCAATCTAATATTATATTTTTTTCAATTATGGTTGGTGAAATCACAACGAAAAGGTCCTCTAGAATCATTACGCTTATTGATGATCCTCCGGCGTAGACAATGGGGGTGCCGCGGCTGATTTATATGGAAGCATTTGCGCGCTCCTTCACGCAGAATAGGTCAGAAAAAGCTGGCCGCTAATTGAGACATCGGGAATCGAGTTTTCTCGTTTATGAAGACAAAAAGCACACCTTACTGCCGTATGTGTAGGCACTGGTTCCGCGGGGCCTGCAACGCGCGCCCGCCCTCAATGGTGCGGCGGACATTCCCCGCTTGCCTTTACAATACCGATCTAACCTTACGCTGTGCTAATTTACTTAGGAATTTTTAATAAAATGTTCAATTACTGCCAAGTTTTTTATCGTAGTTCGTCAAGTATTGACATTGCTGTGGTCAGTTTTTCAAAACGCCTTCGCATGTAGAAAACGATTTCCATTAAAATAACTCTCCTATTCCATGAGTTATACTCGTATATTGATGAACTTTTACACAAACATCATTCTCAGATGAGTTCTTTTTCACACTAACGCGTGTAGTCGACACACATTAAACTAATGATTTCTTTTCTAGGCAGGTATTTTCAATAAGTTGGAGGACAAGCAGTATAAAAAAATTGTTTAGTAGAGATCCCATTTCAGCCTTTATGATATTTCTTTAGAGTTTATTTGTATTTCGATAATCTACTGCTCTTCGGTCCACGCCGACCTTCTGCAACGAGTGCGCTATTACCCGAGTGGATTTCTTAAAATGATTCTTGTGCACAATGTTAATGGGTGACCTCGGGAAATCATAGTCTGTGTAGAGGTATGTATGTCAGCCGCAAGACTGAACAAAAGCCGAATGTCCTCGTTAATTTAAATTACCTTGCATCTTTTGGAACAATTGAGCCTCGCCTCGGAGCAGTGGCGGAGGTGGAGAGAGGTGACCGTCTCTGGCTGGATGGCCGGGTGGCTAGGTGGCTAGGTGGCTAGGTGGCTGCAGCGCAGAGTGGCTAATCCCGGCTGTACCTCGCACAATGTGTGCACTATGTATGGGGTAGTGCTGTATACCTGTACCAACGTGGCTGTGCGCTGTACCCGCCGCCACGCCACGCCGCCGCACGACTGTCGAGCGTGCCTCGGCTGAATGTCTTGTTGGCTGCTCTAATTGCCAGATGTTATTAATCGCTTTATTTTTTCGCCTTGAACCATTTCATCTAAGATTTCCGGTAACTGTGAATTTTGTAGTCGTAAAACATCAACCATTAACACCTTCTGTAGATTATTCAATTCGCTGTAGTCATGCCGTCTCTGTGTACAACAATACATCCATGACAGAGTAGGGTAATTTTTTTCTCTGCAGTTTTGCATCGTCATCCAAATTGTTCGAAAATTTGTCAATCTCTTTTTTCTATCCTCTGATCCATTTGAAATCACTTTTCTCACATCGATTTTAATGTAGCGAGCGTTTTGAAATAGTTTTTGTTAAAGTACTAGCTTCCTCGGCGATAGATTTAGGCTGAATATCCCAAGAATACCGACCACAATTACTTTAATAAGCAACAAAACGTTGAACGCTGCCCGATTTATCCTGCGGCTTGAAGGCCGTCTTCTGGGAATCCGCAAGCAGCCATAGTAAAGTATAGTCGCCGGTGTAGCGGGCTCCGTCTGCAGCCTGTAGAGGCGGGGGGCGGAGGACCGGTTTTTTAGCGTGGTCAGCTCACGCTCCGGACCGGACCGATATTACATATTAGCATGTGCACCGAATTAGCGACCATATACCATTCCGTGACTGACTGGAAACCAAGATGGTGCATATCGACTGTGATATTACTCATAATATCGCTGTGAAAGATTCACATTATTTAGTTTAATATTATATTGAAATTATCCGCAAGTAGTGATGAACTCGCCCGGTAATGATTCAATAATCGAATCCCTGAATAGAATGCTCTAACCCCTTCTTACTGCTCAATACACATACGCTGTTTAGACGAATAATCAGTGACATGCATAATGGGTGTTGCATAACATTTCGGCACTGAAAGGTCAAACAAACACTCGCACGACCTTTGCCAGTTTTTTGCACAGTTATTCATCATTCAATTATACGGCATTTAATGTAAAAGGCGTTTAGAAACAAACAGTCATCATGTTCTCAAGGTGTGTTTGAAACATTCTCTTTATTTAAAATGACATAGTGACATGCACAAATAGTTGTTTTTTTTATTTTAATTTTTACCATTATTTCACAAATTCTATAAATAGTTTATCTTCTTATCAGTTTTTGTCGACTTCGTAATTCTCTTATCCCACTATCTCATTTAATCTGTGCAATAGAACGACAGCAAAACGTTCACGATAAGATTTTTTTTCTTCAATTGAAATATGTTTTTAGCAGACACTCGTGTCGTCATGCCTGCGTTTTTTCGTGAGTCTCATCCGAAATATTGATAGCGGAGCATTCATAAAGTTCCCCACCTCCAATGAATGTCTGATAAGGAGTTTCAAAGTAGAATATTCCCTCGCGTCCCAGGAAGAAATCAATAAGATATTGGGAAGCAGGTGCAAGGCGGCCTGGTAAGTATGCATATCCGATTCCCGGACGGTACAAATTATTCCATTCAATTTATCGGTCTTATTGAGGCCGTTCCCAGGGCGCTCTCGAGATTTGCATTTTTCACGGAAACAATGCTAGAAAATGCTCGCTACGTCGGACAGCGCACCGCCCGACCTGTCCGTGTCCATAGTGGATGTGCATGTGCATGTAGTAGGCACTATTCACTGCTACATCATAGTATGCGGGGATGGTGTCGTAAGGGAAGTTTCACGCAATCCCTGACCGTATTGAGAACATTAAACGCAATTTAAGACATTTTAATACCGCACTTGTGTTTATTTTATCTTTCCGCCACTAAATTATTTATCACTGCATCTTGTCCATAGCGCAACCAATCTTCAATCTCTAATCTGTTCGCTGATTATTTAGTTGCTTTCCCCAATGTATTTTTTGCGCAATATCAAATATAGACCCCCTCTTCTTTTTCATTGATTGATAATAATGATAGACATAAGCGGTCTCTGTCTTGACAACGCCTACACCAAAACATTCGATCCTCGTGGAATTGAACTGACAAATCAAATGCAAATCTCAGTAATTAGTTCCATATAATTTGCACTGTTCTGGGGCATGCTTTGTTGCAAAACTCGTATGCATAATTACCATTATTCATATTGAATTAAAGTTTCTAAGTGTGTTGCATCTTGCACCAGAATACCTACTCCAATTAGTACGATATCTTTCGGAGCGTTGAATTTCCGAGTAAAGCGTAATAAAGTTAAAACAATATTCCTCATTATCCATCCACCTGCTGTAAATCGCTTAGATGTTCCCCGGACTATTTCAAACATCTTAGATTATTAGATTGACAAAACTTCGCAAGCCTTTCCTTGTTTATTATTCTCTCATCATTTTAGTATTTTTCTAATGGCGTTTTAGGATTACCTCCCAACTGCTGTTGATAATAATAATTATAGGCGAGTAATTAACAAAAGTCTTAAAAAAACTTGAGGCAACCACTTGGATGAGGTGAGTGGAGTGGTTTGAGCGATATACGAACTGACACATGCTTTAAGTAAGTACATAAGTCATTTTCGTTATTCCGCTCGTGTTGGAAGATGAACACGGCACGCAATAAAGGCGTTTCTTAATACAAGTATTAAATACCTTGTTTTAAAGTGGGCCTTATCATTTAGTATACCCGCGTGCTAAGTGCGCCTGCACCGCATTCGCGAGTTTATTAATCAAGGAATTAACAAACTTCGCGAGGAAGGGAGAACTTCCCCTCGGGAGAAAGCTCCGCAAAATATTTATTCCTTTTGTTGGGGAATATCTTTTATTGCGCAAAAGGGCTGACGGTCAAGTAAGTCCGTACGTTTGCACTTTGAATTATTGCTGCCTCCTTGACTCCGCTCTGCCTTCACTGTTTACTCTGTAGGCTCTAAGCTGCAAGGTTTATTATTTTCATTTTTCGTCGTTTTTGCTCTTCCCTCATTTATTTGGCTTTCAGAGGGAAGATTAAATCTTTAACTTGGATATAAAGCGTTCCCAAACTTTTTTTTTCACATCTTCCATTTTTATTTCGTGATAATTGTATAAAGTTCAATATGGTTCAAACATAATCGATCCGTGTTGTGTTGGGCAACTAGGGGCTGCGCGCTGGTGTCTCGTGTGTTAGTATCTGACCAAAGTTTGCCAAAGCCCGTATCGGTGTATTGTTCAGAGCCGTGTTAATAATCATCTAGGAATCAGCGTGTTCCCATCGCGGCCGATTCGTGGGAATAATGCTCCGCCAGCGGTGCCATCTCTGTGTGAATTGTGAATTGCTCCCAGTCTTCTGCTGAGGTTTGGAAAGCTCCAAGGTTATCCGTTACACTTGCAAGTAACTGTTCTTATTAGTTATTAACATATTATTTCATGCAAGTGGTGGGAATAGCTCCGCCGAACTTCGCAATTGTTTCTACTCTTGCATCAGGTACAATATTAATAACCTACTACTACTCTTATTGTAGATGGTCATACTAGATATTATAAGAGATTACTCTTGACGAAGTTATGTTGAACACACTCGTACGTACACGTTAATAGCCGAAGTGAGAACACACTCACTTATGCATTTTCAGACAAATTTCCACGTCACGAATAAACATTGCAAGCAAACACGTACAATTATAACCTTTAAGGCTGATTCACACCAACGTCCGGTTCCGCTCAGTTCCGATATTGTTCCGAAAGAGAGCTTATTGATATGGTATGAATATGGATCAAGGAGTATGTGCCAAGACAAAGTTGTGTGGCAGTATATCCTTCTGCCCACCCTTGTGATATTTAACTACTTAGTTAAATAATTATTTTGAATTGTAAAAATACTAACATCGCAGGTTTTTTTTAATCAAAAACCATTTTTTTATCACTAAATAATATTTTTATTAATTATTAATTATTAAAAATATTATTTAGTGATAAAAAAATGGTTTCAAAAAAAAAATCTGAATTGTAAGTATTTTTACACGTGCCGATATTGTTCCGCAAGAGAGCTTATTGATATGGTATGAATATCAATCAAGGAGTATGTGCCAAGACAAAGTTGTGTGGCAGTATATCCTTCTGCCCACCCTTGTGATATTTAACTACTTATTTAGTTAAATAATTATTTTGAAGTGTAAAAATACTAACATCGCAGAAACCATTTTTTATCACTAAATAATATTTTTATTAATTATTAATTATTAAAAATATTATTTAGTGATAAAAAAAATGGTTTTACGTGCAATCTGTTCGCAAGAGCTTATTGATATGGTATGAATATCAATCAGGGTATGTGCCAAGACAAAGTTGTGTGGCAGTATATCCTTCTGCCCACCTTGTGATATTTAACTACTTATTTAGTTAAATAATTATTTTGAAGTGTAAAAATACTTACAAGGCAGATTTTTTTCTTTTAAACCATTGTTTTATCACTAAATAATATTTTTAATAATTAATAAAAATATTATTTAGTGATAAAAAAATGGTTTTTGATTAAAAAAATCTGCGATGTTAGTATTTTTACAATTCAAAATAATTATTTAACTAACTAAGTAGTTAAATATCATAAGGGTGGGCAGAAGGATATACTGCCACACAACTTTGTCTTGGCACATACTCCTTGATCGATATTCATACCATATCAATAAGCTGTCTTGCGGAACAATATCGGCACTGAGCGGAACCGGACGTTGGTGTGAATCAGCCTTTAATCGAGTTTCTGCTCTTCAATCACCATTATGACAGAGATGGCTGCCTCAAAAAGATCACGAAAGATAAGCAAACAGCCGAATGGATTATCGGATAAATATTATATAAGAACGTTTCTTGTACATGTTTGTGTTATTTGATGTTATAATTTGAAAACAATATCGACGTTTCACGAGGGTAGCCTTTAGTTATAGCGGCTAGCTTCCATGCGACTGGTGATGTTGCATTATTCCATGTGATGGAGCAAGACATGGCTTGATGTCGCCGTCACCGCGGCACCAGAGTAGCGGCAGAGTAGTGGCAGAGTAGCGGCAGAGTAGCGGCGCGGGGGAGGTAATATGGGATAGGTAACAGAGGCGGCCCGCGCCACGCCGTAAGGTTTCCCGCCAGATTTATCGATTTTAATTTGGCGGGAAGCCCTTTTGTCTTCCTTTTTTTCACATATCGCAATACCCGCGCGGTCAGCTCGCCCGCTTTGCTTTATTTGTTACGCGTTTAATATAGGCCAAACCGGTCCGCGGGCTATCGGCGATACTTCATATTTGCTCTTTTTTTAAGTCCCGAGCCCTAAAATTGGCACTCTCAGGATTAAAACTTTAAAATACAGCCTGCCTCCTAAAAGGACGCACCTGCATGTTGTACCATAAAACTTAGACTTTTAGTGCTGAGGAGTGGCTTCAACCCGCGTTACTTATAATTTACAACTATTAAATTAGTAATTAACATTTCAAATTTTAAGGTTTTCGTACATAGTAGGTTTATGTCTTAAAATTAATAATCGCTTGCATATACCACTTACCTAATAAAATAATATAATTAGTCACCTATTAAGGTTAATTTTATACGTACAGTACATAGAAATAATAATTATGTGGGATGTCAACTACCTAAAATGTCATTAGTAGAGAATATGGTGTAATTTCCATGTTAAAGTGTTTATTTTTATATTAATTCGCAAAAGGAATATTTTCCATTTAAATAATATTATTTGATGTGTTAGTGTGGCCTTGTGTTGTCTCTCACCCTATACAATAATATAATATGACATTATTTATATGAATTGAATAAAGTAATTTCACCACACAGATTCCCATTATTTATGATTTAAGTGAATGGGTTTTTCTATTAGCCATAAATCATGACTGATAATTAGGTATAGTCATTCGATAACTTGGTTGATCAGTTTTGAATACAAGGTACGTCTGTGAAGTGATATTTCTCTATTAGAATACTTGTATAATATTTTTCGAATCTCCTAGAAGGCACGATATAAAGTACTGGTTGAGTCTGGGAAAATAACTCCCCGCGTTGATTATTTAGTTTGAATAATAAAAACATATATGAATATATAGTTTCCGTCGACCTCGCCCCCCCTCCCCCTTCCTCCCCCCCAAGCCGCGTCCCAGAAGGGGTGAGGGCCGGTCCACGGCGCCCCTAGCGCCCCTAAGACCATGTCCATCTCCACACAATAATTATTATAATGTGTTTGTATGAATGAGCAATGAGCGATGCTGCCTGGACCCGGTCAGCCGGCGTTGCAGTATTTCTCGTGACGTTGGAAAGGATTGACCTCTCCCCATAATTGGGCTTTTTTATTTCGCTTTTGCTTTTTAGCTTATTTTTAAATATTTAATCGCTTTAAGCCTTATTGTTTTGTTTTCAATATTTATTACTTCAGTTTTAATTGTTACGAAAGCTTCGTTTCTTTTGGCAATCCATTGTTTATTTAATTTGCATCGCAAAGTTTGTTTAATTATTCATTTTCGCGCTAATTTAGATAAGCAACTTAGCTCCTTTTTTATTTTCGTTCTTCTGTGTTTTTTGTTGTTTTTTTTTCAGATTTTGGCTCTGGCAATTTTTGTGATATAAATAAGTTTCGAGAAAAAACATTCCTTCCCTTCGGAGGTGTAGAATCCTGCTGGAAGCCCTTATTGTTTTTTACTCTGTGCTACATTTGTTACTAACAACGGTATGTAATGTTTTATTTTTTTTTTATTTCCACTCTGCGTTTTCGAGAGAATGTCTGATAGAAAATTTAATTAAGGTGTACCGCTATCTTAAATACTGTGTGACCGATTATATTTTTAATGTGCACTATGTCTGAATTCAGTTTACCTTCTGCATAACGTTTTTTCAACTTGTATGTATGTGAGAAGCAACCGTGCAAACCGCCGTTTGTCACGCTTGACTGAATGTGAGAAAACAACTAAAACTGAAAATTTAAGCGACACGGATATGAGTTTTTTTTTTAATAATTAACATTTTTTTCCTGCTTTTATTAAATATATTCGCAAATTAACATGGTGGTTGAATTTTTTACCGTTGATGGATAGATCGGGTTTTGCGTGGTTAACGATTGTCTGTGTCGATTGGTGACTTTTGTTTGTGCTAGGGGTTTGTTTAATATTGAAAAATATCTGAGCTTTTTTTTTCAAAAAGTATTTTTCAATGAGCATGTTTGGGTGTTTGGTGTTCCGCACCAGATTCCTGAAAGTTTTCATACAAAATATCGATAGATCGAACGAAATATTTCTTAAAGATTTGAATGTTTACGTTTTTCTTTTAATCTCAGTACTCTAGTATTAAATCACAGGACACATGGGCATATTATGAAGTAAATTTTTTTTTTTAAGTTTTAAAAATACCATACACACTAACATTCCCGGGTTACAAATAAACTGACAATAATTTAAAATCTCCCCCTACTCCCATCATAAAAAGCTGAAGTGATTTCTCGTGCAATAAACATGGACTTTACTTGCAGAAGAGTGAGCCCGCGGTGTGGCCCAACGCTTTGTACCACTATTATTTATTTACGCCCGTTAAAGGCTTCTACACAACTTTTTTTTTAACAATAAACTCATAAGCAGTGAATAAAATAAACAATTAAAAAATAAACATAAACAACAACGGCTCGGAGGGCTTTGACACAAAGAATGGACGATAACCTCAAGAGAATCTCCTCTTGGGGTAAGAATAATCTCGTCGAATTTAATGTTTCAAAGACCCAATCGTGTCTGATTACGACTAAAAGGGATCCAAATGACAATTTAGTCTCCTTCAACGGAAGTAATCTTCCCAACAAACCTTCCATTGAAGTGCTTGATGTAACCTTAAGTGACCAGTTAGGGCACCGGGGCTCCATCGAAGTCAGAGTAAAGTTAACCTCTCAGAAGTTGGGCGTGTTGTACAGGGCCCACAGATACTCCAATAGTACACAATTGCTTACCTTGTACAAATCGCAAGTACGCCCCACTGTTGAATTTGGCAGCCACCTCTGGTCTAGAGCCCCTAAATACCTGAAAAAATCCTTGACTCTGTCCAGAAACGGGTGGTCTGTTTGATAGATTCTCCTATCTTAACAAACGGATTGCAAACTTTGGAGCACAGACGTCAGGTGGGAACACTGTCCTTGTTCTACAGGTATTTTAATAGAAGATTTTCCGAGGAACTTGCGTCATTGATCCCTTCGGCACCGGTGCATAGTCGGAAAACTCGCCAAATGCGCGCCCAACATTTGTACACGGTTGACATTCAACAGCTCGGCTATAGAACGATTTGCCGGCCTCTGTGTTTCCTCCCTCCTTCAACATGGGTCTCTTCAAGACCCAAGTTCACTCCTTCCTCTATATATATATATATATGAATAACTCTAAACAATGCATGTAGTGGAAACATTTTCGTTGTTGACTAGCCTTATAGTGCCTGTACGTATAGTTTAGCGTTGTGACCGCTTTAAAAAAAAATACTTCAAAGAACTACTTCTTTTGGCAACAGTTCCTACTTCATTCATTGTTCATTGAACAAATACTTCAAATGAAGTTGGTAGTTCATTTTAGGGTTCATTCATTTAATTGAAGGAATAATAATAATAATATTCGGATAATTTGTATAGCGCCGTTTTTGTGAAAAATCACTCTCAAAGGAAGTTATATTACAAAGAACTACATTAATTAGCAGCAGTACAGTTGTGAAGGTGAACTTCAAAGCCTATAAAGAAGTACTTCAATTGAAGTCCGACTTCAAAGTACTTTTTTGGAGAGGAACCGGTTCCAGTTCTTTTCAATTTGAAATCTCTATCGACTAGTACTTTTGTTTTGGCGAGGAACCAGTTCCAGTTCTTTTCACTTTCAAAGCCCTACTGACTAGTACCTGATTTTGTTGGCGAGGAACCAGTTACCAGTTCCAGTTCTTTTCCATTTCAAATCTCTACCGACTAGTACTTTTTTTTTATTTCAGCGAGGAACTAGTTCCAGTTCTTTTTGTTTTCAATTCCCTACCGACTAGTATTTATTTTTTCGGTAATCTCTTTTTTGCAAGTTCGACTTCAATTGAAGTGTTCACTGCGAAGGGTTCATTTTAAAGAACAAGAAATTCGTGAAGCATTCACAAAACTTTGAAGTTTTTCTCAACGCTAGTATAGTTGCTTCTAATATGTATTAAAATAATCAATTATATATCCCTTGGATACATAAATCGGCAACAAATATTTTAATATTAATAATTCATAGACCCAAAATTTTGTTGTTTTAATCCCCCCTCCGAAATTTCTCGTTGGGTAGAGCTGTCTTTTAGTCAGAACTTCCAGTCCATTCGGCCTGCATGATTGAGTGGTAAGACGCTCGACTACGAATCCTTCCCCTCCCCACTACCTTTTTTTTTCTTTAATGACAATATTTGAAAAACTGTTTATTTTTAAAATAAAAAGACGAAACCAGTCTTGTAGCTAGGTTTGTTGTTGGTATTATCAACTCGCAGCACAAGCTGGAAAATGCTATGGCAGTAATATATTATAGTTTTACCAGGAATTAAAAAAAATACAAAACAATTATTTGTTTCCACTAATGAAAGTTTACACATGAAATATGGGCGGCGCTTTCAGAGGTGCGCCGCGGCGCCGCCGTACGTGTACAATCAGCCTCGGTATTTAAGGAAACGCCCGGACGGTGGACATTTCAGCCTTGTGCGTATTCGTAATTAACCAAGGGTAAGAGGCACTTCTTACGTCGCTATTCGCCGTATTGTGCACCCGGCCTCGGTGGGCCTTCGTTAACTTGAAACACGGCAGTCATTACTTATACTACACTCGGCTCTTAAGCGCGAATAATACACAGCGGTGTGTTACTGCTTTCTGCTTTTGAGTGGCAATTAAATTGTTAGATTAACTATTTTTTATACTTCACCGTTTTAAACCAAAGAGATTTGTTGATCCTTTTTTCTAAACAGTTTAGTAGCTATTTATGTAATGTTTATCTAATTTATTATTAGGTCTCAAAGAATTATCATTAGTGTTTTAAAAAAAAACTATCCCTACTTTCAATTGGTGGCTTTAGTGTCCAGTTTTACTACCAACTTTCTTCCGAGTTTCACACTTAGAGCTGACAATACTGTGCAAAGTTCATAACGTCGGAGCTGGTCGTTCGCGGTTTTTTACTACCTTAATTGTTATAATTTTCAACTTTTTGTATACGTGCTTATATATCTTTTAGATTCAAACATACCACGGTTTTGAGTCGCTCACCGAGGTAAACTCCGATAAATGTAAAAGTAGTTATTTAAAATTAGTTATTTAATGTCTTTTACGAATTAGGTACATCATGTCGGAGAAGATTGCGATCCTTTGTAAAGTACCATTTTTTAAATATGTCCTTGGAAATACTTCCCCGAAGTCCTTTATAAAATGGAAAATATTTTTGTCAATTCGGAATTTCCACTCGAAACTTTATTTAACAGAGAAATAAAAATATTACTTATTGTTAAGGCCTTTCAGTGGAATTTGTGCGCGGTTATTCATGCATTCTCCAAATGCCATTCCACCTTAGTTAGCAAATCAAATAATAACTATAACAGTTGGAGAAATGCGTAGAATAATAAACCTTTTCTTTATTGCGGGTGCATTGTGGTTTGAACTTTTTTCAAGCTATTTGTTAAACATTTATTGTTCAGTCATAAATTGAAGCAGTTAAGGAAAAACACGGGAAAAGCTTTTAAACTAATAAAACGCGGCCTGCTGTAAAGTTGATTGTAAGTTTCTTCTGGAGGCGAAAGCTCAATGCAGCCTTATTGGTTTCTCAGTGGTGTGTATTGTGTATAGCGACAGAGGCTGTGGTGTTTGACGGTGGTGGACCAAGCGAGAGGTTCCTCGAGTCTGTTAGTCTCGAGACATTTATTGTTGTGTCCCCCCCCCCCCTTCTACCCCTCTCTCGACCCCCTCCCCGCGGACCACTTCGTCTGGACCGTCTTCGATTGGTTTCCATTCCATCGATGTAATGAAACTACCGCCACTTATCTGAGACTAGAGAAAACTCTTTCTTTTTTCCGCTTAATCTAATTTTATTCTGTTTTTTTTTTCTCTTGTTTGAGTTATTCTTTCAGGAAACGTTTTAAATGATTTTAACTTTTGGAATAATTATTTTCCTAGATTATAATTCGATTTAATATTGGATCGAATTCTTAAAAGAACTTTCATAAAACTACTCTTTATTGAAACATTTTATCCTTCTTTAAAGTAAGTTCTCACCCTGTATTCTCACGTTTTTTTTTGCCTGATTCGTAATAACCTCGGTTTGTTTTTGGACCCCATTAGCGAAATATGTAAGAAAATGTATAAGAATTCGTTGAAAAAAAAAACAGTTTTTTAGCTCTAACGAAAAGTTGCTAAATACGAGATACGCCTGTTTGCGTTGTGAGCGACGAATTAGTATTTAATCAAACATTTAAAATAAAAATGTATTTTGAATATATTTTCCGCTGAAATGTTTTCCACCTTGTTTGGCATCGGGAAGGGTAAGTTGCTTGGTTGGTTCCACGCAAGACGGTCCGGTGCATTTAGAGCCAGTAATCCTGGTGGGTGCACTCCCTCCCACCGCGCACCGGCCGCTGCGCGCGCACCCGGCTGCCCGCGCCCCGCCCCGCCCCCGCCCCGGAGCGCCTCGCGCCGCTGGCCCACAGTGCCGCACAGCGCCGTGCCGCCCGCTCGTACCCTCCCGGAACCAACTCCTCACAAATCCGCCGCAAGCCGACTCGAGAGGAACTCTTTCCAGCGCGTGAAAACATACGAAACTCGCAACTTTTTCCCCTCCGATCTCCGAGCTTAGTGACTGCTTCTCGCCCTCTAGCCGAGTTTCGCCGAATCGCGTCCCGAGTTCTCTAGGTAGTTCCTGTGGTGGATAGTGTCGGGCGCATGCAGTCGCAGTGTGCCCCCGGAATAGTGTGTGGTGCTCCAGGACCCCCCAGCCCGCACTCCCGCACTCATCACCTGGTATAATATTTCTCTATCAGAGTTCATCTTACAATTTTTCTCTTGCCCCGTGATTGTACGTCGACCTAGTGATTTTTTCCGATTATTCTATTAAAAGTGTAAAAATATGTTGAAAAGTTCGGGAGGTTTCCCTGTGAGTGTAACGACGGGGTTTTCCCGTTGAGTGATATTTTCCGTTCTCTAATGTGAACAGCGCCGCGTCCCATTTCTTGAGGTAATTCAATTTGTTTCGCTTGCGAGTGTGCTTCTTAATACATTTGGACCTTTTCCTCACTTGACTTTCTTTGTCTATTTATTTTAAAGATAAGCAGCCTTCAGTCCGCCGCCCTCAGTCAAGCAAACGTGTTAAAGTTGCCGACGGCACCAGTCACACGTTGCTTTTACGATCCACTTTTGCTTTCTTCCGCTTCTTCACGAATTTTCCGCATTTTCCCTTTCAAATACTTTCATGCAATTCATTTTAAGTTAAATAAAATGTTTTCGCATTTTTTTAAGAGAACCTTAATGCTTCCGTGTGAAATTTAAAAAAAAAACATACAAAAGCGCTACCTTATCTTAAATTTAAAAACACCTCTAAATTATTTTGTTTCATACTAATATTTATGAATATCTCTATTCCTTAATTTTAAGGGCACATTGTAAGTCGTCATTTGTGTACACGAAGTTATGTTTTTGTTTGTAATTTGTGCCGCTATTGTAGTCGAGACGCTTACACCGAGCTCCAGTGAGGAATGTCACCAGAAGTGTTATCATAATAATTTATTACCGGTTTCCCAGGAAAGCAGAATCAGCCATCAGCTGTTCTGCCGCCCGCCCCAACCATAGGCCTGTTGTTGTGCTAAACCAACCGCGCCTGCTTTGTTTATAAATATTAATGACGAATCCACCAGAAACTTCTGCCCGATTAAATAAATTATATTCCTCCGAATATGCGTGACAACATGGCACTACCTTTGCCTCCGAGCACCTTTACAAGTATTGTCTGTGTGCTGTTTCGACTGCCGTAATGCTGAGCTTATAATATTTTAATCCGCTTTACATTATTGTAGTCGCCTCAAATCTAAAGTAAGCTTTTGAATAATAATAATATCGCCCGCTGCTTACTGCGTTTAATATTTTTTTACCTATGAAATATTTACATAAACTCATGTTTGTCTCATTGTTTTACCCCAGAACAATATTTTATGTCTTATTTTTATAATGTACCTAAAACATAAAACACATTACTTGTCCCAATGATTTTTTTGCAATGAATCATTATGTTGTGTATTTTACGATATGTACCACATTTTCCGGTGATAATTTATCTCTATTTATTATTTTTTCATGAAAACAGTAAAAAAATCGTCCCGCTATAATTATAATTATTTTATTTATTTATACTAGGTTTTAATATATGTTTTCACTGACGTGAGAACAAACCAGTAATAAAAACTCAGTTAGTGAACAATTGTAAAAAAAATTACAAATACAAAGTATACATCAAATATAATATTATAAAAAACTCAATTAATGATAAATAAAATAAATAAAAGCAAGATACATAATGAGAGACAGAAGTGATACATTTTGTAATAAGCCCAAACATTGTTACATATTTTTAAGCAATTGCAGGATATTTTTCTGAAACAGTACAAATTATCGACAGAAATGTCTACATTACACTCTTATTATATAGTCGACACATTTGAGACAGAGAACTAAACTAGGCAATAGTATTTCTAATGTACTCAGGTAGAATGTGCTTCTTAAAAAAATAAGAATAAGGTACATTTATTTTAATACTGCTAAGACATAGTGTAGTACCGAGATGACCGTGAATTATTTTATCTAAACAAGTTAAATCAGTTATTTGCCTTCTAGTTTTGGGTGAATTAATGTTGAAGTATTCAAGGCGTTCGTCATTTGATCTAATATGGTCATATAGACCACATTTAAAAGATAACATTCTTAGCATTTTATTTATTTTTAACATATTCAACAATGTTTTCATATTTGTAGTAACGGGAATTCCAAATAGTGCTTCCACATTCCAGTTTACTTCTAATTAAGGCGTTGTAAAGGGATAGAATTGATTGGGGGTCTTTCAATGGTTTACACATTCTGTGAATAAATCCCATAATTTTGAATGATTTACACCTAATGTCCTTAATGTGTACATCAAGTATGAATTTAGAATCAAGAGTGATTCCTAGATCTCTCATCTAAGAAACTTTGTTATCAAATGCTTTTTGGAAACCAGTATAAATTGCATCAACTTGTAATCTTTCATTAAATGAATTACACACATAATTACAAAATTCTAAAAATTCAAATTGATTGATCTGTGAAGAACAAACCCATGTTGTCTGGTGCAGAGAAGGTGCTTAAAGTTTAAAAAAAGTATTTATCAAATTCAAAAACCTTAGCAAAACATGAAAGTATCCCGATTGGTCTATAATTTTTTTAGTAAACATTGATCACTTGATTTTAAAACTGGTACCACATATGAATTATTCACAAGTATTCATTTATTGGATCCATAATATTATTTCATAATATTCACTCCAATACCATCGAAATAATTTAACGTAAATGTCTGAAAAACTGCAGACTGTGCCATCGGAGATGATTAATTATGATATTTTTACCTACTCCAGTGCTAATAAAAGGTCTGCATATCTAATGGTGGAATTATTGTTGACCTTATTAATTTATTTATTTTGTAAATTACTAACTCATTTAACTCACTGTCCTGAATATATATCTTACTACAATAAAACTTGACAAATCATATTGAATATTGGTCATATTCCGCTTTTATTTTTTTAAATACTTCAACAGATAATTCATATTCAATTTTCATTTTATTTCGTATCGTTAAGGTTAAGATTTTAAAATACATGATAATATATACTATTGACATGTTTTAATATTCATTGGGTAAGAAAAACACACTAAAGAAAATAATCCTATTTTCCTAATCCCTGATCTTCATAATCTGAGAAGAATAATATATTGTCATGTCTTATAAAGTATAATCAATGACACCATTTTTTAAAATACAAATTTGAATTACTTTTATAGTTTCCGTAGACCACAGGTAAATAATTAAGTTTTGTACACACTTATTTTGTTTGTATCTATTCTACTTAGTTTTAAAACAACATAAATGTGCTTACTTACCGTAATTAAATAAATGCAATAGTTTTGAACACAATATTTAGATTTAAAGCCGTCGCGAAAATATTTTAAAAAGTCAAGTATGTTAAGGAATGAATAACTACACCAAATCGTGTAAGGTACACTTGTAGTTTTTGTATAGCAGGAAGAAACTAAGATCCTTGTTACTTTTTATTGTCCAGTATTATTTTTTCGCACTAAACAGGTACCTTAGATTTTAAATAAACCAGCCTCGCTACACTTATCAAACACAGGAAGTGCCGTAATGTATTCAGCTACGAAGTATTAGTCAGCAGCACCTAGGCAACGAGTAGAGAATATTATTATTATGATATTAAGTGTAGTAGTAAAAGAGATTGTACTCCGCATAGAGGGTGGCTTTGCGGAACTAAGGTAACTTCATTGAGTGCTTAGATTAGATAACTTATGTTTAATAATAAAAATTCACCGCGTTCGAATATTGCTTAAATGTTTGTTGCCAATCTAAACCTGGTAAAAGCATGACATCTTTCATTGAACAATAATTGTTCTTTTTATCAATAAATATTATTCTGTGTTAACTTTCTAATTCTAATTGTTCGTTGCACTTTCTCAAATCCGTTTCATAATCCGCCAAAAGAAAATCATTTCATTGCAATGAGTCGGTATCTTGGCGAGTATATTTCGTTGTTCGCTTTGCAGGTTTTGCATTCCTCGGTGTATTATGATCCATGATAATATTCCTGTGATGTGGTTGGCTGGAAGGTGGGCGGAGCGGGGGGAGGCAGGCGGTAGGGCGGCCCATCAGATAAGGCCGCCTTTGCTCAGATCCTCTATTTTAGTGAACGACCGTGGCACTTTGATCTTATGCACACAACAAAACCCTTTGTACTTTATCTCTCGGTAACGTTTGCGATCAAACGATACAATTGAAAATTTGTAAAACCGCAAATAATATTACTGTATATTTCTACGGCGCTTAATCTACGCGAGCCCAGTCTTTTGTTAGACTATCGTGAGTCGACCTTGCTTCCGACAAATGTCGATTTTCAGCCTACGGCGTTCTTAAATGCCAAGCAACTTGACATTTTGATATCATAAATCTTTCGGAATCTATTAAAGGCGATTTATTTTCCAGCATGGTGTCATTGCCCTTTGCTAGGCAGTGGTAGGTTCCTTCCGACAAGTGCATTATGCATCCCCTTGCAGCAGTCGGCCACCCCCCTCCCTAGCAGGGCGGTGTGTCACCCCACTGGTGTTCCACGCCGCCGCTGCCGATCAATCACACGAGCGGAATCGCTTCATCACGTCAAATTAAAACCATTCCTTATTTTACATTCACGCGTCCTCTACTCGCGGGGACTGAAAGCCGACACGCATTTTCAATCTTGAAACAAACTGTAATTCTGAACGATTCCGTACGTATTTATTAATTCGTTCAATGAATGTTATCATAGCAGATACCAACGGTTGTTCATTATTGGCTCAAGGAGTTTTGTTAAAGTAAACTGTTCAACATGCTGTTAAAATCTGCTAACAGCCCGGCCAAAGCTGAAGGATAAAGCCATATCGCGGCGCGTTACCATAAGCTGCTTCCGTTCTCGTAGAAACAGTGTAGCAGTGTGTTGTAATCAATCCGTTAAAATGCCATGGAACGATGGAACATAATGGTATTAACGTCGTAAAGCCCAGCGTTCTCGAAGAGTTCCGCTAAATATAGGAGTGATCTCACACCCGCCCACGGGGCCACTGCCAACTAACCAGTAAACACTCGCACGACCTGTACACTGTAGCCACTCTTCTCTCTCCGCTGCACTTGTATTCCTCAATACTCGATACAATCACCGTTTCTACTTCTCCGTAAATATTAAATATTCATACATCTTCGAACAAACTCGCAAGAAAAAGTTCTTACCTTACGAAGAGAATGTGTACAGACTAGATCAGAGATAACGTAACATAATATAAGCCTTAGCTCAAGAGAACGGATAGATACAAATCACAACGATGTTTATATATTTAGGTACCTACTTGTCTCAATTTTGCAACAAACTTGTACCGAAGCCTTTCGAATGAATCTAGTCTAAACTCGGTAATACGAATCTCATTTCCATTCTATTTAAACGTTTACATTTTTCAAGACACGTTTCTTAGAAACTGATAATAATCAAGGTAGGAATTATCTCAGCTCTTTGTACATTATTAGCTATGCAAGTACTATCTCTGTCTGCCCGCGTTTGTGACTGCTTGGGTAATATTTTCTGGTTCATCACATTATTCAATACAGCATTCGATAAGGCTCCTCGATTAATAGAATTATTATATTTATAACACTGTTTTGCTGCACTTGTATGCTTTAATGTCTATGCGAGTTATTATTTTGCAAAGTAAAAGTGAAGCGCGACCGTGTATCATTCAACTATAATTTGCATTGTTCATTTTTGTTTGGATCCATGATTAACAATGCAATGAATCTAGTCATTATTCGCACCAATCCCTTTATAAAGCAGTAGGTATAACAAATGTATAATATTTATTTGTGTGCACCACTTTATTTGAACGTTAAGTCAAATAGTTTGGGAAACGCACTTTCTTCAGAGCAGAATAACAACAAAAAACAAAACATATTGTGCACGAAAACTGATTTCATTATCTTCTTAATATTTTGTCAAAATTCGTTTCGTTCACCAGTAAAATACTAACTATTCTGAAAGTAATTTATTTAAATTAATCTCCCAAAGAAAGCACGGTTGTCTTTAAGCTAATTTAAGCGGTATATTCTAACATATAATTCTAATGTTTTGGTGTAATACTGTTTTTTAAATATAAAATAAATAAATGTATAGGGATTCACCATTCTCCGCCGATAGGTGACTCACGACTCCTATCCATAATATAATATATCTTGCTTAAATCTATAATCCCGTTATTGTATTCTTATCACTGCAAACATCAAACGATTCTCACAAAGAAAAGCATCCCGATTGTCTCTGACAGGCGTTTGAAATAGTTCATCCATCGGCACGGATTACTCGTCATATCTTTGTTTGCTATACGAGTGGTGGTCGACATAGTTTTTGATCAGGGTCATTTCAGTTCAAGTTTATTTCCTTGCCGTTATCGGCCACGATAATACAATAGTTAGATATTTATTCCGGTTTAGTGATATTTAGATGATAATGTCAGCCAATAACTTTGCATCACTTCACAAAACCTCCTCGGCCTAGAAACCTCGGTACTGTGAACTGTCTGGAGATAAGCGATGATGTACTTGGTCTGTGACGGACCCTCCCCGCAACCAGGCTTGCACCGCCTGCCCGAGAGGGAGTGGGTGGCTTATTCCATTTACTATTTACCATCAGCTGCTACCCTTCCGTCGGAGGTCCGTTGTCCGGTTTTCTGTTTGCAATTCCCAGTCAGCTTATCAAAACCGGAGCGTTTCTTTTCAACTTCACCGGGAACAGATTCTAACCACCATTGCATCTTGCAGTTGTTGTGCTTTACAGATTGCCTTCCCAGCAACAAGAGATAAACGTTGCCTGTAAACACGACACATTCAAGGAACTTAATCGACGATTTAATTGGAGGAAATGTTATATGATGTGACATAATCCCGTTACAATTTGTATACGAGATAACGAAAGCCTAATCCGCCAGTGAAAAACCGCGCCTGGAAGGGCTTACACTCGATGATAAATGTACCGGAAAAAGCACCTACCCTGTACGCGTTGTGATGTAGTTCTTCATTCACGTCGTACCTTTTTGCTTTCCCTCGTTTTTCGCTTTATCTGCGAGTATTTTTTGCTGATAGATTGAATTAAATGTGAGGGAATCGCTTAGGCCTTTTTACTTTGTATACTTTTTGAGCCGCACGGAACACTTCAAGTATCAAGCGTTTTGTGTTCGTACCTCTATCCAAAAAGGTTTAGGCTTTTGCGATAAATGATACGTATATATTTCAAAACCTCCAAAAGTCGGACATGCTGCTACCTATCCTGCATTTCTACTGCTTAATGCTTTTGTCATTGTTTCCTTTATTTGGCGGGTAGCTCGTATATACCAACAATATCCGCATGTGTCTCTATTGGTGATCCATATTTATGCACGACACATTGTTCGGTGCTGAGTCGGGTGGTTCCTGCCTTTCTGCCTTCCTGCCTCGCGGGAGAAAAGTCACACACGTATTTTATCTTGCCTTCTTATGGATTTATAAGTTAGATTTTCTACTACTGAAATGGCGAACTTTACCC
This sequence comes from Drusus annulatus, assembly GCA_022651775.1. NCBI lineage: Eukaryota > Metazoa > Arthropoda > Insecta > Trichoptera > Limnephilidae > Drusus > Drusus annulatus. The sequence goes on from JAGWCC010000282.1 coordinate 350,182, forward strand.
TCGGATAAGGAAAGGCACCCGCTTCTTTACGCCATCGGCTTTATTTAACATTCCGGAACTTTTAGAACCGAACACGACACGCCATCCCGCCTATAATACTATGTCGTGTGTGATAAATTGCTGAATATTTTTATGTTTTTTTCTGTTTTAATAGAGAGACCTCCTACCGAATGTAACTCGATTATAACTTCGAAATAACATAAAAAATACATTTTATTAACAAAATGGGGTTGTGTACAGTGAAAGTCTAGTATTTACATAAAAGTTACACTATATAAATTTGTTTATATCACACATTTATTTGATGATCTTCACTGTTGTCAGAAGCATCTTAAACTCTCGATCGGTGATATCCGGCGTCATGAATTTCGCAAAACTACGCGGAATTTTCACGTCAATGAAAGTATTACTTTTAACCTCTTTAGAAATTGGTAAATAACTATATAAAGAGATAATTTAAATAAATACATTTTCATCAAAAAATATTTACATTATGAGAAATAGAGCTTTAAATCAATTTACTCCCAAAAAGGTAAGACAACACGCTGAATATTTAGTTTATCCCATATTTTTTCAATACTTCAAAAAGTCTAAAATATCTCTGAAAACAAAACTCGTGTGAAGCCGGGCAGTATAGCTAGTACCATATATTATTTTATTTAAAGTTTTGACTCCACATATTACGATAGATGCTGTTCAACGAAAAAAGTAAAATTATGTTACATGACTTGTGCAAAACTGTATGTTATAACAATAAATTTTAATTGTTTCCCGAGGTGTTATATCCTCACCATTAATAAAAGTATTATTATTTTAATTGAAAGAGTTTCATATTCAATTGATCGCGATAAATTCTCGATTTAGAAGCATGCAACTGGCGATAAATAATTTTAATGAACGCTGCATATTGTATGGAATAAGAATAATTATAATAAATTATTCTAGAGATACGTAAAAAGTTTGAACTGAGAGCTTACGTGCTGTGGCGGCTTGTAAACCAGAGGTTCTGTCTGCTCGTATTAAAGCGAACTGGCTACGTAAACATACGGTAACATCTTTCAATCATATGTACAGTCGGGTACAGATTGACATAGTTAATTGTGCGGGCGGCCAAAAGAGGAACTAAAGACGCCTTTTTCATAATTGAGCTGCCATAATATTTTCAACGGTAAATAATAATAATAAATGGATAACTTTTATAGTATGATGTAAAGCGATACAGCTTGACGATGATATATTTGCAACCAGCCGGCGGCCAAAAGAAGAACTCCAGACACCTTTATTTTGTAATTCGGCTTTTAAAATATTTTTATTTTGAATTTTTATGATGTTTTTTTTTTATTATAAAAGTGGTGAATTTTCCTCAAAGTTTAGGCATTCCTGGACACTAAAAATCTATAAAAACCTCGGATAATTCCAGTATTAGGACTTATTTTGTAATTCGGCTGTCAAAATATTTTTATTTTGAATTTTTAAGATGTTTTTTTTATTATAAAAGTGGTGAATTTTTCTCAAAGTTTAGGCATTCCTGGACAATAAAAATCTATAAAAACCCCCGGATAATTCCCGTATTAAGACTAGTTGACGCCAGTTAACACTGTGTTGATAAGTAAGTTCCCAATACATAATTACCCAATGATTATTTTTAAAATACTTTCTGTATATATTTTTTAAATTATATTTAACGAGTTGATGTTTGCATTTCAGTTGTTCCAATGTTTTTTTTTTTTAAATGAAATCCAGATAATAATTCATTGGTCATAAAAGCAGTCCAGGGATTTATTTCGCACTGTTAAATATATGAAAACACGTAATAAAATAAGAACTAAGTGCCAAAAAAAAAAAAGTTTAAGTATGCAGAAAAATTTTAAAGCGTGTAACGCAGTTTTCTGCATATTTAACTTCTTTTTTTTTTTTTTTGGCACTTAGTTCCTATTTTATTACTATATTTATATTATACTGTCGTGTACATTCGTTTATCGGCAGGGAGAAGTCATTCGTCTTGCGCTTATCGGCTGCAATGCAAATGGGAATTACGGCGGGGGACTTACAAAGTACCGGTATGAGGTGTGAACGTACCTCGCGATACCTACCCAGCATTTAGCTATTAGTTAGACTCTCGGATAAATTTAATATTATTATTACCTCAATACCGTTCGCTTACTTAAAGCGTACAATTATTTATCTCCCGAGATTACACCTCATTTTTAATGCGAAGTTCTAATTGGCTTCGGACATGATTTCAATAATGCATAAAATGGCAGTGATGCGACATAATGAATGCACATGATTTCTCAAGCATTACCTTAACTTTAGAGCAGAAAATGTGTTAGTATGTGCTACTAAAAACTCAATTTTATTTTGAACAAACCTGCCTGCTGGTGATCAAAATACGATTTTACCAAAAGCGTTACTATCTACATATTGTGCAAGGCACTAATAATATTAGCTACAAAACTGAAAATCTGCAACAACCAGAACTTTCGAACGGTGAGCCCTTGCGGTATGAAATTTACAAAATATTTTCCCCTACAATTCCTAGGTCAACGCAAATATTTATATCTTGCGATGTAATATCTACCATGAGTTATGGAACTTTGAAATATTAACTGTTAAAGATAAGACAAGAAGCCATACTGTCCGTACACCGTATTTTTCAAAGTGGTAGATATAACAAGTATCGCCCTAATGAAAGACCACCATTCAGAATCGAAGGCCAGGGCCCGCGGGCGACTTTTATCACGACAACAGTTTTGTCACTGTCACTGTTTTCCAATCGAGCACGCACACGGTGGGTGACTCTCATCCGTCACCCTTTCATTCCGGCAATGGATTTCGAACTGGCGGATGAGTCACCGAAGTACTCTCTACAGACACAGTGACAGTTTCGTCACTCGAAAGTCGCCGGCCAGTGGTACTAAAAAGTCACCCTAATACCACGTCGCTGCGTGCGCGGACCTCCATACACTTCAATAGATTTGGAGATTGTGACGAAACTGTTGCCGTGACTAAAGTCACCCGTGCGCGCTTGGCCAAAGCGTTGCCTGAATGGATTCCCAACCTTTCTCATCACCTTCCCTTCCCCACTACCTTCAACCTCACAACATACCCCAATTTGGAATGCCATAGTCTTACTGGCTCCAGACGGTTTGGAGCAGTTGAGTACTCTTGTGCCGTATTTACTATTTTAAAAAATTAATAGTTATATATAAATAGGCACCGCATTATGAACGCTACTTAACTGAATAGCATTAACCCTATCCCCTTGGTATCCGATCGTATTTATAAATGGGATGATGAATCTGTTTCGATTAATTAATCAGTATCTGCGACAAATGTTAAACTCTACGATAATATTAATTAGGTTAACATTCTAGGTCCCTGTGTATCCGACTGCACCTTTCCCTTTGTTTCCACTACTATCTCGATATTATCATTCACTTAAATAATGTTGTTATCCTAATCATTAGATCAATGATAAGTTGTTTTTTTTTAAATACTGTCGAGAAAAATGCGCACTTATAGGCAATTTACTCTAATGGTTGAGCAGAATTCAGAGCGAACCCCAAAACTTGACTTTTCAGAAAATTATATCCATTCATAAATAATGGAGTTGAAAGTCTTACTTCTAGAGCTAGCCCGTAGTATCTAAATTCAACAAAATAATATCTTTTACATATTTGAATTCTCCTTATGAATGTTTTTTTTTTCGTTTTGGCGTCTATCCCATAAGTCCGAACCTTTTCACAGCCCACGACATAATATGTAAGTACCAATTATCGTTTATTTCATAAAGCCTCGTTTCATTTAAGTCATTATTTTTTAGGTAAATTACGACTATGCCTCCCTAAATCAATATCAAATAGTGTTTTTGGTTTGAAAATTTGACTGCGTAGAAATTGTATAGATGCTTTAATTAAATACTGCAACTAGAACATATCACCTTTGTTTTAACCGGCCATTTGTTTAGCGAGTCGTCTTATAAGCCTAGAAAAAAATGTTTCAGACCTATAAAAATTCTTCTAAGTGTAAAACTTTATACTTACGATTTTTTTTGCATTTTCTTTTACTGTACTTATAATGTGGTAAATCAAGTCCACTAGATTGTGATCAGAAATCATTACAAGGTGTGTGCCTGAGTTTCACGAAATAAAATAAAACTTTCGGCAATTTTAACCGTGTCGCCACCAGCGTAAGTAATGCGCGATTTCGTTTAAATTTCAAGGTTATTTACGAAATCCATCGCCATAAAGTGATGTTTCATAAAAATGGATTAAAATTATTTTTCATCTATTAAACAGATTTATTTAATTAACTTTTATAACTGTCACTCGGTATTAACGTTCAAATCAAAATTACGACCAGCAAAAATGTTGTTTATTTATCTTCCTTACTTGGTATTTGTCCGCAAAAGTTTGTAGAATATTTGGCATCGATAGGACTGGATACATAAGCGTCTTTGATTTGCGGGTTTAAAGGAAAAGCGTGGACATTTGTTGGCTCGGAGTTTTCCTTTAGAGACGGGACTTTCGCCTCCGCCCGAGGCCTCTTGATGGATGGGAATGCCAGGGCTGATTGCTTTCAATCGACACCCCATAGATCGGGGCATATATCCCTGACAGAAACTTCGGGATTCATTTAACTAGGGCCCGCAGATTTGCCCATGGGCCGTAGTAATTAAATTATTCAAATTGACTCGACTATTATTTATCTGTTTTTATTACATTTAAACCACTAGAAACGGTTAAAATTACTTTATCGACAACTGACAACGTTAAAGCCGGCCCATTTTACTAGCGAATTTACTAGTGAAATTCACGTAAAAGAACTACGCAATATTTGATTTAATCGAAAACTTAAGCTATAAATCGTCAAAAAATAAGAAATGCAACTCAACCACCCAAATATCAATATATTTTTTTTATATCGGTTTATGTTTTCGCTTCCAACATAATTCGTGAAATACCTTATAGTGGAATATCTTAATATTCACATAATTTAGTCGACTAATCTTAACGAGGCTTAGTCAAATTTTTATTTTTGTCACAAATTAATATTTTTAATGCCTGCGCTCTATCATTATTGATTTAATAAAATTCAAAACATCATGTTTTTACCTAATATAAATTTGACAATTCCTTAGCTTTATACGCCGGATAAAACAACCCCAACCGAAGAGAAACATTTCATCAAGAGCAACATTTAGATTTATTTTTTAATCAAGGAATATTTTATATTTATTCCATTAGAAAGTCTACTTCAAACTGTTGTAGTATAAATTTTGTTGTAAGGTGGAGAAGTGAATGTTCGAATGATATCGATTGTTGGTATCCAGTCCACCCCGCCCTGTGAGCTACGGGGGCCGTCAGCCGTCAGTCTTCTTGATTCCATTAACGAAAATAGCCCGAATTATGTTCCGCCAATGGCTCGCCATAGCAAACTGGAACTACTCTGTTCCGAGCTACCAACATAATAAACTACTTTTATTGTTCAGCCTGGCGCGGCGTCTAGCCGTCTTCTTAGATGGTGACTGGTGACTGGTGACTGGTGACGTCATCGAAACCTAAACGGATTATCACGGGATTGCATTTTGAAAACAAATAAATTTAAGACAATCAGTGAAGGTGACCAATTTTTTATAGAACTCGATTTCATTATTATGTTTTTGCATACTCAAAACAAAATTTATTAGCATCGTTAATAAGAGCATCGTTTGGCAGAATAAATGCAACGCACACTAATCTCAAACGAAGACACTAGTAATCAATAAGTATTTTATATTAATACTTGTTACATTGTATGTCTCAAGTACTCGTTTATTTAGTCAAATGTACACGTTTTTTAAATGATTTAAGTCACATTTCTTTTAAAAAAAAACAAGATGTAATCACACCGTCGTACTTATTAGATTTTTACGCGCCGGTTTAGTTACACCGGACGTAGAGGCCATTAAATTAGACGCATAAGCCGTGGTTATAAGTCAAGTTAAGTCTATTCCGACCTTACAACGCGCGTAACATTTACACCTCGTTTATAATTAAGGAGGATAGTGTATTGCTTTATATTATAAAAATAAACCAACCCTTATTCGAATCAATTCACATGGAATCCACATAGATTTCAATTGGATATTAGTATTTTCCATTTGGATTCCTGTGGTTGTACCATAAAGAACGTACTCTAACAATTTTAATGGTTAATATTGGTTTTGGTAAAACTATTTATCTTAGTTATTTTTTATATGACTTAACTCAATTCTGCGAATTTGAAATGGCTCACTCTACGATCAGTGAAATATTTTGGTTAGGAAGCGATCCAGGCAGTTAACCGGAATGTAGAAAACGAAATCACGAATGCAATGAACCCACACGAAAAATACTTTTTTCATTTCGTTGCTTTCATTCTGCAGAACAGCTCTCAATGTATGATATACTCGTACGCGTAGGTATTGTGATTAGGAATATTTACAAATAAGTAATTTGCGGGGCTTACTGAAATATTTACGGATAAGAGATAGCGCAAGTTTTATTTTATAGCCTTGCTTGAAGCCGACTCTTCTGGATTTATGAGAAAATGCCAAACCGGCGGCAGGAAAAAAACACAATAATAGACGGTTGGCGTGTGGAAGCTACGTGCTTGAATGCAAAGCGAGATACGCCAAGTATAGGTACAATATGTACACCGAGTATTCGTGCGGATGTATTGGACTTGATAGCATTTGCCACCTCATCGGTAACCTTGGTATGATTTCACCGTCTGGCATCTTTGCAATCACCAAATGTCGGAAGCTTTATTTCCCCGAGAAAATACGTCAGTTCCAGAAGCAAATGCCTCTTACCTTGAATGCCGCCGAACTCGGCCATGGGCACCGGCTTTAGCCACGCTGACTGCACAAGGAATTAAAACCATATTCAAATATAAAAGTTATCCCCGAGGATGTGGCGCGGCTCGTTTGGACTCGCTTCGAGTCACGCTCTGGTTATTAGTTGCCTGCCAAAAGTACAGCCCGATAGCGCGTCATTCTTTTTCGGTATCTTCCGAATCTTGTTCCAATCGGTTCGGCTTTGATTCATTCCGTCCTTTAGTCCCGACGGTTTCGTTTTATATTTTTTTATCTCTAGGAACTATTCGAGCGTAAATCACAAAAAATCTGAATTTCGAAATGACTTAGTAAATTGGTGGCTTAATTGTTTTTGCGGTCGTCCATTTAAATATTCAGGAAAATATCGGCTTATCGAATCTGCTCCGAGTCCTTCCTCGTGTTGACACATGTGTTTGGAACAAAACAGACCGCGTCACACTCGGCTATGTGTAGTTTTAAGGTAAATATGGTGTGGTAACATGTATATGAATTTAAAATTTAATTCTGTATCTGAAATAAAAGATCACGCCAAAAGTGTGTCCCTACGTTAAATCAGGTATTATGTCCGAGTGTGACGTTTGCTTTGTGTTGCGCCACGTTTCACAGCGTTGAAGCATTCTGCGATAACGTGTTTTGTTTAAAATTATTATGTTATTTAGGTGATGTGACATTTGACTCTTATCTCCATTGTTGTCGCGTTTTAATTTCTGATATCCCAGCTTTAATGGCGGGTGACTTGATAAACGTATCCTGTATTGTTGCATTCGTGACCATGTCTGATTTTTTTTCAATAAAGAAAGACAAACATTCCCGGGTCACGAATAATAACCTGACAATTATTCTAAAAGTTTCTGCTACCATCATAATAAACGAAAAATGTTACTTGTGTAATGATGGAGGACTCATCTAGCAGAGGAATTAAACCCACGACGCCCGAGTGAGAATCCGACGCGTTAGTCCCCTCAGCTATTAACCGGTTAAAGTGATTAAATGCACAGATTAAAAATAGTAATTAAAATTCAAGACTCGGTCGTCTTAGAGTTGCAAGTTTAATCTGTTCAAGCCTTGAACTCTGGTTGTGTTTTCGGCATAATGATTTGATAGAAGTTAGGCAGTAGCCAGCCAGCAGACTGTCCGACCGCGCACGCTCGGTAGCTACATGTTGCCACCCCCCCCTCCCCTTCCTATATATTCTTGGGTCCGTCGTTCATCACCGCCACAATACCCCCCACCCACCCACCTCACTGGCACCATACTGTCCGAAGTTGATACTGCGATCTTAGCATTTTCACTTGCCCAACATATTTTATACTATGAAATATCTAAACTCTAAAAAGTTTATGTTTTCTGCCAGAATATACATTAATAAATGAAACTCTAATTTAAATACATCACTTTGCTTACTTACACCGAGCGGTTTCAACACAACCGCGCCTTATTAAAAGTGAAACTGAATTTATGGTATATCTGCCTTTATCCAATCAATAATTTACTCTAAATCTACACATAATATCTCCACCGACTCCTTTAATATCAAACTTTTTTCAGATTCCCTTTGATGTTCACCTCGTTTTTTTACGAGTGCCAATCTTTATTTTGTTTGCTTTGCAAATTCTTCTGCCGCTGCCATAGATTACATAATTGTGATATGACTCATCTGGACGATGCATGTCTTGATAGCTCAGCGGTAAGAGCGCCCTGTTCCAGTGCAGGGAGGCCCAGGTTCGATCCCCGGTCAAGACCCCCGTTCTTGTTGATCCATTCAATTCTTCCCAGGGCGTAACAGCCAGCGTGTCTTGCTTTTTTATCGTAGAACCTCGTGTCAAACCAACATGCATATAAATCCCTGGACAGCGACAGCAAAGATGTTGTTCATGTTGTTTAAACATAATTTCTTACATAGTGGATGTTTATTTGTTTATATGGTACAAGCTATTATGACTAAAAACAGCATACAAATATGAAAATTCAAATACAGTGAAAATGACATTCAACGCCGAAACGGCTATAATACCAAGTAATGCCATACGCAAATTAGTAAAACTTTCGGATAGTATTTTAGTTATTTTAAATGATAAAATAACGATATTGAGTTCTACAAACTAAGTGCAAAAACAATAAATAAAAAATCTAAAGGTTCTATTTCGAACAAGATTATTTTGTATCCTTTTCATTTGCAGCTAGAGGCGCTATCAGTGTCTAGGCATTTTATATATGAAGGTTATGGCACTAGAGATTTAGTGCATATTTAAATAGTCGGATAGTCAGGAATAACATATTAATGATCAGACAGATAATAAACATCTTGAACGAGCACGCCGCTGTTGGATATTAGGACTGATTGTCCTGAAATGTCACAAAAAGAGTGTCGTGTTGTTATGGCTCGATATGGCTAGTCGGTTGGTCGGTTGGCTGGCTGGCTGACCGGCTTACTGGCTGGTCAGTTGGTTATTTCGGCCAGCGTGCGCAATGGCGGTCGGGTCTAGCCCTGGCTGTGTGGTCCGGTAAAAAGTCGAGCCTTTGTTCAGGCTGTGTGCGCTTTGGGAATAATTTATGGCAGCTGCAGAACTCCGACACAGGCATTTTTTTTACTATTCAGCCTAACGCTGTAGCCATCCTATCGACGTGGCACTCTGTTAGCTTTATGGCACAATAAATAAGCATCGATTGCCTGTGATAAGGTGACCCCCGCCGCGCCCGCTCGCGCCCACCGAGTGATCAAAACTGCTCTAAATGTAAATTTCGGTGCAATTACCGCGCTTTTTCGTGTTAAATAAATCTGTTCCCGATTTCGCAATTATCCCGCTAATGATAGCGGGCGTTGGAAACATTTGCATCATATTATCTTTTCGTTTGGCTTTCTAGCGAATGCCCGAATTGATATTGTCGGTAGATAACTGAGTGCTACCACAAAAGTAAAACGCAGCCATTTACCGTCGGCATTTATTGCATTAAAATGGTTTTAGTATTCGAGCCCGCAAAATTGGCTGTGAATTCAAAATAGATTGAGTTTTCTTGAATTAATTACCCGGCGATACGTGCAAAATTTCTCAATACGTACGCATGAGTAAATAATAATGTTTGAAATTTTCACAAATAATTCGATAAGCGCACTTTCCCAGATGGGCGGGCAGTGGGTGTCGCAAATTTTATCTGAATCGGAGAGTTGCGTTATTTAGTCTGCACGGGGATGTACGAGTATGACTATACTCACTAGTATTATTTTGAATGAACCGAATAAGTATAGGTACGCAAATACCTGAGTTAGTTCAGTCGGCGGGCGCGGGCCGCTTTCAGCTGCACCCATCCCACTCACTGACCCCCTCCCATCGGATGCATTGTGCTCATATTACATTCCATCCGCGACACTTCCTTCTATCTATTCCTTGCTATCCCCCCGTCTTATTTTTATTAGTCATTTATTATTTTATTTACTTTTTTATCGCGAATGTAACAGGATAAATAATTTTGAATATTATTATCATGCCGCTGTTTGCAGCGTCCGCTCCGACCAGGTTATCGAGTCATTCGTTCGCCACGCCACATTTTTGTGAATCACTCCCGACTGAAAATAGTTTGTCCCGTTATAAACCGGGCGATCAGAATATCTAGAGATGATATTCGTCTTATTTTCGTTGGCACGCATTATGAAACCTAACCAGATTTAAGTGATGCTGACCGCCTCGCTGGTCCTGGCCAGGTGTGTGTGATGAATCCATATGACACGTACCATAATGTATCGGACTTGAATGCCACTTGCATGTACACGTGTGGAAGTGCATCCTTCGGCTAATGGACGAGTTCTACGAGTACGAGTAGGTGTTCATTATTTTACTATCGAGCCTTTTCGTGACCGTCGCACGTCTTACTAATTTATCTGAGATGACTCGTTTTGCACGGTTCGCACCATGGATAAAGCACATATGCAAGTTCTACTCGATAGCAAATGAGTCAGTATTATGGGTTTTGTGAGATAGTAATGAAATTTCTCGAAACTTCTTCGGTATGTCACTTGCTTCAAGACAGATTTAGTTAAATAAGCCCGCATTTTCCCTTGAAATTCAACAGCTTTTTCTAAAAGTGTTTTTTTTTCTTGATACTTGAAATGATAATGAAAACAAACCGTCTGCTTTAGAAGTAGTAGTCTCTTTCCCACTTGGGCAGCGAGAAACTTCAGAAATTACCGAATGGTAATGGGCAAATAAACCGAAGCAGAAAACTTAAAAAGACAAATGGTCCACTCCTTAGGAACAAAGTTTCTCTGAAAGGCCCCCGTGCCTCCCCCCCCCCCGGCCCTGCAACCAGCTAACTTCCTTGGCGTTACATATTCAAACTGAGTTATTCTCCACAAATAAATAATGTTAATGAAGGGTCCGTTCTAAACAATGCTATTTCTGTTTTCTTATTTATTTTGGTCACGGAACATTTTTCAGGCCTCTGCTTTTGGCTGAGTTTCAACAACTTGTTTGTTTGTGTGACGCATTCTCCTCGCAGGCTTTTTGTTGTGATTCCTACGAGCGCTGCGTTATAGGTTTAACTTTGACTAGGTAGATATATATCTCCAAAAACGTACATTGCTGGTAATTTGAATATTTCAGGAAGCGTGCTAGAGTCCTTCTCGTACCCCGTTTGTTGATATCATTGGGTTCCGCACCGCATTTCTTCTCTAAGTGGGAATTTCTCAGTACAAAGGTAACTCCTTGTGCACCTGCACCAGCACCAGCTCGCTTCGAGCCGGAGTGAGAATGCGAGCTAAATATAAATAAAAGCGACGCGCGGCACGACTCGTGTTGTCAGCGCCAACGGGTTAAGTGGACTCATTCCTGACATCCTGACGGGGTCACTCCATTCCTTTAATTCTCCGGCCGATCTCTTCTCCGTGTACTTAACATTTGTCTTACATCAGCATTATTAAATTCTTGTCAAGTTTTACAAGTCGCTCTTTAAATTGTAAATAATACGAGTTGTTTGCGCGGTTCGCTGTTGTTTTATAATGTATAATTGAGTTTCACTTTCTATTGCGTTACCACTACAAAGCTCGGAGCGCCTTATGTCGTTCCGCCTCACATCAAACCTGATTATATCTTATCCCCTTCATTCAAACCCTTTGAATAAAGTTAATTGTTGTCGGTGCCCAAAAGCGCCAATTATTTGCTGAAAGTCAATTACACCATGATATGCAACGAGCTCACATCGCGAATGTTGTGGGGCGACTTTTTGCGATTATCGAAAATGTAATATCCGGTTTTTAAGTAGATCAATTGCTCGGGCTGCTTGTGTTGGTGTTGCTTAACATTGAGTGCATTTTTGTTGTAGGTTTTGTAATTTTATTTGTGAAGGTACCTAATTCGCATTATTGTGTAACATCTCCCCATGGAATGGAGACTTGCTTCTATCTAGAAGTTGTTGATGTAACAAGATGTAACTAACAGCAACTAACCACAAATGCAGTAGAGTTTGAGAGGGGCGGAGGTCGGTGTGGCAGCGACAGTAACCTGTATGTTTTGTTGTTCGCAGAGCCGCCCGCACTCCAGCTTAGCTTGACCGGCCAGCAGAGCCGCTCCCGCTTCAGACAGTTACCTTAGCCGCGCTTACAGCCACCCCGCTACCGCCAGGACTGTCGTACATCGAGCAAACCGCGTGTGATAATTAACCCACTAAGTGTAAAGTAACTTTGCCTTTCGACACACACCCGTCGGAGAGCAAAGAGAAAAACGAAGAAAACATATTCTAATATCGATTTAACTAAATACTTTTGTACATTTTAATAATACATACACAAACATAATATATTGATATATATTTTTATGAACTCTGAAAATAACAATACCTAAGACTTAACGATAATAATATTTGATAACGTAAGTTTAGTGTTTCGAGGGTTTTTACAAGCAATCGATAGAAGAGTGAGTGCCGCGAGTGAATAGAGAGTAGAGCGTAGAGAAACAGCAGCATGGCAATGGTGAGCATGAACAGCCTGCTGAACGGCAAGGACTCCCGCTGGCTGCAGCTGGAGGTGTGCAGGGAGTTCCAGCGGAACAAGTGCTCTCGCTCCGACACCGAGTGCAAGTTCGCGCACCCGCCCGCCAACGTGGAGGTGCAGAACGGCCGCGTCACCGCCTGCTACGACAGTATCAAGGTTAGTACCACTCCATTATTCCATTATTCCATTGCTCCATTGCGTAGAGAGAGACCTTGAAAGCCAGCCCGCATACTTTTCAGTTTGGCACGGCCACTTTCACTCACCAGTGCTCCGGTGGACTGGTGGACTGGCGGACTGGCCGACTGGTCCGCTCCTTCGGGAACCGGTCGGGCTGCATTCTCAGCGTCCTTACCTTCCCGCTCTGTCTTCCTGCCTTCTTCCTCGCTCGCGCTTCGCCAAAATCCGCCAACTACGCTGTGGTATGCGCTCAACCTTGAAAACTTCTTTTCAGACTGCATCGCAGGTACTCTTAGGTATTAACATAACCCTTTTTCTGTCTCTTTTATTTATTTCGTTCTACCTGATGTTTTGCTAAACTTATCCCACGAACATATAAAACTCAGACTATTCAAAAATAGTACTTTCAATAAACGTGGTAACTTTTCCAACCATTTCATTTAGAGAATTCATAGCTCGCGCGAAAGTTAAAATAGGATGAATCATTAAGTCTTAAAAAAACAGGCAGCATCAGTCTTGTCAACTGCATCGTTCCCCACGCGGAGGCGGGGGCGGCAGCGGGCGGGACTAAATAAAACCCGGCTGAAAATACGCCGTATCATATAATAGTGAAATAGCTGTGTGACATGGACTCTGCTATTTCACTAAATCTCGGTATTTATAAACGAATCGTGGTATAATTCCCTCGAAGCTGGCACGAAGCATACAGCTGTTCAGGTGCCTCGGGGTCGTGGGTGTTTTGTTGGGAAACCGAAAGAGAAGTTAAGAAAACACCTCTAATTAACCTGCCTCGACGAGGATCCCGTGTTCTCGTGGATTCTCGTCGTAGCGGAATGCCAACGTGTGGCAGCTATTTGCAACATCAGTGTCTTGTGACAAGCGTGTTCATCACGTTCTGCGTGAATTTAGCGACACAATGACATCGTTACATGTCATGTAGCCCGAGATCCTGCTTAACTAAGCTTCGGAAACTCGATAAGTATACACTATGCCTCAATTACCCAATTACTATTCGATTGTTGATTTATGTTTCAGAGATTATATTCTCAAACAATGGCGCCTTAAACATTATGAACTATATTGATCATAATCCTAGAAGTAGAACATTTATTATTTGCGAAATCCACCACTTTTCTTAGTTTTCGCTCCCTTGTGTAATAAAGCCTTTCTAAATTAAACTCTGGGTGACAAATTTCACTAAATCGCTTTGTAAAGAATGCTCCCGTGGTAGTTATTTTCACCTGAAATGTGCACTTTTGGGAAGTAATGCGTGCTTTATGATATTTTACACCTTTTCCCTTTTTATATGCCTCGAGTTAACGAACACGCCATAAGCGTAAACCAGATCTCTGAGTGCCGCCATCACGTGAAATGAGATGACACTTAAAGCGAATGGGCCATGTACGGAGTATGAGTACAGTTTACGAGGAAGGATGGACCCCGTAAAGAGAACATTTATCGCTACTTTCAATATCATTTTACCAAAGTGTCACCTATCACTACCCCTTTTACAACAAGATCATTTATAATACCTATGTTCATTTTCTTCATTTTTTATATTACAAAGAGCATTATGTGAATCCAGAGAATCACAAATTTTAAATTACCACTTTTTCAGTGCATTTTCCAACCCGAAGTAATCTCTATTTAAAAAGTTTATACGTTTTTAGAATAAAACACGTACCATATTAAATCATGAAATGAATGTCCCAAATCGCCTTATCGTCGTACAATAAATGGTCCCTGTGACCTTTCTGTTTCATTGGGAGCGATAATTCAGTCAGATGCCTCCAGTCACAAGTGGTACGTCCTTCTGTATTTCCACGGCCACAGCCGGGAGCACGTCTGGGGATCATCAGCCGCTCCTCCATCCTCACTAGACTAGGCAGGACGGCACAGGGCCGGCAGGGCGGCACCGCTCGAGCGGATAATTTCATTTCTCCAAAACATAAATAAAAAGGACGTTCCCGCCCCACGCGGAGAGAGAGAGATGTGTTTTTCGATTCGCGAGGAACGAAATAAGTTTAACCCCGGGTTGTACATAAAGTTAGCTACGTACACCTGTCGTAATTTATTACCATTCCTTGCGCTCCTCTGCCCCCTGCTCGCCCCTCCCCCGCCCTACCCTCGCCCTTTAGGAACACTTCGCCTAATAAGTATCCGCGTCTTCAAATGGTCGAGACGAGCAGTAGCCAGGTCACCCCTTAGTCGAAATGTTCAATCCTCGACTCCAGCTCTGGACTTTCAGTCCGAATGCCTTTCCCCCTGGCTATACGGGTTTCGCTTTCATTTCTAAAGGTTTCTGCCCTTGCTCGGTCCGGATTAAACTTTTACCCTTGAGTTTCGTGAGTTTCTGCAATATGAGTTGTTGCATCTTAGCCTTACTTTTATTTATTTAACCTTTGAAAATATGTTTGGCGCACATACCTTTTCAGACTTTTGAGTAAAGTAATTTTAGTATCAAATTATCTGCAATTTTTCAGTGAAAACTTTAATAAAGTCACGTAACGAAATTAAAATGATACATGTACTAGTAAAAACCGTACTGATAACATTACCAAACAAACAAAAGTTTCTTTTGCCCCTGATATACAAATATTTAGTAGGTACGTATCGCTTTCATATTTTTTTGAAGTAGTAATTTCGACGTACATAGGTCTCAAACAAAAAAACCTGGTTTTCGTACCCTCGAAGACAGCAAATCGTTAGTACATAATATCGTCTGCATACTTTATGAAGTAGTAATCTCTACAAAGGGTGTTTAAAATAGCGTTTTTTCGAAGCCTTTATAGCAATAATTCACCTGAAGGAGCTTTATACATCCGCGGTATTTTATCGCCCTCCCCGCTCCCGTTCCAGCGTCGCAATATTGTCGCTGGTTGGGCTGGGTTGGGTTGGGTTGGCCCGAGCTGGGTTTGTTGGGTTGGTTGGGTAGGTTGCTCGACTCTTGTCAGATAAGGCAGGCGGTGCGGCTCGTGACGTCACGGGGCGGAAGCGGCGCTTATCGTCGTGGCGCCACAACACACTAATGGCGGCTTTTAGCTGCAAACTTTACACAGTGTCAACCCACCAACCTGCCAACCCCCAGGCTCTACCAACTGCACTGTGTGCACTATTTCTTAGAATCTCCCCTTTGTCGTGATTTACCAAACCCGACTTTTTCATTGTCTCTTTCGAATTGGACACTTCGTTTCACTTATCCATTACTAATTTTGTTTCTCACTCAGACGCCCGGTTTGAACATGCAAACACGGGGGTGAGTGGAGGAAAACATGACGCACGAGTATATGGAAGAATAAGTCGGGGACGACACACGAAAACGTGGCATCATCAAGTGAATCGAACACAAACATCGGTATTACAGAAGAGAATGAGATGGTGGATGAATGTGAAATTTGCAAGTAATATGTTCTAAGACAGAGTTACAAGGTGTTCCATCCTATATCTTCTCAGCCATGCAGTGAAATGGCGTGATGATTAGTTAGTTCATTAATCCACTCAATTTTATTTTCGACTAATAATGTTAATAATTCATAGAACGAAGCGACGCTCGCGTATTACACCGACATCCTGGAATTCTCAATATTTAAATATATTTATACCCTCACATCGCATGCTCGAATCACAATATGTGCAAAGCGAGCCAAGCAATTATTGCATTGCCGTGCACTCCACCTCGTAGTACTGATTTTAACTGGGGCATTACTCAAATTCTGCAACTGATATCTAAAACTTGTATGTTAACGCCTCTTCTATTGTCAACGTAATTGGACGGTGTCGTGTGTGTTGTCTAATAGTCATTTAGCCTTTAACACACCACGATCCAAATAACTAAGGTTGAAGTTGAAAAGACGGGTGAAGACATATTTGAATGGAGATGATCGGTTGATTTCTTGGAATTTTAATGTAGACTCATCTTGGTTTTGAAAGGTAATATAATTTATTGACTATTTTTGATTGGGATGTTATTTAACAATGCCATGATTCGCTTGCTTCGAGAGTATCGTCGATCAAATGAAACGAGGTTAGCAGTCCACAATAATATTCTAATTTTGAAATACCAACTGTGAAAGGCGAACGCAAATGGATGAAAGGGATTTTCACGAAAGAACGCACAAATAAACGTACGAACAAATTAATCAAATACTTGATTCGGGTCATAACAAGAGTCGGAATAACAGAATAGCCAATGAGTCTAAGAGTTTGTGCTAATACATAATGATTTGGCGTCCCATCCCCTGGGTAGGTCCTGCGTTAAAAAAACGTGATTTCGATTAGTTTTTTTTTTATAACACACAATATTGCGCTCTCTTTTAAAAATTGATTTTCTTGATAGAGTTGCATGTGTTGAATAAGTTTAGCACGACATAATTCAATTGGTGGTCGCTTCGTTTCTTTCGGTGGCTCCGACACAGAATCTCCAGGAATGCAATCGGGAGCCGCTTGAGCCGGGGCCAAAGCCGGCCGAGCAATTGGCAGCTCAATTTACCGCCGGCACGTCTCAATTATTTACCGGTCAATCAAGTGGCACATTCCTCGCGTCCGCACCACTCCACCCCTGACCCCGGCAAGCCCACCACTCTCAATTGGAATAGTTACAACTTCTTGGGATCCGATCTGTGGAGTAAACTAGTGCTTCACATTAGTGATCAGTCCATATCTAAATCAGTCTGATTCCTAACGCCAAATTTACACGACCGGGCTTACCACTCGGTGGTCTATTTTGATTCCCGATTTTATGAAAAAATCTCTCCAACTGGGTGACGCGATCTTGTTAATAATAATACTAAGTTAAGAAGATATTTTATCAACGAGGCAAAATATTTTTTCGACGTGTTTTTCTTTGGGAGATTAAGGCGTCATCAATTCGCTGTGCTAGTTCAATACTAAAAAAAGTAAAAATAAATAAAATGACACTTATTGGTGTTTTCTGATTCGTTATAACATAAGGAATCAAAAGACACCCATAAGTAAAAAAAATAACAATTATGACATGTTATAGTATTGAACTAGCACGGCGAATTGTCAGTAGAACCCAGTTTTTATAATGTGATCAATTAAAATCGGGGAACAACGCATTTCTCAAATAATATTTCGCTACAAAGCGCATTTTTGTACATATTATAAAGCCTACATGCTGATCAATTTGGACGAAAGCATAATCAAAATTTAAAAGCCAAATAAACACCTGTACTTTATTACGAAAGTAATCAATAAAGAGTTAAACACCTGGTAATGTCGCTCCAAGCTACATTTTTAATGTGTTGTGAAGTAAAGGTATATTTTATCACCCTTGCGAATAGAAGTGTACTCATATACTTGCTGAGTAATTTTGAAATGGATCATCCATTCAAGACTTAATTTGATCGCAAATTTTAATTAAAACCTTTTGAGAAAGATAAATCTAAACTAAACAGCTAGAACCTAATACCTAGAGTCTAGGATACCACATTGCCTACCGTATAACACCTACCGTATAAATAGCTCGCATAATAATGTTGTTTGCTTGTACCTTGTCTTCTGCTGAATCCTTAGCCAGCTAATATAATAGGCGCCAGCAAAGTTCAATCGATTTTGTTGTATCTCGGCAGATGGTATGTTCTCTTGCAGCTGCTGTCTGCCGAAAACGGAGTAAATCGAAAGGTCCCTTTTGCGATTTTTCTTTATTTTACTTTTGCCTTTCCCGTGTCTTTGCGCGTTCCGGCAGCGACTCGAAGAAGTGAGCCGATTGAGATTTATTGGGCTTTTCTTTGTAAATGCTAAACTCTGTTATTTTTTCCCGAATTTGTAGTCTTCTTAGAACGATTAAAAACGGCTTATTTACTTCATATTTTAAAATATTTCCCTTTGGATTTGATTAGATACCTACCAATATTTGACGCTTGCAATACAATATTTGCACGTAACATGCAATTTTGAAATAGTGAATCATTTGCACATCAGGGCGTGTGAATATGACTAGGAAACTGATGGTTATGAGAGAACTGTTCGTTTTTAAATAATGAGAGGAAGCATCACTACCGGGCAGACAGAATGACGTGTTTCATCAGCGACCCAGACGTCTTCGGCAAACTGAATGAAAAAAATATCCCACGTTCATTATAATATAATTCTGCTTTTTTTATGATTTTACAACAGCCATAATGTTTTGATCTCCATAACCCCACCAGAATTTCCTCAAGTTAATTCTAATAAAACAGGTTATATTTATCTCATTGAAAATAGAAAATCCGAATGACGGTAGATACTATGATTATAAAGCGAAACTTTTTTTCTTTAGATGACAGAAATACGAGTGACTAATCGCCCTGTATATATTTGGACAGCTCCGAATCTATTCGTGACGTTTGTATTTAAATTTATTCAAATCAACTATTGTGAATTCGTGAAGATACATGACATGTATTTAATCGTATTATGCGAGTACTGCACGCTGATGTGGGTGGTGGGTGTCTCACTCTGAGACTGTTATACCCATTACCTACTTGATCTCTCACCATTAATACCTATAACTCGTACCTTCTCTCGCAGCCACCCACACACTGGTTTATCCGTTTTTAAACCGCTCCATTAATTGTAATTGTGTTTTTTTTTTTTTATTCAAGGTTGCCAGCTCCGCTAAAAATACAATCGTTCACAAGTGACTCGGCAAAGTTTGGCACGTTTGAAAGTGAAATTTGTGTGACTGGGGCACATTGATTCAGGCGGTTAGGTTAGGTTAGGTCATCGTGCGTAACCGTTCATTTTCACTTCTTATTTCTCACTTGGTTATAACATACTGTTTCTTTGGGTAGGAAATAATTACAGTTTTTTTTGCGTATTTTAGTATTATATTATTGATATTTTGAGAGAATAGTTGGAGACAATCCATTCGTGTTCAAGGAAGATGGGTCTGCAAACAGGTGATCTGTCCACTTCATCTCTGAACGTCGCTCGTGTGTCATAAAGCGGTTGGTTTGCGGTGATCTAACCGGCCCGGCCCTGACTCCCACGGCTTCTCGTATAATATCATCTGCCTCGGAATATATTTATTATTCAACTTTATGTGTCAAAACAATCCGAATAAATGGTAGATGGAGGTTTTGGCGCTGCCGCCAGTATGCTCTTAAATCTTCGGTGATTTACAGCCCGCGTACTGGATGTGGTTATTTCGGAGAAGTCCTCGTTTCGTGGCAGATTGCTCCGAATCACCTCGAAATGTATTTTCATGATACGTTATTACTTAGTCCGAAATACATCAGTCACGTAGCGCAAACCTGCCTGCTGAAATAACATTTTATTGTACGTTATACTGAGTTTTAAAAAAGTGTAGCTGACGAAGAAGGGGAGAATTATCTCAACTGAAATATAATTATTTTCCCTTTGACTTCCCGTTGCGTCGCTAACTTGTGTATGTGGTTTTGAAGAGAATCAGTTGTAGGTAAGTTAGGCCGAGTTTAATTAATTTCCTCGCAACATTTGACAAACTGCTCGTTCGTTCCATGTTCCGCTATAAGTACGTACAGCATTATTTTATCGAATGGGTTCAACATTCTGTATTTGAATATTTGAAAGCCATACAAGTTATTATCGGTGTAAATATTATTCTCTTTCGGGTACTGAATATTTGTCAGAAGTTTGATTAGGTAAACGATTTCAATAATATCTGGAAACATAATTTAGTCTATTAAAGATGTCCACCCCACGCCTAATGAGCGCAATTGCATGATTGTGTCCCCACTTGGTCGGATAAGACTAGACTTCCTGCCTCCTCGTATCAAGTCCCCATTAGAAGTCGCGGATATTCCGATGCCCGCGCGATGGCTGGCGGTGGCAGTGGTAGAGGCGAGGACCACTCGGCCGAAGGAAAGTCACGGCCACCGGCTATGTTTTATTCAGTGAGCGCCGAGGTTTGGGGGTCACGCCGAATAATATGGATCGATATCGGAAATTGGTGCCTCTTAATGCTAAATTATACGATATGGCATTCTTCGTTTACACATTTACCAACGTTTCCATCAATTTGTGATTTATTGGTCCACTACTCCAGATAAGACGGTTGTATCCTTTTCAAAATCATTTCAAACTTCTGAATAATCTTGGATTTTTACTATTCTCGTTTTTATTCAACGACTCTTTTCGTCGCTCCCTTCATTCTACGAGTATATTCGGTAAACAACAGATGTGGACATGATAAATAGTGTCTTCCGTCCACCTTCCCCGGACAGCGCTATTTGTGTTTGTAACCCGACATACGAGTACGACTAATATGTCAAAAACATATTGCAACGTTGTTTAATGGCCATCGGGAAATACAAAGTGACATTTAGAGGTTGACAATGCCCGGCCCGGCACAGCGCGGATAGGCAGGGTGCCCCGCCCGTCTCCTCCCGCCCTCGCCCTCGCCCAACACAACACCCCATCGCATCAGACATTGATTGTTGTTTGCCTCGTGAAACTAAGTTTCTCATTTCCTGAAGCGAATGACGTTACGGCCGCAACGTAGCAACGTAGCGACGTAGCGTTACGCTGTACAATGCACGTCAAAAATACAGAAAGAAAATGTGCAGCCACGGGGTGCTCTGCTCGAGCTCGTGTGCCGGGCGATGGGCGATGGGCGATGGGCGGTGGGCGGTGGGTGGTGAGCAGTGAGCGCCGTGGCTCTGTGACTGGCTCCGCGGGTGTATCGTAGAGTAGCCTCCCTCTCGGTACTCTGGCAGCCGCCATCCGCACTAATACATCGGACATCCTTTTCGGACGCTGCCTTTGCGTTCATTTTTACCTCGACTACAAACTAAACTGAAAGCTTTTCTGCAAATAAAATCATATTTCCCCGCGTCGGTAAAACGTCGTCGGAGTAGGAAAGTGTATTTATTTGCAATTATTTTCAATTTCAATAATTCCATATATTTTTTTTAGCTTTTGAGCCGCCTTTTAGCTTGAAAAAACTTGTTAGTGCAGCAAATAGAGTAAAACTGCATTAATACTTGGTTAATTTACATAGAGCCATTTTAGTGAAATATCACCTCAAGGGCGCTTTATATCGAATTTTAGAAAATCGTCGCTTCTTCGCACTGTTTAATTGTCATAAATGGAGTAGACATGTGTATTATATTAGATTTTAGAAAATAATTGTTCGTACACAATATTTATTGCGATAAGTAGACATGTAACTACAGTAAATTATTGTTCTTATTAGTCATTGTGAATGAATTTTATAATTTGTCTGTATGCTCTCGTACCCTAATTGTCATCCAACCCATAGGAAGAATGACAACTCATTAAGGACATGCCATCCGCCTTGCACAATGCATCTTAAGCTCATAGCAAACCTGTATCAATTAAGAAAAACAAAGTTTCACCGTGAGCTTTACCCAACCAATGACAGCCTTAAACATCGTATTCATATCCGTGAAACAGTTAATATGTGGTTAGTGGTTATAATCTGCCTTCGTAATTGAATTCGTTCCTCCGACTGTATCATTATAAGCCGGCTGCAATTATAATTATCTCGTTAGGATGTTATGTAACCAAGTAATTAAGAAGGTTACTTGAGAACAATTCAAACTTAGTTCGGACACTATTCATTTTTATCAACTTAAAAATACTAATCCCTTTTGTGTGTGTGAACAAAAAACATATTTTAAGAACCTCACGTGATATATACCTAATAATAGTCAGATGGTTTTATTTTTATTTTTTTTTAATATTTGTTACTTTTATTCACCCATTTCAAATATAGAATAATGTCTGATAACATACATTATAGGTAGATATTTTATTAGATAGGTAGGGATTTCAAGAGATTATTTTTTTAAAATTTGATATTTGTATTAACGTTCCTTGAAATGGCTTTAGCCGTGTTTGGTGAACAGATCTCAATAGCCAGTTACTTCCCAACCATACTATTCCCCATATCCTTCCCCTTCCCGTAACCTCCAACCTCACAACATACCCCATTCGGAGATGCCAGCCCCACTGGTTCCAGACGGTTGGGAACAGTTAGGACTCTTGTGCGGTATTCACAATATTTTTAAACCATTGTTATGCTCCAAATTTAAAAAGTTTTCAATTGCACGTATTGTATGTACGTACGTACTCACAAAAGAATTTATGTTGTTTAATATAGTTTATACCACGTATCTGTGCAATAGACGAAACAAGTTTTTTTTAATACACAATCATTAAAACTTATGATTGAATTTTTTGAAGATTCTCCTTAGGAGAGGAGTTTGTTCGAAGCTGTCGAGCCAACTCACAACAAGAAGAAGAAGCCATCTAATTATTCCAATACTTAGCTGTGATTGTTATATTTGTTACATCGCCTTTGAAACGTTCAAAGGGAACTTAATTATAAGTTTGCAGTCGGTGGCACGCTTAGTTCGCCACTTTGTGTCTCCGTGTAGCTGTGTGATGAGTGTGGAGTGTGGAGTGTGGCTGCTCAGAGCTCACTGCTCACTCCTGGCCTCTGTTTTGACAGTCGCTTCCGCTGCCGGTATATCTGCTAACCAACTGTCACGGATCTGTATTAGAATCGTTGATACCCATAAATTTAATCGAATTTACCAACTTCTGAACTCGAAAGGCCGTGTAATAGTATCGCAGCGCTGCGGTTATTGCAGCCGAGCTACAAACACTGCAGTCATTATTATCGGCTTGAGCTGAACCGGTGACATACTGAAATATACGGTTACATTCGCTTTTAAAAGTAAATTTTATAATAATATGTTTATATCCAAGATTAATCGTCTTAGTTTCTTACAAAATTATGTAAATCGAATATTATTTCACGCGATACGAAATAAATGATTTTTCCGTGCACGACTTTTAAACGAATGATTCGATTTAAAAAGAATACAATGAAAGCGAAGACTTTAGTCACAAAGCGCTGGCTCTTTCAAATATTATGCTAAGCACATAGGAATCTGAGACGGTGGTCAAGCGTGGCCCCTCGCCTCGCGGCCGTCGCAGAAGAAAGGGGTCGCCAGGTTGCCAAGGTCGCCGCGGGCCGGGCGGGGTGCTAGCGCTGGCTGCTGGGTGCTGGGCACTGAGCATCCCTAACAGCTCGGGGGGTTGCGAGCGCGAGGGCCAACGGTCACCACGGAGGTCCTGCGACTTGACCTCTGGACCCGGTTCCCCTAATCCGGTTTCCCAAGATTACGTATTCACCCATTTGCATTTACTCTACATTTATCGTTGCTTCTTCTAGGGTGATGTTTATAATAATTATGATAATTTTATTTTATATTACTTTCTCACGTTAGATCATCTTCTAGCGAGTTCGTTGGGCCGAATTGAACCACTGTGCAGCATTTTCGGTTAAATTAATTATAATTTCAGGAACATTTTGAGATTGCAGAGATAAACACAAATTATTGTAGGTAAACAAATATATATGCCTACATAAAGTCGGGCTACACCGTATTGCGACCCATTTCGAAAGCAATTTATTTTTATTTACCTTAATAAAAGTAATTTAGCAGAGTCAACCATTTGAGGATTCTATTGGGTCACACGGCGCTGTGTAGATGTGTAGAGAAGAAAGGTCGTCCATGCTTAATGAAAGAACGGCGGCAGGAGCAATGAAACGGAAAAGCTGGGAATATTGTCTGGCTAATCTAGCCCACCCTCCCTCAACCCCCAACCCCCTCCCGACTGTTGGCTCTATTTGCTTCCATCACCGACAGGACTCTCCACTGACCAATTCCATACAACTCCTGCTAGGACTAAAGGCTTTCCTCTTACAATTATATGCTCCCTTTTGGGCAACCTCGCGTTCTGCGGGTCTTTTCTTTTTTTATTTCTCGCCGTTTCATAACTTGTTCTATCTCGCGCTAGCAGACAGGGCGTGTTGCATTAATCGTGGAAACCCCGCAATCGCCGCCATTTCCGAGAATGGTGAGACAACTTTCCCTTGGCCGCGACTTGTGACATCATGGCACGCGGAGCCGGCTCACCGCTCACCGCTCTCCGCCATGACTTCACGTGACAGACATCTTGATTCATATGCACAATATTGTTGTCTACCCGTGCGTATGCAATCACAGTCACCTCGCGGCTTGTTGTTTTATCGGAACCCGTTATCATCTCACCTTCTATCAGAGAAGCTGCATCTTAACTAATTTTATTTTTATTCTGTTCCTATGACAAGACAACCCAACTATATTGATTATACATATTTACACCATTCATTAGGTATTGTACGTAGATTAGACGCCTACCTGCAAACTGCGCGCCGAAGTTAATTCGCTTAATGAATTCCACCCCACTTCGTCGGCAGGCGCCAATCAAAGTGACACGTTACAATCTCTACTCACGTACAGCTTTAAGTTTCCCTGTCTTATTGCGGAGCGGGTCCTCGCAATATAAATGTTAACATCGGGAAATATTTATGTATCGTAAATTCAACAAAACATGTACAAATTCAATTTACTACCTACTGTTCAATCAACATCAACCAGACACTAGAACAAATATTTCCCTAGCCCCTAAACCCTAGTATCGTCATAAGCAGTTCCTTGAGGCGGTCGTGAGCTTTCGTGTTTCGAGAAGTAATCCATATTTCTTGAATATATTTCTTTTGGACAGCGGGAAATTTTCCTTCTGGGCTTTATACATACGCATTTTGTTGATCGCCCCTTACCCCTTCAGATACAGAAAGAAATTTGTACCGGAATAAATTACAAGAATAACATTTGGTTCTCTGTTTCTCTCGATCCAGCCGCTAGGTTATGGTTTTTCCGTGAAGTAATATTTTAATGAAGCCCCACACTGCGCTTTATATTTTTAAGTCCTTCTCGTCAAACGTTTGAAGTTCCCCTACACTCTACACAAAGAAAGCCCTTTCTACTTTCTGCTGACACTCGTATCAACTTTACCGAGATTCAAAATGTGTATTGTTCGGAATAAGGGCGCGTTTGTTTGAAGCTATTTGCGCTTTATGTTGGCATCTATTTTATAAACTTTTTCAAGTAAACCATTTTCAAAGAGTTCTTCCACGATAGTGTGTTGGTGGTCTTAAAATTATATTAAAGGTTCCTGGCCCCTGGTTTAAAAATTCATTCAATCTGCTCTCGCAATTGGAAAGTATAGGTCTATTAAATTTGTTATAGAAGTCGATCATGTCTCGAGTGAGTTTGCATTGTGTTTTCGATTGTCTGAAATCAGGCGGGGGATTCGGCGTGCGCATGCCCTTGTAGGGAACCATCGCACCGGTGTATCACAATCAGCGATATTGTAATTCCCGTTCGCCTCCTTATAAGGCTCCCCTTCGCCATGTGCTCCTCTCTGCTCGATCATTCACGCCTCACACCACTTGTCAAACAAAACCTATCCGGGATCTCTGCACAAATATTATTGTACACAGATTTTTTTACTTCTAGTGCCCCAGATGGAAACTAATTGTTTGGAACTATCCCACCTCGGGCGCGGTACTCGGTCATATCTCATTACTGCGAGCACTCATCTCGTAATGGTTAATGTCAATATACATTCTAGTTGTGGATTTGTCTCGTCACGTTTACACTTCCCGTTAGTGTTAGAGTAAGTTGTTGCGTAACACGCAGACAAACTTGAATCTTTTGGGTAGATACATATGTACCACGTTTATGAACGCGGAAAAGTGTGACCTCGTACTGTGTCTCATTATTCTATATTCACGCTCTTATTAATCGCAAAGAGCAATAAGTGTTTTGAGATATTTAAGTAAACCAGCGGATTAAACGTTTGCCGCGTGCATGTTGCGAAGAAGTACCTGATGGAGGAGTGATGGACATGGCCGGTGAAGCAACTGTGTGAGTTATGAACTCGCTGCTGGCCAGGAGAAGTATTATTATTAATTCGGGCTGACATCATCCCACGCCATGTGCATACTTGGACCATTCGCCAAGCATGAGGAACGCATTTGTATAAGTGTCGCTCTGCGTGTGTGATGCTTTATTATCCATGTGCACTCCAATGTGCTGGCCGAACTGACTCCCAGAACTTTAATACGCGTTGGCATACAAAACATATAATATAAGCCATTTTATGATGGCGTTGTTCGTATTTGAATTGTGCGAGATTTTCGATAATTTTAGAGGATAGTGAGTAGTTTTCGCAACAAACTGAAAATACTGTTTGTTTTTGCAGCTTATAGTAAATAGAGAAAAGCTCACTTGGTAAATAATCGTGCAGCCATATACAAATAATAATTACTGCGACTTTGATTTCCCTTGTGATTATTGACACATGCATGGATTCGTAAATGTCTGTGTTCCGGCAACATGTAGCGCTTCTACCCACCCTGCCCTGCCAGAGTGCCACGGGAAAACTGTTTGCGGATTGTTTCAATTTAGGTGTAAGTTGGTACCATTGTTTCTTTTTTATAATGAACCGAACAAATTAGCTACAATTGTATTTGATCTGATCGCTTTGTTCCATAAATAGATAATGCTTTGTTTGTGTATTTATAGATAAAACTGTTCATTTGGAAGAGTTTCTTAGCAATCCTACCTGAGCTTCGTGTTATGTTTTAATTATTGTATGGCGGCAAGGTTTGGTGACAGGCAGGGTTCTGGATCCACAAACCTTACTGCAACCGAGAGATTATAAACACCTTCGGCCCCTCATGTGGTGGCATTCTATGTGTCGCTTATCGCGGTCTGTTCACAGTACAGGGACAAACTCTCTGTTTAAATCATCATTGTATTTTGAACAGCGGATTATACGAATTTTAGTTAGAGTTATTACAAGCACTATTAATAAATGCATTAAAACGAAGTTACGGAAACGCGCGATGGCCAAACGTTAAATGAGCATTTAACTCTGGTGTTGGGACGGATGAATATCGAATGAACAAGTACAACCAATACCGAGGATCCAGTGTCGCCTCGCGTGTGGCGAGAGTGGCCTTAAATCAGTCCACGTGTACGATTTAGTGGTAGTTGTCGGTCCTCCAGTCCTGTAGGCAGTGGACAGCCCCCGCCACCTACCGACCCACCCCTTCGCTCCGCCGTCCATTAATTAGCGCCCGAGCGAGGCTTCTCTACTCCCCCATTTCATCAGCAGCCATGACCGCCATCTGTCTTCACTCTTTTGTCGGCGTTAATTTTTCAAACCTTTAAGGGAAAAGAGGTAAACAGAAATGGTAGTAATTAATATTCAAGGAACAACCATTCTTCTGGAAAATTCCCGAAGGCGTTTTGTTTTCGCAATTTCAACTAGGTACCTGCCAACTTATCATTGTTAACTTCGCACCAAATGTATACAGTCACTTAATATTTTTTCCTAATTTGAATTTCTTCGTTAAAAATAATATTAATCGAGGTAAAAGTGAGCGTGGGAAATGTTTGGATTATTTAATTCACCATAAAGTACAGTGTATGAGATTATCCATGGCGTGGAGAGAGGCAGTGTAAAGTAACGAGTATGTTGACAAAGCAGATGCGGCGCCCGATAAGACGTGCCAGGACTGCCGGGCGCCGGGGCGTGTGGGGAGGGGGCGACGCCACCGCGCGCCGTCGGGGCGCCCATGCTTATCCGTATAAGGCTACTTACCGCGGTTATTTACGGTCTGCACAGTGTTTTCTCCTGTGACTTTATTACGTATATTTTCCCCGCCCTCTTTTAAATGAATATTTTTAAACAAAGTTCGTTTAATCGTAAAAGATTTTATTTATTATGATGTTTTACAGTTGGCAGTATGATTTACTGGCATCTCGCCTTCGTGCATTTGCGATTCATACTGATTTTTAAATAGCGATAAATCTCTCTCGGACGAATGCAGTTGACCTCTGAGGTCTGGCGCTCTCCGGAGCTTGTCGATTCCGCGCCGCCATCTGAATACAGTATGCACCGTGGGATAGGGGTAACTTCACTCGACTGGAAAATATGAATCAATATCACGAGTGATTTATGCTGCTGCTGTAATCGCTAGTTGGGAGGACAAAGTCTGTACGCTCTGAAGTTACTAAGCTTCACATAACAACAGCAGCGAAGTAGATTCTATGAACGTACAAATATTTTATGGAAATGCCTTCATTTCTTTAAGTCACTACCACTATATTAGTTTGCACGACTTCACTTATTGGCGAGTTTATAAAACCTATCGGTAGTTGGAGCTTTCGAGACACGACGTTTCCTAAACTGGCATAGAACGAGACGCAAAGGTAGCGTCGGGAAACAGGATCACCTTCACCCGCGTGGTAACCGTATCTCGCGAGCGTCATAATAGCGCTTGAGCTTTTCCCAGAGGTTATTACAAATAATGCCGCTATCAGTCCATACATAGCGAGAGTAATTCGGGTTTCCACCAATGCTTTTGTTGCGAATGTGAAAGAGGTATACGTAGATACATTATGTCGAGTATCGGCAACACCAAACTAGTTTAAGTTTAGACTGCCGAGAAAGGGAAGGCAAATAAGGAAAGTTCAGTTGGAGAGTAGGACCCCGCGAGAGTTCCACCGGGATAGTGGAGTGGAGAAAGGCTTCCCTTGTGATGATAATTCCGTATGCGTGCCCAGCACTCCTGTATTCTTGTTCTCGTTTCACCCTGATATCACCCTGGGATTCCATACAACTTGCAAAATAAAGTTTCTCTATCCAAAACATCCAAAAGAACCCCCGCTAATGCTCGGGTACTTTTTAAATTTCGATAATATCCTATTTCAGTCATGTAAAACGGTCAAGTTTTTAAGTCTTCAACCGTTTGGATGTTTTATACACAGTGTTAACTTTTAACCGCTAAATAAATATACCTAAACAGTCGTCCCTACGCGGCACATTTTTTGTTTACGCATTTTTGGTCGAATGTTCTTTTTAAAACGGCCCTTTTAAGAAAACAAAATCACTATGTGAATTATGAACAATCCTAAAATCATCCTCCAACACCAAAGTATGAATAAACATTCACTTGAGATAAACCCAAATTAAGATAACCCCATAATTGTGTTAATGTTAACAATCGCGTTAAATTTCATCCCAGACAAAGCCATATACGAGTATATGGACGCTTTATAGAATTCCCATCAAACATGCGCGCCATATTCAAAACTTCCGACTGAAGGCTGTCCCCGGGTTTAAGAAGTTCAGAGAGTTAAGTGTTAAGATTTTCAGAGATGTCAATCCACAAATGAATATTATTATTTTTAAAACAAATTTCGCCCGAATACGGCATACATATACTCGGAAAACAAAGTCGAAACTTGAAAATGACTTTAGTCAGCCGCCGCGCGGTGCCAACGATTTGTAGGAATGACTAAAGTCACTCCCCGCGGTGAAAGAGTTAAAAGCCACAACACCAGATTGGCAGCACCCATATATACACAAAATAAATCCGGGTAAAAATATATTTTTTAACCGAACCTGTATTTGTGTGTTTTGATTGCTTTAACAAAAAAATATTTCTTATTAAGGCACGTTTAATTGTCAGGGATATTCTTTTGGCCATTATTTTTCCCTTGGCTTTACAGCAATCAATTATGATGTAGTATTTTTCTGCCACTTGAGCTATATACTATATTATTTTGGATACGTATCAATTTAAGCTGCTCAAATGTTGCAAGATTCGAGACTCTAATGGCGTAGCAGTTTTTGAAATCGTGAATGTAATGAAATTATCTTGACTCCAAATCGGTTATTTTTACGTTAGTGAATATTTATGTAACGGTAGGAATTTATTTTATGGGACCTGGCTGCGGAGTAGTCGCCACGGTGTCTATCACGTGGTGCACGCTATGTTTTCCGCCCCACCCTCCCTCTACCGCCCCAAGTACTTCCCAGAAACCATTTTCCAACTGTGGCGCCGTATTCAATCAAACTAAAACGCATCCCTTTCCGACGAACGAAACTACATTTCTCAATCATATTTGAGGGGTACACGGCAAAAACAGGCTCGTCGACAAAAAAAAACCTATGATTTTTATACATACTAAGATTTCTATTTATATATTAGAAGTACGTGTATAGTAACCTTATGCGCTTCATTTTACTATTATGAAATGTAATAATTTTTTTCTTGCTAGATCTGTAAAAAAATAATTTGCAAACATTTAAATTAAAATACAAAAACAAACAAACAAAAAATATATTCTGTAGAAGAGCAAAAAGAATAATGAAATCGTTGTTGGTTAAAAATGGGTTTAATAAAATTCAAAAGAATTTATATATTGATTTTTCATTTATTGAATGAAAGTGAAAAAAAAAAAAAAAAACATGAAATTATTTAAAAAACATATATAATCTAGCCCTACCTCTTTCTTGATGAAAAACAAGCTGATTGCTGTCGTATCGGTCCGTTTTCGTCTTTTTTTTTTACATAGTGAATGATATTACCCAAAGATGTGGAATGCTTCTTAAATAGTGTGCCGCTTGGGGCCTACAAAACTGTGCGAGTGTTTTAATATCTTTATACTTTTACGTCAATTACAAAACAACTCTAAGATTGATAATCCCAACTATTCTGAGCAAGCAAAACACGCGACGTCACGTCAAGAACACGAAAGAAATGTGTAACTGGCATTTCGAACGTCGTATTGTCATTGATAATGTATGGACAAAATAGTGATAATTTTGTAATTAGCTCGCTTGTGTTTAGTTGATGATGCTATGGGGTCGTTTTTGTGCACTTGTATACAAAATAAGCTGATTTTTCCCTTGGCGGCTACACATTCTTCTCCCTATACTTTTAAAACAATGAAATCAATTTTGCTAATTTTAACGATAGCATTCTTGATCACTTTCTGTGTTGAACAAATTGGTATTTAAATTTTAAAATTAAAAAATACAGTGACTGGTTTGGCCACGTACTTTTCTTGTTAAGAATTTACGATATTTGCGTTCGAATAGTAATCTTATGTCCCCGATAAGAATTGATCGGAAAGTTGTTTTATATCTATGGAATGAAGGCTATGATATTATTGTAGTCAAATGAGAAATTTGACCCTAGTTATCAGAGGTGCCAGTTCTTCCTCTTTAGCTTATCCTTGATTATTTTCTTACTTGATGTTATCTAGTACAATAACATCAACGAAACTAACCTAGTTCCTAACAGACGCATGCTCTGTTCGGTTGTAGCTTATTAGTGACTAATGGAGAGGAGATTTGCCTTTTCCACTTGTGGGTGTCCGCTTGACATTCGTCCCTCGTCCCGGTTTTGGCTGCTTCTGCCGAGTCATGCTCCCCCTCCCTACCTGCCACCACTGTCTAAGAGATTAATTGCTTCGCACTTCATGTGACGCGCGGACTTGCATCGTGATCAAAGGAAAACCTCATTCATTATTTTAATAATTTTCTCTCCGTTTTATAATTAATTATTTTGATTACGACAGTCCTACGCAGTGTTTCAATTTCTATCGAACTTAGAATCACTGTCGGCACATTGTGCTCAAGGCACGTGTTTCTGTTTCAAATTTATTGTTTATTAAATTATTGATTTTTCTTTACGTCATAGTCATAGTATTGATCTTTTAGCATTTATTCAATTGGTATCTGTATCCGATTCGACGGAAATGTCAAGTCGTGCTCGATTTTTCTAATAATAATTGCGCTCCTAATAATTATTTAGCCGTTCACTTGATAGGGTCCAATAAGATTCTTATTTCAACATTTCTAAAGCGGTGACCTGAATGATATCTTTGAAATTTCTGCTCAAAAAATAATCCGTCAATTAACTCAATTTAGGATCATTAGTTAGCACACCCCCAAAAGTAAAGCTGGGCGAGTATTTGTTAGTTGCGAAAGTCATCGACGATGGAAGCAATAATTTTCATTTAACGTAGCATTTTTCATTTGTTAAAAGCTGTAGAGTGTAGAGGATCGCATGAATCAACAAAACCGTTAGCTGCTTAATTTGTCAGTTGATTGTCTTTTATCAAGCGTATTATTTTCAATTGAAAATATGCTAAGGCTCCAAACGCAAGTGTATGAAACGTGGAAAGCGATCATTATTATTAGTGTTGTATTCGTTATAAGTGATAGCGATAACCTCGTTCCGTACTAGTTTACAAATTAGCTTTGGTAAATGAGTGGGTGATCCTTGTCTCGGTGTCGTTTTGCGCCGGTTCACGATAACGAAGGCAAACACCAAGCACGGTGCTTTAGTCGGTGTAAGGTGTAAAGATGCCGCTAAGTTCCCCTGGGCGGGCCTGGTGCTGCACTCCACCGGAGTGTGTTAGAAACAAAAAGGCTTTCGAGTGCCCCCGCCACCCTCCCCGCCCCGCCCTCTCACGCGGTAATGATGTATCCTTGTTATTCTTGGCACCCCTCGACGGCGGCGTCACACGCCCACCGCTTTCGCACTTGACATAAAAAGCGCAGTTATTTTTTACGTGCCACGTGCGATTGGGGTTAATTGTGCTGTTAAGTTCCTGTCGGCGTTTGCCGTGGAAAACAATAGCAATGAGGTTGCCTATCAGTATAATACATAAGCCTCGATTATTTGAACTTATCAAATGACTCAAACATTATTATTATTATTCAGTGATGGTGAGTGTTACTTGTAATTTACTCGGCCCTTTGCGTTAGTTAGTCTGGTCGGCTATGTTTAGCGAGAAGTGGGCACGATATCCCCCGGCGCGGTGGTCTAGTGTATAAGGCGGGTCCCGGCTCCTAAGCCACGGGAGAATTGCGGAGCCCCTTAAATAATAGTGTCTTGTTTCCCCGGAGAGAATTAGTTTCTCCGCCAGCCGCAGGTGCTCGCGCCGCCTTATGAAACTTGAAATCTGTTCCCGTATATCAGTTTTATGGGCGGCCCGGGACCTCTAATTACTCCCGCGTCACATTAATATCGCCGCCATCGCCTTTTTGTAGCCCTTCCTTTGTCAATTCTGTAATGGCGTCATTACAGCCACAATTCGACACCGACTGAATTTACAACCGAGCGTTGAATCACAAACAATATCCTTTTATTGATTCGTGTCTTTGAGTTGAATCTGTGGAAGGGTTGTGCATCGTAACGCTATCTGCGCCGTAATGTGAAGGAAAGCAGGACGTTTTTAGTATTCGCCGCTTATCGATTGTTAATATAAAGATTGCGTGTTGCTATGTACCCTTTGGGCTTGTGGGTTGGGTCATTACATGGAATGAGCTAACCCCCCGCCCCTGCCCCTGCCCTGCGTCCCTCGCCACCCCCGACAAGCACAGGTCAGGTTCCCCGGAACGAGGCCAGTGATGGGTCCCTCACGAATTTTCACTATAATTAGCGCATAGAGTTTCACAACATTATGCCCAACCCGCTGTTATCAGTGCCGAGTTATTGTAAGGCCGTCATGCGATACATTCGGCACCACACCCTCGACATCCAGCCACACCACTTATATTTTACGCAATGAGATTAATATTTGCCGATCGTCTAACTGGTTAGACACCAGTCTGGAATTGTATTAGCACACTCTACCGCGCCAAATTCAGAAACGTTTTGGAGTGCTTTAGTTCTATTTTGCCAGCCTACCAAAAGTATACCAATTTAGCGGTTAACTTCTTCTGATTTAGCTTTTTTGGGTTGTGTCAACTTCACAATCAGGCTTTTGAACCGTGCCAAGTTTTTTACAGTATATATTTTCTTACATAAAATCTCGACACATGCATGAAATATGTTATGCTTATTATTATTTAATTTTAAAAAGCTTGAATGCTTTTTTGACGAATAATGTGTTTTCTTTTTACGTAAAGACCTCCTATCTAAGAAAACCTATTGAACCACCAAATTGAACAGTAATCCAAATCAGGCCCTACCTCGACATATTTGGCAACCCTTCCCAAAAGCCTCGCACAGTAACCTTTTCCTCGGCCATCAGCGGGCCTGAAGCTCGCTCTAACAATAACAAATGGCCTGTCTTCATTTCGCCCTTATCTCTCGTTCGATCCCCATAATGTACCACCCACCCCGAGCTATCGATTGTATCCGCCTGGACAGATATCAAATGTCATCCCTCTCCCGGCCCTCCCGCCCGCCTACCGCCCCCTCTCGTCCAAATGTCACTCAGTCTGCCCCGCCATTGGATTTGAATAATAGGCGCTATTTAAGGCCCCTGTCCGAGTGCGTGCCTGACGCTTTAGGTTAAACCTTTCTAATATTCTTCTGGCTCTTCGGATTTAAATAAAACCTACATGGGAATAGGATGCCATATTTTTTGTTATTGTAAGATATATACTCGTATGTTTATGCATTATAAATCTCTAATTTAAGGTGTTGTTTCCTTTTGTTACAGGTGAGAACCAAAATGCAATTAATCCGTTTGCAACTGTGACATCAATCAGGTAATCTAACGTCAGTATTTTTTCGCCAGCAGAGATCAAAGTAATACGTTGTCAGTTGGTAGAATTGTATCTGTTTCATAACAGTCGAGTGGTCGCAACCTTAACAGCAGTACATGTAATTGATCCTTCGCAAGCCGACATTGTGTGAAGAATGCTCGGCGCCAATCAGCCGGGTTAATGCATCCCCTCCCCCGCTCGCCCACCCTCTGTTTGCTCTGAGTGCACCATGCAATCCTCCACAGCCGATAGTCGGGAAATGGGGATTTATATCGGCATGTTTTCATGATTTTCTCCAAAGTATAACCAGTCGGATAATCTTATCGGATAGCATTTCACACACTGCCTTCAAATATCTCTGATGTTTTCATCTATTTCTAAAACAATATTTTTATATCTGTCGAAAGGTTTGCCGATAGCTAACCCGCTGTTTTGCTCAATTAATGTTATTTTACAGTACTTGATCTGTATAACCCACTCTCCGCACATCCCATTATAATAATTCGACTCTTTTTACTTCCGAGTTCCAACTGTTTATTCTTCCACGAAGACTTAATAGATCCCGACAAATGTTGTCTCGCATAACGAATATCGTAATAATTTTACTCCTTAATCTTCCTTGTATAAGATGTCTCATAATATTTTCGGCGCCTGAGGTAGGATAGGATTTTACATAATAAAGGGTCCGCCAAATAACTTTTTTTTTTTGGAAAAAGGGCGCAAAACATCGAGTGTAGCTTCGGCTGTGTGGCACGTAGCGCCGTCCTGTTGAAACCAAATGTTGCCAATATCCTCCTCTTCAATTTTTGTGAACAAAAATTCGTTCAACATGGCCCGATAACGATCGCCATTGACTGTAACGGCCACTCCTTGCTCATTTTCAAAAGAAAATGGCCCAATTATGCCTCTGGACCAAAATCCGCACCAAACAGTGACTCGTTTTGGGTGTACCGGCTTTTCAATGTATGCGTGCGGGTTTTCTGTGCCCCAAATACGACAATTTTGCTTGTTTACATACCCGCCAAGATCAAAATGAGCTTCATCCGAAAGATGATTTTTTGGCAAAATCGGCATCTTCTGTAAGTCGATCGCAGGCCCACTCAGCGAAGCGAAAACGCATTGGATGGTCAGTTGGCTTCAACTCCTGAACCAATTGGACTTTGTATGGCGTCATACCAAGGTCTTTATGCAAAATTCGTCTCAATGATGTCTCCGAAATGTTCAATTGTTGAGAACGACGGTGAATTGATGTTGATGGCGCTTCACGCACACTTTCTGCCACAGCATCGATATTCTCGGGTGTACGCACTGTTTTTGGCTTTTCACGCTTTGGTTTATCGATGAGGATGCCAGTTTCTTTCACTTTTTTCACAAGATAACGAACATACGGAGCTGACGGTGCTTCTCTTCTTCCAAAAACCGTACGCAATTTTCGCACACATTCTGCAACATTACCATGATTTTCAAAGTAATGTCGCAATATTTCCCAGCGTTGTTCAAGCGTATACACAACCATATTCGCTCAGCGGAAGGATAAAACTAATTATCTGTCAAATCAGACATGAGCTAAGTGTTACCATTCACGAAGTAAGCACTAGTTGAAAAAAAAAAAGTTATTTGGCGGACCCTATACAAGCAAAGGGTCGCTAAGAAAATGGGGAAAATTCACCCAGTATTTTGTAGATGTTAAACAAGCCTTTGTTGGCAGTGTGAATATGTAGGGTCTCAAATATTTTACACTGGCGTTTTATTCATAGAATCCCATATCTTTTAAACGTAGTAACAAGGTCGTGCCTCAATTCCCGCTTATTTATTATGGTTCTAAAAGGAAAACATCCATGAATTCTCTATTGGGTACCTTCTCAGATATGCACACCGAGTCTTTCTGTCGCTCCGCTGACCATTTCCAGCCTCGCAGTAAAGCAGGGTGGCCGCAAGGTGGCCATAGGGTGGCCCCCGCGCCACCTGCACCTCCCTGTTAATTATTCAGCGTGTTTGCGCAATCTTAGCCGCTTTGGCCACCCTACTCGGCCCGCAGGAGCGTCCCACAGGACCGGAAGACGGGAGGGATACTTTCGGAATTTAATCAACTTTTTCTGAACCCACATTTTTGAGGGCGCCGTTAAGTTGGGATTTCGTTTTTCGGCGAATCTTATTTGCATAATTTATCGTCACGTTTTGTGGTTTCCTTAGCTTGTGTTGATTCGGAAATAATTTGCTAAATAGAATTTCTTTCTTAGTGTTCGAGCTGTCGGTTTTCTTAGAATTTATAAAAAAATCGGTTTGATACAGACCCGTAATTTTTCTATATTTTAAAATGTTTTGTTTGTTCAACCATTCTAGAAACTATTTGTAGTTGCCTGTATAGGTAAGTTTCCTTTTTATTTTTGAGAAATACACGGAAAGCTATAAAATGAAGCGAAAGATAGCTCCGATAGTATTCCTACCGACATAGGTCCATTAGGGACATGCTCCGAACTACACACATGTTTAGTATGTCTAGCGCGTGTGTATGACAGACATGTTATTGAGCCATTACAGGCGGCAGGAGAGCAGCTGCCCAGCTTCTGACCAAAGAGACAAGACCATAACGGATAGATTCCGGAGCGAGTTTTTCATATTTTTTTGTCTTTTATTAAAAAATCTTCCCCGCCGTTCGCGGGCTGCGATATTGAAATATGCGTACAAAGTTACATGCTTGCTTCGGAGAAAAGTTCATATCGGCTTATTAATATTCTCGAACCTTTCAAAATTCTGCTTTTTATGCGATTTTTAAGCGTAAAATTAAGTAGGTGCCTACAACAGGTCTAAAATTCGGTATATTTTTATTTTCGCGTGGTAGAAATATCAATTTCGAAATCGGTATCTTTTACCGCCGGTGTGAGAGACTTTGTAAAGTTATTTTAGATCTCTAATAAGAATATTTAACTGTGTGCCCGATATCAAGAAGAAGTCGTCCTTTGCGCGATCGAAGGTTTCAAAGTTTGTATCAAGTATAAGATCTCCCGCCGCGCCGTGGGACACGATACCTTCACTTTATTGCATAAATCAATTTGAATCACAAAAATACACAAACCCGAAATGTATGTTGTCACATCTGATTTCTTTTGAAACCTTAATACATGGAGATTGAGGGAGGTTCCCCGCGACACTTCCAACCCCAGCATCCGGCGGGCACATCGGGGCCATACGTAGCGACACGCCGCACAGAGGCTGAATGAAATCTGAATACGGAATATATCGTGTATCACATTTGATCACATCGCCCTATCATATTCTGGATTCTAAATCCCTCAAATATATTTTTCTATGGGTAGGAAAATTCTGCCTTGAGACAGAACGTTTTGTTTACGGTAACAGTTTTATTTGTGTGCTACATTTTGGATTAAATGACAATAATTGCTTATAAGAGACGAGCATAGTTCAAATGCTTGCTAGTTGTTCGTTGCTTATATTTTTAAGCAAATTAAATTATTCAGAGAGTTGATAGATCTTTTGTTGTGTTTTGAGATAATAACTAATTCAATGTCAACGGGTGATTGACGGGTCCGTCCTCCGTCCTAGAGAGGTGCTACGGAGAGCAAACACTCGGCGTGTTTCCCGTGACGGAGCCACCGACCCTCCCTTTCCTCCCTTCCTCCCTTCTTCCCTTCCTCCCGACTCCTGACCTTCGGGTATTCTATATTATAATACAAGTTAAATAGGATTTACGGTGTCGGGGGGCGTGACGGCTCGTCTGCTATGTGGGGTTGAAGAATGTTTTTTTACACGCGAATTCGGGTCACTTATTGGCTTCGTACCCTAAATTCACACAACGGCTTTTCCCGCAGGCAAATTTTGTATTTTTTTTTTTCAATTTATGGATAGTTTTTGCGAGTTAAAGCTATTACTCTATCATACAGAGATTGATGTATGCAGAATTATCAAAAAGGGCGATGTTTCGTTTCTTTTTAAACACGGCTCAACAGCAAAAAAGCGTTTTTATTTATTAATTCGTAATTAAAATTTTACAATGCAGGTTGGCGAGCTGTTTTTGTCAGTTAAGAAAACAATCCAACTCACCAAATATCTTAGATTCGTAGATTATTTAAGAAAACAATTAAATTAATTGAAAAGGGTGCAACTTTGGAATCTCTTAAGAAATCTGAAGGCTTTGAGTGATAAAGAGCGCCTGC
Organism: Drusus annulatus; assembly: GCA_022651775.1. NCBI lineage: Eukaryota > Metazoa > Arthropoda > Insecta > Trichoptera > Limnephilidae > Drusus > Drusus annulatus. The sequence continues at coordinate 389,591 of JAGWCC010000282.1, forward strand.
TTCGTGTTATTATCCCGATGTTTGAAGCACCCCCAGTCACTGTTCCCTCCACTCATCTACCTGCAGCGAGCTGGTGAAGTGATGCTTTAATCTCGCGTAATCGTTCGTTAAGTGTTGAGCTTCGGGAGCCAGAGAGTACAATCTAATTCAAACAACACCTCCTTCTTGTGAGTGCTCCATGTCATCCGTTTCTTAAATCCGATGAGTGTTATGTGGAACTGCTTTGACTTAAATCTATACGAATCTTACTACTTACTACCCACATACTTTCATAAAACTAACTATTCTTTTTTTTTAAGTGTACATTTTACTAACCCTTCATTTCCATAAAATATTCTTTGTGCCGATTTTATACCGCACTATAGTCAATAATCAAGTCATAATTTGGATTGAACTGGCCGATAGGGGTTATATCTTAAAATTTATTAAAATATTGCATAAAGCTTACAAAGTGCAAGTGGAATAATGTGGCGTAAAAACAATTCTGTGTTTTTTTATTCAATTGATTAAGCTGTGTGCTGCAAAAATATTTTCTCGCAAAATTCATCAAAGAAGTAAAAACTTTGAGAAATTTCTTAGAATCCATCCGAGCCATTCTTAAAATAACTACTTTTCTCGATGGCATTACTTTTTGTTCGCGAAAACAACGTTTCGTTCATTTACTCGTGAAGATCTCCAGGTCTCAAAGCGGTCATTAGGAGCGAGCACCCTCCGACGGTAGTTTACTTGAGTGGCCTCGGGTTGTGCCTTTTTGATGAAATGTTAAATGAGAGCGACGGAATTTCGCTAAGATTCTCTACTCTAAATGCGCCTAGTGTTATTTTTTCTTATTATAACGTTCTCAGATTAATTGGAAGCTTTTTGATGATTCCGCTTTTTATGGTTATACAAATAATTTGTTTTAACTGCCAGTTAGGAATCAAATATAGAACGCCGCTATCTCGATTGCCCACAACCATACCATCTCCTCGCGGGTATTTAAAGTTTGTATATTTGGTGGTCCACATTCGTTTCGTGAAGTTTCCCGCTAGCTAGTCGAGGCGGGCGTTGAGATCTCGGCTCAGATTTAGTATCTTGAGCAGTGCTTGCAGTGAGTGCAGTGTAATAGGGGCAATCGCGGTCCACGCCGTCGCATCGGGTAGGTGGTTGGTTGGGTGGTTGGGTGGTTGGGTGGTTGGGTGGTTGGTTGGGCCGCTAGACTCGGAATGTGGCGGGCCGTTAGGGGCGGGAAAGCGCGCGCAGGAAACTCGATTGCGCCCCTTATGTTCGCCTCGGCGCGGAAATTATGCCATCATTCTTTATTAACACCAGCGCCGGAGGTTCCCCCCCTCCTCCCCCACCCAGCACCAACCGGCCTGGCTTATTTCACGCGAGGTGCGCCCCGCAATTTGCCGGAGATATCGCGGATCTCAATGGCGCCCTTGGAACATATTCGCGACAACATTCACATTCGCCACACTGCGAGAATATCGCAATCTGGCCAAATGGATCTCTTCTATTTTTAAACGGGTATTCTTGCGGCTGATGTGTCGAATGTACATACGTATACCCCCTTTTGGTAGATACTTTACGAAGAATGATTTTGTACCGTATTTTAATAATGTTCACTTTATACGATAAATGGCTATTTAAAGTATCCCTGTTTTGAGGAAGACTGGAATAACCCCAACCCTTATTCGACTCGCCTTTAATGCGCCCCGTAATTTCCACTTTGTTCCTATTTCTTTGTATTCCCTTGCACCCGCTTCTGTATAGGACTACCTCCTTGAAGCTAGAAGCTCCGGGAGCCCATAGCCAGTAGCCAGTAGCCAGCAGCACGCCATTCAAATAATGTATTCTAGGAACCCATTACGTGGCCCACTAAGTTCGCTCTCCGTTCTGGAACGCCGAATCTTATTAGAAGATTCATCCTTAAAAATGCACAGCTCTATTATAGTTTTTTTTTGTTATTGTCAAGGTGGATTCTAAGAGATTCCCATCATCAAACATATATTTTTTTTATAATATCAGCATTCATTCCCAACGATTTTTTTTTTAAACAGATTATTACTAGCCATTTTACCCCTTGAGGAGCTTTCTATTCAACGAAAATCTTCGGCATGCAAAGCCATGTCCTCACTCCTCAATCCGCACAAAGCCTCCATAAAATCATCGTATTCTTTGTAAAGATTCTGTAGTCGGAATGTAATTTCACCCCGTCCCCGGCCCGTGCGCTGGCGGGCGGCGGGCGGCTGGCGCTACGCGTCCTTCAGCGCGAGTGGTGGTAATACATCTCGCTAGCTTAAAAACGAAAGGAAACTTGGGATTCCTTTCATGGGTAATTAGTCGGTTTTGATTACATTTCAGTGGCTCCAGTGCGCTGCCGGGAGAGGAGAGCCTTTAATCAAGACCCCCTCCCTCAGATATCCTCAGCCGGGACTTTGCCAGACTTTAATTTAATTGAATCGAGCTAACTGTGTGCATGTTTAACTTCAAGCTGGTGCGAATGATATCCTAGCTCTAATTGTGAGCGTCCTCCGTTACCCCAGTATTAACAGATAAATTAGTATACCTATCCGCGAACTTCGTCCCTTTTATTCCTTCATTCCCGTGTACAATCATCTTGTACCCGTGTGGGACTACAAAGTCACAGTATTTATTTTACAAGTGTGCTCCAACGATCCACTTTATATTCAATCGATATGGTGTCAGTACCCCCGGTGACTAATAGAACGTGAATTTAATTTATAAATCACGACTTCCGGTTAAGGGTGGGTGCCCTTGGGTAGGGCACAAGGGCACGGGCGCGCGTCGTAAGAAATGCCTACATAATGATGTCGTGTCCCATATGTATTCATGGCGCGGTCCGGAGTTTTATGGTCTGACTTTATTAATTCCACCCCGACCGCACAGGGCCAGGGCAGGCTTGCTCGTCTTATCAAAAGGCGAAATTTACATATTATATTAAATATCAAACTGCTCTTTGACAATGCAGCAGATGTATGGCAGCGATCGGGGACTTGATATCCCTCGGGTACCTACATACAGTACCCACCATCTCCCCCCAAACCAACTCCCAACATTCTTAGTATACATCATCCAATATGGTGCCGGTAAGGAATATCTAAAAACGATCTTTAATTTTTGTGATTTTTTATTGAAATCCAAATATGGATGGCATAATCTCCTTGTTTGCCTTGTTTTTTTTAAATGAAACAGCAGTTTTTTGGACAATCAAAATTAATCAATATTGCTTGTCTCTAATATGTTATAAAATAGTGGATTTCAATGCAAAGTTGATGACTATAATTAAACGGTTGTCATACATCAGCCAAGGGTCAGCTATCACGCCGCGTGATCAATCACTCCGGTTCCGCTGGTTGGCGAGCCCTGCACTCGACCTTCCAGCTATGTGGCTCTTCTCCATCCCATTGTCATCCGCTGTAATTAAAAGCTCCAGTAATCCTCTCATAATCCTGCTGACCCGGTACTGATACCCCTTCGTTTAGGCGGGAATATCGCCGGATCATGGCCACTGTGCAATTCCTGCACTGGGCACCCCTACAATACGATTTTATTTTTAATATTCTCATAAATCTCACAGCGGTAATTCCCCCGAAATTCAAACTCAATATTGATTTTAAAAGTTGCGGAACCCCACATAATTGTTTTCTCTTGGAACGGGTAGGTTACGCATCAAAATGAAATTCAAAACGATCCATGTCAGGATATGGTCAGGCGTGTTTTCCTCTCCCGATGTCAAATATCAATTTGTTAGCGCCCAACATCTTGACGAGCGATCTCGCCGAGGGTGTAGTTAGGTTATGTTGGTTTTGCGTCTCTCGGACGTGTTATTATTATTATTCCACGCGGGAATGAGAGCGCCTCGACTGAACTGCGCCCGTTGTCTCGCGGAATTGGGTTAACCGCCCGCGGGTCGCGTGGCGGCCCGCGCCCGCGCCCGCGCCCGCTCGACTCGGCGTCCAGCTGTGACGCGCCGACGCGACGTTGCGTTGCGTTGACGCATGTATGCGCTACGCTCTTTATTCTTTTTTATTTCGTGTGATAGACAGCAACCTCGGAAGGACATTTAAATTTAACGCCTTGACATTTTACAACGTTTACGACCACGCAGGGGTAAATGCGTCCACGGTCCTAAATTGTCGTGTACTTTGCTACTTTCCGAGAATATCACATCATCTAGATATATTATTTAGCGCATATTATGTTGACATTTTCTGATGAAAGCCACCCACACCGCATTTTACCAACATAATACGCAAACAATTTATTTAAGACCATTCTTCAAATCTTGTCATGTTTTTTAAAACATGACACATGTAAAAATAAACATACTTATTTAATATTACACAACTTAATATCTTATAATAATTAATTTATAAGTTCTGTAAAATAAGCACAAAGGACAAATTAACATAAACAATGTTAATTTATCCAGACGCATCAAGGGGTTATGTTTCGTTAGTGTTATCTTGAATGATTTATTAGATAGAATCCTACACAGACGTGGTGAAAACTGAAATGATTCAGTCTTTTGAATAACCAGTGATGGATATAAATATTTTGATCAAACGAATGACGTCAGCGGGTCAGGGGTCAAGTGGAATTCTATGGACCCGCGTTAATATTAATACTGCGTTACATTCTATTCTATTTCCCAACTCTAGTAGTGATGCCGGAGAGAAACTGTGACCTATTACTGGCAATTTCAACCTCATAATAAAACACACAAAATGTATTGTTTTTGTGTAACCTTTCGTAAAAAAGATATATTTTTTAAGTAACACTTATAGCCAACCACATTTTGACGAGAATATAATCTTACTATCGTGTTGTAACTACCATAGTATGTATCTCATTTCACCCTGATTGATGTCAAGTGGTTGCTCAATGAATGATAGGAATAATAATTATTAGCAAAATAATAACGCCCGACAAGTGTCGCAATGTGTCATAATGCAAGTCAGAGCTTGAATGTCGGTACTAGGTACGACCCACGCTAAACCACATACGTTGTAGATTGTACTAGAACTACTGTTATTACTGATGATTAGTGATGAAACGATTCTTATTTTCCCAATCGTTTGATCGTGATACTATGACGATAGAAGAATTTCAGGTAAAAATGTTGAAACATTTAAATAATCTTAAACACAAATATGAAACAAAAAATAAAAAGAAAATGGTCACAATCGATATAACTTAAATATTTAAAAATACATAAGCAATAATGCTTTAAAGTTATTTCCAATTTCAAAAATATTAGAGTCAATTGTTTAATTTATTTAAAAAATACATACATAATATGATATAATAGACTAACAATGTATCGCTTTGCATATTTCTTGTCATTGCTGAAATGCTTCCGAAGACAGTATTAATTAGCTAAAAAATATAAATTCGCTGTAAATCGCTTTTTTTAAATTTTTTTATATATGAATACCGCACAAGAGTCTCAACTGCTCCCAACCGTCTAGAGTCAGTGAGACTATGGCATCCCCAAATAGGGTATGTTGTGAGGCTGAAGGTAGTGGGGAGGGGAAAGAGATTGGGAAGAGGAAGGTTGGGAAGTACCAAGTAAGTAAGCTTAAATTGCTTATAGTAAAATATATATTTGAGACAGTTCATTGCATAAATAAAAGAACATATTGTGCATGTTCAGATGTACTTTGCAGTATTACTATAAAAAGCACGATCAATGTCTGGCGGTCGGGTGTTGAAAGTACAATATGGATTGCTAGTCTATTAAGAAATTGTGAATTTTCTATTGGTTGGAGCTTAATTATAATAATTAAATCAAAGTCTTTGATATTACTTACTTTTTTAGGAATCGTGCAGCTGTCTACGATTACGATAGATCTAAAGAAAAAACTTTATCCTTCAAAATAATCTATTATTGTCATCTACAAGCTAGCCAACACGAAACTCATACAGCGATATGAACACTTTTCTGAAAAATCAAAAAATTAAATCCACCCAACCTTGTGAAAACAGACTAACGTTTTAAAAAAAAAAATTATAATCGCAGATCTAAGTGATGCGATAAACCTAACCATTTATTCTTAATTTTGCTGCCTTTTCTAGTTTTCTGGTAATTACAGATAAAAATGCATTAATCATACGTTATGAGAAATAAAGGTTTACTTTGATTAAACCCTAATGCTAGGGTGTGTTGGACGGAGCGCCTACCTTATAGGCAACTTGCACTACACCATGCGTAGTAGAATAATGATGAACAATATCACACACTACGGTAGGTACCTACACATATTTAAAAGTGCTTAAATTGATTTTATGTTATTAATTTCACTTACTATATGTATCATTGTAAAAAAGTTTTCCATTTACAATAAAAGTCGCAGCAAACTTTTTCGTTTGTGCAACTTTCAACCTTATTTTCAGTCTTGGGGGCCAGACCATGAAGACGCTTTATTAGAAATTTGCCGTACCTCTAAAGTCCACCAATGTTAATGAAACAAATTACCTTTAATTTGATCCAAACTCTGCGTATTTGACGAATTTCAGAATTCGTATTTTGTTTTCGAGGGCGGCAATATTTCAGCCAAAAATTCAGTTGAGCTATGTCACTGGGATTTTATTATTTCCATAAAATCAAATTGTTGCGGAGAAATATGATTACTTCTGTGAAGTTCTCGCCTAATCAGCGGTATTTTATCCGTAACTTTCCGCTTGAATAAGTTTAAAAAAGGTTTCATTAGACTGAAAAAGTTTTCTATAAAGTGTTGGCGGCATTATCTAATTTTCCATATTTCCCTTGTTTCAGGTGAGTGTTACTATGTATGGCGGCAGTGTTGGCGTCGGCTTCGTGGCGCCAGGCGCCGGCACGTGACGTCAGCTGGGGGCGCCGTAGCTGGTAGGCCGGTCAGCGACCCCCACCCCACCCGCTATGTCTAAACATCCCTAAATATTATCTTTAGAAGAAGGCTCTTGTTCTCTCCGTGTCCGCCTTTTAAAAGAGATTGTGAGACGGATTGACCACCGCCGATTTTAGCCCCAAATTGCTGGCTAACCTTGGAAATTGAAAGATTAACTGTTTTCATATATTTACTGCCCGCGTTTTAACGATCGCTTTATAATGCTGGCACTTAGGTGCTACACCTTTGGTTGAAATAACTGAACCATCAATGTTGATATGAGTTGAATTTGTGTTGACCAAATAATAATGTACTTATTCCGGAATGTGGGGAGGTTAGTGCTATCGCACACATCCTATGGATAATATCCATACAAGTAAGGCCATTAAAGATTTATATGAGAAAATATTATTTAAAAGAAAATTTTATGCAGATTAATAGATTAGCATAATAAAAGCAAAAAATAAATATTAAGAATAAAAGTAAGTCTTAATAAATAATTACGTAAGCTATGAGCTGGAGGTTAATAGGGTGTAAACTAAAAATAAAATATAATTATGTACATATATAAATATAAATATATAAACAACCGGCATTTTTTTTTTATTTTTTTTTTAAAGATCGGAAAAGATTTAGAGCCAGTGAGACTATGGCGTTTTATTATGTTCTAAGGTATACCTGGCTATTCAGATCTGGTCACCAAACACGGCTAAAGCCCAATTCCTGAATTTCTTTGTCCTGGAACGTGCCGCAAATATACTTTTTATTATTTTTTATTTGTGAATTACATAATGGAGGCCTAAGATCGGAAAAGATTTGTTTCTACGTTTTATTCGTTGCCAAGGTATACGAATCTTACCAATTCCATTTCTGTCCGACGTTTATTTTGATTTTTGATGGATCGATTACATAATACTCTTTGTTGCCAAAATGTTCCTTTCTTCGCTATTTTTACACTTAGATACAGTTTTTGAAGAGTAGATATAACCGTAAATCTAGATTGCCTTTATTCAAAGTATCTAAACACTAAGTTTTTTTCTTATTGCGCGCTTTCATAAAAATATTTTATTCAGATATTGACATCTCATGTTTTATTAAATTGTAATCAGTTTTTTTTTAAATAATTCTGATCATACGAATACGGCACTCGTTTAATTTGACCTTCGGTTCATTTAATAAATCAATCTTTTATTCAAATGAGACCATTGAATGCCAATAATTTCACTCGTGGCAGACGTCTTTGATGATAAAGTGAAGGCGATACATTCCGTTCACGTCCCCGTGGACCATGTCTGTGTGCTGATTGCAACCTCTTTGTATGGTGTCACCTACTTCTTTGTTCTTTGTGGCTTCTCTCGTCTCGTCTGCTACGCGTCTGCTGTGTACCATATATTCGTACTGTACACAGCGCGCAGGATCGTGTTCTGATTGTGAATCTAATCTTCCGCTCTCTTATTGTCTCCTTTTTTTCTTTTTCTCTTCATTGGCTCGAATAGCTACCCGTGTTCACACTGAAGCTTCGTTATTACGATGTGTAATGACTATTTTAAAATATCGATATCGAGTTTATTACCGTCAGTCGAAATCTTTCACACCGGCAAATACTCAAACTATTCTCGGTGAGCTTGGTTTTAGAAATCTAATGGCGTCACGAGTTCACGATCGTGCCATTAATTCGTAGCGCATGAGAGTGCTGCCATGCTCCGTTTCGAGGCACGTTTGTATGAATAGGTGTTAATATGCCAAGCGCCATGATTTAGGTACGCGAACAGAAATTCTTCCGTAGTATGTGTCCCTTGGATTTACAGTTTATTTTCCTCGCGCGGTACAGTTCCGCGGAGCTCATCGATGATTCAGTTCGTGTTATGGCAATTCTTCTTGCTCTCGCTGCTAGATTTCATCTTGCCTTAACAAATAACCTTCCCTAAGGCGGGTGGGAGGTTGTATGTGATTGTCATCAAAATTCAAACAAGTTCTCGGAGAATGGGAGAACTATCACTAACATCACCTTATATTGGAAAAATAAAATCAATACTTATCCTTTAGGAGCGCACGCTACACGTGGCCGCGTTTCGTGGAGCCCGGCGTTAATCAGGGCTGTGGCAGACGAGCCCCGCGGGTGACATTGTGTCCACCCCGCCCGGTGATAGGCAGCAGCCAGCCAACCCCACCAGCCGCCTGGCCCCTCGGTGCCCTTTATCTTGTAGGCTCAGCCCGCACAGAACAAGCCCGGAGACCGTTGATTGGCATTATTCCCTCTTGCACCTAATATTGCTTCATCCGCAGATCCGTGTTACTTCGCTTCTTGCGATTTAAAAAGAACAATCTTCCTAACCATGAGCATGTTTATCGTGATTGCGAATACAAAAACATGTAATGTACTCTTTTCAACATTGCATAATAGATTCACGCTATCGCGATACGATAATTTCCTCTTTTGTTGAAATAGCTTCCATGTATTTATACTGTCGTGGTGGTGAGCCTATTGTGCACGCGTCACCGTATCGATTCACTACGCCTTCTCCTTCGCCACGTAACAGCCCCTCCCCGCTATAGTAACAGTACAGTACGTACCCAGCGTGGCGGGGAGGGGGCCCAAAGACCCAGCAGTGCCCCGATGTCCGGGGAGCACTTCCGCCTGCTTACTGCATTGATTCCCTCGCGCCGCATTGCACAGCCTTCTCCATTTCTCAAGCAAAACATAATCACGGAATAGCGGAAAATGTAAATCGCTTTAACTCGAGGAAGAAAAATAAGAAAATAATATGGCATGCATAATCCGAGTCATTTAATTTAAAGGCGGTCTTAAGAGTGTGCCGTTTAGTCCGAAAGCCCCACTTATCTCCCGCCTAGGATTGTTTGCGGAACAGAACGATCTTAATTGGACGCTTGCTCTCTCTGAATGGTGTTTGCAGTAATAACACTGCCGTTCCGAGTAATCGTCATTCAAATTGGACCTTTGTTTAGTTTAGCGTTTTCTCTTAACTCTTCACATTTTTCTAAATAGTGTTACGAAGATTACTTTTGTAGGTAACAATTTATACAAAACCCTATCGTTTGCAATTATCATTAGTAATGTTGATCAATTTCATGTCTAAAATGTTTTATTTATTTGCTTGTGGTTTATTGATGTTGACAAATACCTGCATAATTTAGAAATAATTTTATGTGCTATGTGATTTTTTTTTTAAATTCAGGAATTCTGGAAATTTCTTAATAAATTCACGAACTTAAATATTTGTCCTCAACAACGTAGTATAAAGAAACATGGCTAGTAGGTAGCTTCACCTATGTTTGTACACGGGAATGTATTTTTATGAAGGCTCTCAAGGCAACGTGCCATACGATCAGCGGAAGACCTACGGGAAGGTCTGTAGTGTTATGTACATAAATATCATATCATCGAGGGATATCCGTATGGTGTTTAGCGCGTGCGTTAACATGCACATACCCACCAACATGATGGGTATCTGAGTGTTGTTTGCTCCCATTGTGAGTCTGCGGTTGATATTACCCGATCTCCCGTTTGATAATTTGTCTTTTAACACACTTGTGATAAACGATCGATTCTACATCTCTGGAAAATGTGAAGATTTAAATATGAAGAGGCCACTCCATTAAAATTAACCAAAGGTTTGGCGTGGGTTCGGCTAACTTAACGTTCCTTTTTTACTTCTTATTAAATTCTCCAAGCTCCTTACAAGCGCTTCTGTAATTTTCACTCTTTCATTTCTAATATCGCAGCATCCGAGTGCTGCTACCTTAAAAATACCCTTAGTAAAATATCCAAAAAAATATCTCACTCGAGGGCGAAATAAGGAACGCGCGTAAAAACTCGGAACACTAAAATTTCTCATCAAATTCAAATGGCTTGCTCGGGCCTCGGCTCCTACATATTTCATGGCAGGCGGGGGGCTCCCCTGGGCGGCACATCTCAGGTGCAATTCGGCCGCCCTCGGGCCGATGGAATGGCCGACCTTTTCCGCCCGCCCGCCTTTCCACCCGAATACCTCCGCCGTTATTCTTCTTCTCTCTCGGAGTGTTTCCCGCGCGGCCTTGACCGCCCAACCGCCCGACCGCCCGACCGACACCCCCGATACCGAGATTGGATTATTATTTCACCTCTACCTGGATTCTAATCATACTCTCCTACACATTCACCAAATATTACGATTCTTTGTAATGGTCGCCCCGCGACGGGGTAATCGAATGTTTTATCATCGTATTAAGCTTTATATGAATTTCCATGAATTTTCTCAATACATTTTGCTAAATTTAACCCGCCAGTACGTAAAAGGAAATATTTTGTTTGATGGCACAGCAAATATCATATTTGACTACGCTTAAGTAAGAATTTTCTTTGCGACATAGTATCTTCAAGTAAATTGTACAAAATAATATGTTGTATCATGTGTTCGAACCGAAACTCCGCCGAGGGAAATAACGTGAGTTTTGGCAGAGATCACGCACATCCAGGTCCCCGATTAATTCAACCCACCTTTAATACGTTTGTTTACGTAATTTAAATTGATCCACCACCCTCGGTGTTTCCCCGTCACGCCACCCGCTCCCTCTTTCTTGGCATTTCCGTGGTTTAAACCATTCATCAGAAGGAAGCGTTGATGGATAAACAGTGGAACCCTAATCCTAATCACTAATCACCGACTCTGGGAGCTACGTTGCCGGTAGCGGTTCCTGCCCACGACTCGATGCTGCAAGAATCGGATACACGACACTAAACCGACAACTAGTATTTGCGTTGCATGACTATCGTGATTCTTATCTGTGCAGCATTATTCATTGGAGAAATAAATCAATATTTGAATCGTGTCGAGATTTAGAAGTGGTTAAACATAGGAAATTGCGGCTTCGTTTCTTTGTGAGCTTCTGGTTCAAAGCACTGAAAGCCGTTCGATGTTATGTTAGATTGAGGGTTCTTACATAACTCACAAAATTACAGCCATAAATTATTATTAATCTGAGGAAATAACACATTCTTGTCGTGCCTTAAATTTGATGAATCTGTAGGGTTTGATACGAGTATATTATAGTGTAAGCGCTGCCTATGTTACTATTTGAATGAATGTGAGCCGCGGCACAAGGTTACACAGTGGTCTGGTCGCAATCGTTTCCCTTATTCTGTCTGACATCAATCACAATCTACCCTGGTATACTCTGTAAATATCTATATTTCCCGATGCGGAATTGGCAGACTCCCCAGCCTCGTGCCTCTTGCCTCCTGCCTCCTGCCTCCTGCCTCTGTCGCTACTCCCTCCGCTGAAGAATTGCCGCGGAAACAGAACGGTACTTGGCGGGAATTCGCTTAATAGAAATCTTTTTATAATCAAACTGCCAAATGATCCGTGAACGTAATGAACTCCGCTGCGGCCCTTTGTCCGCGGAGATCTATGGTCTGGTCTATGGTGGCTTGTTTTATTGGAATCGTTTCCTTATTGGGTACTAGCCCATAATGCCAAGAGTGCACCTATTGATACGCTGACTGAGCAGAGATTGCCTTCGATAACCGATCGAATATACCTACTCGTTCATCTTTTGTTACATCTATTGTTTACATACATTGTGCTGCACAATTATACACGTACATACAAGTTCACATTTACAATCTTGTCTCGGGGTTCTAATATTTCATCACCTATATACAATATATTTGAAATGGTTTTAATTGCTTCCTAAATTCATAATATCTCAGCATTTGTAATAGGTAGATTGATTTACTTAACAATCACGTTATTTTCTGCGAGCAATTTAAATGTTACCTCTGCAATGTAATAATCACAGATCTGATCAACGATGACTCCACAAAAAGCGTAATCTCCAATAGCCCCGCAAGATGGCAACGCTCGAGTCCCAGTAGGATACCTATCGGGCGGGACGGCGAACGCCTCGTGAATTGGGCGAGAGCTGCTGCAGCGTGTAACAATAACCATCCATTCCGTTTACATCAACTCGCATCCGCCTTGGGTGGTCCGGAATAATTCCTCCGGTGAACGCTTTATGCATTCCTTAAATATGGTTTATAGGAGCACCAGAAAGTGTTTGTATAGCTTCGGAACATGTTATTCGCGAGTATCACGCGGAAGGCGGCTCGGATAAAGGGAACAGTTTGCTCGCCGAGTGTCGCTCCTGCGAAGACTATCTACGTAATGGGGGTGCGCGACGCCTCCTGCAGCCACGAATCCTAGCGCATGCAGGAAATGTGCACTTTATGCGGTGCTTCTTGTTAAAATCTCACGCTGCAAGTAACCTGGTATCAAACCGATATAATGAAATGTCATATATCCCGCAAATTGTTTTGATCGCGGAATTTGATGCTTATGCTTATATCTTTGTAGGTGTTCGCTACATTACAAAGTTACAACTCAAGTTTTTTGAAAGCTTGCATATCGCTGCATAAAAAGTCACGTTATAAATGATATATTTAACGTTATATTTAATAAGGGTAACATTTTTTTTTCATATCGTGTGAATCGTTTCCATTAAATTTATTACCTCAAATTAGGTTCTTTGTGCGTACTACGAACTTTTAAAATTAATCTAACAATGATTGAATTTGTTTTACTTTTACTCGCTCTTTGATATAACAAAGAAAACAGAGGCATCCTTTCTTTTATCGTGTATTCTGTTGGCGGCGAAGAATTCCATTTCATCACGTTACGGATTCCTGTGACTGTTCATTTTTTTTCAATGATTGCTTTGTGAACGAGGAAATATCCGGTGGACATAATAATATTTTTGGACACTTGCTCTTTGAAGGATTAACGATAGGAACGTGATATGTCCTCATTGTTAAATTTATAGTGCCAAATAAAATCGATTAGAGGCGTCTTCAAAATAAAATGGTACATTTTATAAGCTTATTTATATAAATGAAAAAAAAACTTTTTACCCGTATAAGACCACGAATACTATTTATTTTTTTATGACCGACCGGTTTCGCTTAGCCTAAGCATCATCAGGGTACAAAATAATTTATTAGTTTAATTTTGTACCCTGATGATGCTTAGGCTAAGCAAAACCGGTCGGTCATAAAAAAATTAAATAATATTCGTGGTCTTACACAAAGTTATTTTTTCATTTATTGAAATATGTCAAACCACAAAGTGATTGCTTTCTACTAAAATATAAGCTTATCTATCATTATTCATACGTTTCTTGTGTTATATAATTTTTCATCTTTTATAATGATAGTTTGCTATGTGTACTGATACAATGTACCAATAGTGCATTGTATCAGAGAACTGTGTGTTACAGACGTGCTATTATTACTTCTTTCATCAATCTTTTTTGTTTTTGATCTTGCCTTTTTATTGATATTATTTGTCTTTCTTTATAATTTTTGTCTAGTCATATAAATGGCACATTGTATTGTATGATTTTTTTTTTCACGATGTGAACATTATTTATTTTTCTATAATGTATGCTGTGTTGTCGACTTTTTAATGCTTCAAATAAATATACCATACTCCCCAGCTTCGACAGTAAATGGCAATGATTGGAGCTTTGCTCGTGTGTTCTGGAATAAATGCGCGTAGCTAGTTATGTTGCTAGGCCGGGCCTCTTAAGGCGGGCCTTCCCTGCGATCGCTTATTCATGAACGTAAAAATCCTCCGCTAAAAGTTTGCGTCGGACCTAACTGCTTTTTTTATTTATGTCCAATTTTATTGGACACGATTACGTTATGTTTCATAGCCCGGAACGCAATAACCAATTCTTCTGAACCTGAACTATATGCATGTAGTACCTCGCGTATACTCAATGCTCCGGCGGGAGCAGGCAGCGGGCAGCAGGCAGCAGGCAACAGACGGCAGGCAGAAGACTATACACCCCAAACTTTGTAGTCAAATTGTTTTCTCTGTCTCTGTAATAAAGGAACAAGAAGCAATAGTATTGCACAAAGAACAATCGCAAACTTTAAATGAATTCCATCTGTAAATATGTATGTTTTTTAAACAGAAAGCATTTGAAAACGCATCATTGCTTACGGATAAGATTAAGGTTGAAGAATTAAGAAAGTAGAAAGATTCCCGGGAACCGCGAAATAATAATATCGGGCAGGAGGTGTGTTGCCCCCCTCCCCGGCGGAATAAATGTGCCGTTTTATAATCTCCCCATCCCTTCTCTTCTCGAGACATGTATCACGTCCCGCGACTGATATAAAATGTTATTTCCTTTTCGGCAATTTGGCAATTCCTCGAATTATGATCATTTCGTACATTCGTCGTTCCCGGTTTATCCTTACAGGTGGTGTGCCTATAATTTTTTTACGGATCGTTCCAATTTGCTCGATTGATACCGCGGATGATTTATGGTCGCTCCTTGAAAGGGGGTGTTTACGCGTTGTGTTTAGTCTCTTCATCAAAGCGCGGTTCCGCCCTTAACGGTTATGATGTCCGGGAGTGTGATGACCGCGCCGCGCCGGGGACATCCATATTTCACTCCCCATTTACACCCCTCTTACCTCCGGCCGAGCTGCGAGCGCTTCCCTACATCGCTCCCCGCGGTACCTCCATTACCCGACAGGCGGACCACCGACCACCGACCACCAGTCGCCGTGAGCTGTTTTGTTTCGATTGTCCAATGAACACTAGCTAACATTTTGACCTGTCGTCGTTTCGTCAAAGTGTTCTAGCGAATTGACTCTATTACTGAATCTGGAACGGCTCGATGAACCAGATTTTTTTACTTTATTACTTTTTGTAACTAGTTCTGTAACAAGATACAAAATATAGTATTATACTTTTATTGCAGAGACCTGTGGATCTTGTCTGTAGAGGCGTGTAACTGTACAGTGTACGTACATATTATATGATATTGTTCCGTAGCCATCACATTGGACTGGCGTTGGTAAAAATGGAACACGTCCCCGGTATATCTGCTACCTCCCTCACTTCACGTGCGGTAGAATAAATCTAGACAGTATATAGTATTCCTCTCAATGTTGTCTTGCTTTTCTTTTTACATAGCTTTGCCATTCATCAAAGGATTTTTCGCTTTGAATTTAGCAGTTTTAACTAAACTCAGTGTCTCAAAGTTGCTATAATAATATTATCATTGATAAGTATATAACATGCAAGTTTAACTTGTGTACATTTATAATTTGTGGAAAACAACACTTTCCGGAATGTCGATGATACTTTTCGCATTCTATAATTTTTTTACATGGTTTTATTCTAAAACAGTAGTACTCAGTTCAATCCCTTGTTTGAATACTGTGGCTGATGGCCGGTGGGCCAGTTGCTGAGGGAGTAGGCGCACTCCCACCCTAGGGGGTGGGATTGCTGACTGCTAACTGCGGACCTCCTCCGACCTGAGCGCAATTGAACTTCTCCGCACACCGCTTGAATGTCTTAATTGCTGAGCTGGAACCTTTTCTCCTCCACTCCTCCCGGCGCGGCGGCTTTGTCTGTCGGCCGATTTATTCTACCAACTTAATCTTCGATAGTCTTCAAAATACATTTACCTTTCGTTTGACTAATTCGAAACAGCGAGGATTTGCTAGTTCATAGTTTTTTTTTACATTGACTCCACACAAGAGGTCCTGAGGGAAATAATTTCCCTAAGGGTCTATTTCATCTTTGGGGATGCTGTGTGGGGGGTATTTTTGATTAAAAAAAAAGGAGTGAACTTGGTTCTTGAAGATGACTATATTGAAGGAAGGAGGAAATACAGAGGCCGGCAAATCACTCCACAGCCGAGAGTCGTAGAAGCGACCCGTTATCATGTATCGAATGTCAACCGTGTACAAAAGTTAAGCGCGCGTTAGGCGAGTTTCCCGACTATGCACCGGTAAGTTTCCGGTAGAACAAAAATAGCATTCCCACCTGACGTCTGTGCTCCAAAGATAGCAATCCGTTTGTTAAGATGGGACAATCTATCAAACGGACCGCCAGTTTCTGCACAAAGTCTAGGCTTTTTCAGGTATTTAAGGCTCAAGACCAGAGTGGCTGCCAAATTCAACAGTTCAATAGTTGTATACTATTAAAGTATCTGCGGCCCCTTTACAGTCCGCTCAACTTCTGAGAGGTTTACTTTACTCTAACTTCTGGAGCCCACGTGGCTCAGATGGTCACTTAAGGTTATATATACCAAACATGTCAATGGAAGGCTTGTTGGAAAGATTGCTTCCGTTGAAAGAGACTTAATTGTCACTACGATAATGATCGAATCAAAGTGATCTAATGACTTTAAGTTTTATCGTATATTATATTCTCTTATCACTTAGCCCTTGGCACAGTTGGAGTTGATAGAGTAGGGTTGGTATATATATATATATATATATTAGAAGGAGCCAAATAGCGGTGAAAGCCATTAGGGCCGGCCGCGGCCAGGGAACGGCCCCGTAGGGAGCTCTAGCCTCGAGGAAACCAACAAGTTATGTCCTAACTTGATACCTTTCCCATCATTATTATGATCAAAAAGCTTTTTATTAACATCTACCGAAACTAGCTTCACTCGAACAACCTTCAAATATAAATTCACCTCTCCTTCAACTCTTACACTTTGGGTCCATGGCTACGATCACTTGAAGGTGAAAACTAAATACATTTATAAATAAATTCTGAAATGGAAAAGCGGCTTCACGTACTGTGTTCATCTTAAATACGTACATATTACATATACGAGAGTTAAAAAAAGTCATATTTGTATTCTTTAATTTTTAGCCTTTGACAGTTTTAGGAGTGATAGGCTATGCTACAATACAAACTCCGTATTCCCCGTCCGCACATGTACACGCACACGCACACACACACGCACAGCCGCACGGGTGGCTTAGCTGGTAGCTTCCCTGACATTTCCGTTATGGATGATACGAGTATTATAAGCTAAATTTAGTGCGCACTGCGCGGTATTTTGTGTGTCTCCTGAGATCCGTTTTGTATATTTAGTGCCTCTCACAATAATGGGATTCCCCTCGTGTGCTTTCTCTGTGTGCTCATACACACTCATGTTATACACTTACCTACAAACTTTCATACTACTCACAATTGTAGTTAAGTGAGTTTTCCCTTATATTACTTTATGTTAACTTTTGGCTAACATAGTTCATTTGTTGTTTTTTTTTTTTTTTTAAGATTCTAATAGGAAATCTTGTGTACTGATTTAATTCCAAAAGTAATATAAAGTATAGAATTTTTTTTTTACCGAGCCCGAAAACCGTATTTATTTTTTTTTGTAAGAAAGGCCTAGCGTTGTGGTCCCGTAAATGAAGGGGAAATAGTTGCTATCCGACTTATTCTTTGGACAGTTTTATTTCCCGTCCGTCCTCTCGCTGGGCTGCGCTGCTTGCCACCCCGTGCCTGCCCCGTGGGTGCTCGGTTTCCCCCTTGCCGACATCACTTGCGGATTTCCCTCGGGAAGCGTTGCTCCCCCGCCCCCAACGATCGCTCCTCAGCGGCGTTCCACAAAAATTGATCCAGACCTGTGGCGGTCCTCTCAACGCGCCCGTGCATGTATAACTACTCCGTTAGGGCCCCACACACATGCTTGATCCCTGTTTTATTATGAATTGTTAGACAAAAATTGATTTTCCTCGAATCCAGTAATAATAAATCGGTAAGCTTCTTAGGTGGATTTACTTTTTGAGAAAGTGGGCGAGGGGAGATAACAATAATCGGAGAATTAATATACATATATGGAGATTTAAAATATGCTAGGTATTTAAGGTTCAAAATTACTTGTGAGGAATTTAAAATAAACTTGATTTATGGTGACATGTTTTTTGGAAAAAAAAAACATTTTCGACTGCAAAAACATCAATAACGTCGTATTTTTCAATCTCAGCACTCTAGCACACTAAAAGGTCACGAGCCGTCACTGAAAGCCACCAATATAAGAGTATCATAAAAGTTAAAACTGATGAATATGCCCCTAAATTGTCGACCTCCTACGAGTACTTTGGAAATTATTGGTCAAATTGTTGGCCTTATTTTTTCCCGAGAATTTAAATCACTTGATTCTGAAAAGCGATTTCTTATTTTGAATATTTAGCTTCCAAATGTATGTATTTCGAAGGTAACGTATAGCGTGACCTCCCTTACGCTATCTCTCCTCCATAAATCCTCTCGTATCGGGGCCCACCTTCCTAAATGTATTCATTTGCAATCTCACAGGGTAGAGCGTCACATTTTTGTGCCTTTATAACTTTAAGTGCTTCGATAACGACGCATTCCTACTTCCTAGCACATATAAAATAGAACATTAAATTTATTTTATAATTGGGTTATACGTTATCCCGAAAAAGGTATTGGCTCGCTTTGGCTCAGATAATTCCCTCTGAACACAGCAACCTGTTAACATTTTATAAGTTAACAATAGCGCTCCGCAGCCATCCCGTTTCCCGTTAGGCAGCAGCAGGATGGCAACATATTTTTAGTTATTTCATCTCGCGTGACAATTTGGCGGGTGGCGGGCGCACCCTCACGGCGCTAGCTCTCCCTCGCACCCGCGCCAGGTATGACGTTGACGGTCTTTTCAATTACGCGTTTTATTCGTAATGCTTCAGAGACGGACCCGCTGCGGTAATCTGTATGGGCCATCAGCACGCTCGGCCCGCTGACCGCCCCCGCCCTCCTGGTATTATCACCGCCGCAGCTCGTCCCTCACCGTCCCTAAAGCTTCAACTTTACTGTCCGTTAATTAACAATTAAATTTAACAAGGAGACATAAACGTTCCCGGAGCTTTTATTTTTAATCTACTTGTAGACATTATTAGGCGCGAGCTCGTGTGCAAACCAAATTATCATTACGCCGGTTCCCTCGAATGGTGGATGACCGCTGTGCAGTTTTCCTGGCCGTAGTTTTGTTTCGGCTGAAGGCTTAATCAGTCTGCGGTTGTCCCAGGGTGTCCCGTGGGTGGGACTAATTGACACCTAACCTCTGTCCGGATGGTCTAGCTATACGAATAACGCATAGAACAGGTGTCTCAGCAGCCACGGAGAGCTCCATCGGAATTATTACACGTCCGCCTGGTGGCTGTGACTCAAATGTATGTGAATCGGCCACACACGTTTAAAACTTGGATATAAAACTCGGGTTGAGCACGTCACACCGGGAGGCAGGATAAGTTACCACTGTTTCCACGTCATTTAATTACCTTTTTATTGTTGTTGTATTTCGAGTTTCCAACACCTTTGAACAGAAGCTAGATACGTATGTAAAGATTATTTAAATATTAACCCCTCCGCTCGCATCTTTATATTTGTATGTTTTTTAGTTCACATATTACCTATATTATATCACCTATATCATTCCTATAACCACTATCTTTTCTTGATGTACACTCCGCTTCTTTAAGATTGTGTCTCTTTTATTTTACGTGCATTGTCCTCTGTCTACCTTTCTCTATATTTTTATTGTGTACTACCCTCAAAACATCACCTGCAAAATTTCTGCAAACACCACTAAACTTTTTCAAGATGTACACTCCGATCTTCTAACAATTGCTTAAAATATAAGCGTCGTATTGTTATTGTAATAAATGAATTGTATTTCAATGTCAATAATAATTTATTTATTTTTAATATCTATATTTTAACGGAGATTAATTTGCAAAACTTTATTTAAAGGGATTTCCATGCATTAGCAGAAACTATCAGCGAGAGCTTTATCGTATATTTAAATGCAATGCTATCTGAGTTTTTTCGTTCGGTTTCTTTTGCTTATTTGAATTTTCATCCAACTTGGCATTAATAGCGCCCCACCATGCGCTGCGCGGCTGAATTTTCCAAAATGTATTCGAACGATCAGAAATTTCCCTTTTTCATGGATTTCCATAATTTATTACAAGGTCGACATTTGTTTATCGGTTTGGAATATATCTCCCGGCTCAACAAGGCCAATCGTTCTCGAAAGTTTCCATCCCTCTTCAGAAACCTCAAAGTATTTAGGGCTACCTATTAGCAATATGAACGTCCTCAACACACGCGATACATTAGGCATATTTATTTTGGGGTAGTTATTGCCAGAGCGCAATTTTCTTAGTAATTATTATTCCGATCGCAAAGTTTTGTTCGTTTTTTTTAAAACATGGCTTTTTTATTCGAATATAAGTTTATTAAGATTTATGTACGAGTTGTGTAGTCTATCAACGTAAAATATTAAAAGCCGAGAATCCTGCGGATGCGAATTGCTTCCCACGGCCCCGTGGCCACCAAGCTATGCAGTTTTTACTGCCTATTCCCGAGGTTATTGCGAGGGTTTCGTTGATTGAATCGGTGGTTTACGGCTAACGTGTTTTGTCGGTACGCTGTATAATATACAAGTTATTACAATTAGCGTGTAGTGTTTATTTAGCGTAGCTGTTCGGTACCTGCGATCTTCTCCACTATTCAAAAGCGATCTGCCGGAGCTGAAGGGGCAATGAGCATGTTCGCCGCTCGCTTTGTTCGGCCGTTTAGTTGGGTTATGTTCTCTTGTGGAGATATCGCCGCCGCCGCCGCCCGCCCTAGCGCGGAGACGCTCGCAGCGCGAGTTTGTGTGAACACTCGTTTCCGGAGCGGTTAATTGTTCCCAATACGGCGCGCTGGATTGCGCGCAATTACTTTGCAAACTTTATCCGCGGGGGCGGAATATTCATTTCATTAGCCCCCCGGCCACTGCGAGCAGCCAGCGACCCCTCTCGCTTTCTTCTCCCTCTATTCTCCTGAAATAGTGGAGGTGGCGCTATCTGCTCTCTGCTCTCTGCTGCCTTTTTGATCTATCGACGTGATTTATTTTATTGCCTCTGAAGAACTTTGAGATACGTTTTATAATTGATTGAATTTTTACGTTTGATATATTACTTTCTGTCGTTCGAGTTTTATGTTACTCGCTTCGCATTATTACGCTAAATGCAATGTTATTTTCCAGGTATCTATTTGTTTTATAAAGATAATTACATTTTTAAATAACCCTTAGCATCTGGCGCATGAATGAGTTATTGCGTGATATAACACTGCAATACGTTCCCCTGTTGTGTTTCGGAGTTCATGAATTATGGAAATCCGCTCTAGAGGTCGTGTGAAATAAGATGCAAATAATACAATTATCCTTCAGCGTGTACCGCATTAATACACGAGCAGTTCTGTATTGAATTGAAAAACGTCCTCCGTCCACCCGATGGACGATGGGCGATAACCGATGGGCGATGCGCGCTGCCGTACCGTACTGTACTGTACTGAGTACGCACAGAGTCGTGACTGAAACTTTCCCACAAGCATTAACAACACTGGCCGGATTATTTTATATCGCTACAATACAACTATACTTTTATTATAATACCATGTCCCTGGGAGGGAACGCGCGTGCCGATTAAACATCGCGGAACTGTTGCTAACTATTAAATATGCCGATACTGTTACTCCACATTCTTCGGGCCATGGGGCTGCTGAAGGCTGGTCGGTTGGTGGCGGATAGCGCTGCTCAGTGTGCAAGCGTTCGAACATGATATTTCCATTTCCCCGACCCCCCGTCCTGCCCCCGCCCTCTGTCCCGCCCAGCTCGTGATCTATCCGACGATGTATGCACCACCCTAATGTTTCACCGAACAATCCTACAGGATTGAGTATTAGTGCGAGTAATTCTTGTTATGGAATGTACGCATTTTCAAGAACGTTAGTAAATAATAAGAGGTCATATTTTGATCAGATATCAATCACTGTGGAAACCCTTTGGACTGGAAATCATCCTCATGTAGCAATGAATCAGTCACGCCCCGCCTCGTGATGGAGTAGACGGTCCCATGTCTATGTGCTATGTCTATGTGCTATGTACCATGTGCTATGTGCCACGGTGTCTATGGTTTAACTTTATGATCGAGGGATGGAGGTCCCGCCAACAAAGGAAAATATTTCCCGCGTGATACCATCGCGGCTCGGAACAAAGGAGATAATTCCTTTTCAAGTTTCAGGCCTTTCCACGGGATCTGCGTGACTTGACAGCCTTAATATTAAACAAACAGTGCTACTGCTACTCCTGGCGGCATGACGTGATAATATTCCCATTTCGCTCACGCGACGTCCGAATGATCAATATTTGCTTCACCATCCGTCATCGTCCAACACTGAATAACAAACAACATGACACTTCCGTACAATCGTTTTCCCGATTTGATATGTTTTTTTTTAATAATTAGTGCCAAAGTAAAGATCCCGCGCACATGTTGATATGTTGACTAAAACCTCCCCACGTTGAAGAGAATTAATATTGGTATCAAATCTTAATACCATATCCGAGTTGCCTTTTCTCCTAGCCCACACCATATCTTTGTCCCGAGTAGACGTTTCTTTGTATTTATGTACATTATTAAGTTGTGGAATGAATGGTTTTAAGCCCTAGATGGTGTGTGGTGTCGCGCATTACTCACCGAGGAATTCCTTCTTCTATTAAGCGCTATTGAAATTGAAATTCCTCCCCCCCCTTTGACCGAGTTCCTGCCCCACTGTTCCCTTGATGGGAATATTTCAACTAACTTTCTCATTTTATTTTTTTCATTTGTAATTCGGCGTTTTTATTTGACTGCATAGGCATTTGAATACTTATTTTGTTTTTAATCCATGTTATTATTTTTTTAACTTCCCAATAATTTTTCAAAGGTTGAAGAATACAGTTTTTAAGTTTCTAAAAGATTAGTATCCGACCTTTTAAAATGGTTAATTTATTCCGTTGAATTATTTTATTAATAAATGAATTTTCTTTTACATTTCCAATAATCTTTCCATCTACAGATATGTTTGTATCGTGACACCTTAAGCACACATGGGGTTGGGGCTTCGAGGTAGACAACACCCCGGGCCTAACTCCTGCTGGAGGACTAACAGTCATATCGTCATGATTACTTTTTATTTTCTACGTTCGCAATCTCTTTTTCGTGTCTGCCGATCTTCAAACGACATGTTTAGTAATAATGAGCAAAACATTTTCGCCTACATATTATACAATAATCGATAATCATATGCTTTAAACATCTTGTTTCTACTCTTCATACTTATTTCTACTTCCACCTTCGTAATCTTGTTTTTTGATCTACACCCTTAAGCCCCTCAGGCTTGTGACAGGAAGATATATTAATATTTTGAGATTTAACAAAAAAAAACTCGCCCATTTCGTACTCGAGGCCATAGCGGCGTCTGGACAAAGTACAAAGTATTAATTTGCAATTAATCGGATGAAAAATAGATTTAGAGATGTATAAACTTTTCTGCTCTCATGTTCATCAGCATAGTGAGAAGAAGTAGTTCACGTATGCTCGGTATGTCGGGTACGCGACAAGTATGAAAACAATCGCTCTGCAGGACGCTCAGTCTCTGGCAATGACACGACCGCGAGCTATTACACTACCTGCGCTATAAATTAGTGTATCTGACCGAGTGGAGTCAGGTTTCTGTCGGTCTCAGTTGCACCGTACTTGTTCTGCGTAGCGTCTTCGGTCATGTGTGTGTGGCGCCACATTGTTTGTTTGTCTCTCCGCCTACCCACATGCAGCAGGTACAGCAGGTACAGCACGTACAGCAGCGGGGAGGAGGTAACGGTGCGGCAACTTGACAATGCGGGCCTCCCAAGGATCAAACAGCGCCCCGAACTCAAATAATATATTCTTCAAAGGCAGTCGGGCCTGAGAAGTAGGTTATTCGGAACCGTTTGCCACCTTTGTAAGTTGGGCCGTAAAAGAGGTGAACTGGGAGAGTGGTGGAATGTAGAGTGGGAAAATGGCTGGGAGGAAGGCTCGCGTGATGTGTATTGACGTCCCGCCCGGCGCCTACCTGGCGCCCGCCGCCCCCACGCCGTCTCATTACAAGCGCCATTAAATCGTATTAGATACACCGAGAGAATGATCGCAGGTTACGGGGGTAGTGCCTAGCGCCGCCTCTCACTCAGACATTGGCTTCTTTGTCTCGGGCCGTTTCGTGAAACCATTTTCACTTTTCCTTGTTGCTGGTGAAATTTTCAGCATTCTCTTGGATATTGAAGTGTTTCGACGTCATTCCTTTGTTTTGTTAATAGATTCGTCTTTCCAACTTTATTTTTGTCTGATGTAAACCTACGTAATATTTCACGATTTTCTTTTATAACTAATCCAAGCATTCTGAGAGGAGCTGCAACGTGCTTTGAACATGAAAACTCTATTCAAACAGTTTTTTTTATTACTTTTTGGCGACTAGCAACGAATTTAGAAATTCCAGTGCGGCATTTTAATGTTGAGTGTAGCCTCCACCCCCTCGAGCGCGTGTGGGGCCGCGGAACAAGAACTTCTTGGAAAAGTATCCTTTATTAGCGCTTATCTGCACGTGTGGGCGATTCTTTCTCTTGTTATTTCCTAATTTTCCCCTCCGAGGAAATTACGCAGACAGCAGCAGCGACAGTAGCGCCCGCCGCCCGCCGCCCGTCGCCCTCCATCTGACGCCTCCCGGGCTAAGCAAACCAACCGACCCCGCTTATTGTTATTACCGCCCAGTTGAGTTAAACACTTTTTTTTACTTATTTTAAAATTGAGATTGCAAGTCTAAGCTGCATAAGCTCTGAAAATAAGCCGAATTTGATTGCCGCCCGTTTTTTTAACAGTGAACTTGTATATGTTGAGAAGTTTTTCTTTAATAATACTTATTTTACATTTTTTTAATCTTACTTCAGATGAAGAAATTGAGCTTTTCATATCGATTTGATCTAGCTGAACATGGCCTCGTGCCATTGCCAAATCTATGAATATTATATTACGAGTCGATGTTGGTTCCCATTTAGAGTGCTGGATTTTTGGTTGGTTATTTTCGCTATTTTAAATTCTTAATACCGAAGCTTCTCTTTAATTTATTGGAAACCATTTCCAAAATTCTTCGCCTTGCTTATCAACAGATCAGCAGATTTGTTTTTCCCTTGACAGCGCGGGTGGGAGTGGGTGGAAGTGGGCGGCAGGGGAGCGCCCTCCGCCTCCCGATGATGAGCAGCAAATACAAGCCGACAGTTTGTCCCTTGTACTGAATTGGCGCCTTTCTATCGTGTTCCGTGTTTCACGTCAGCCGTCTAATCTCATTATTCTGCTATGACGGGCTTTCATCTTGGCGGAAATCTTTTTTCATTTAAATGAATCGATAATATTTATCAAAAATGTTAGTGCGACGACAAGTAATATGAATGTTTGAAATATCAAGACTTTTAGTTTTAATCTGCGGTAACCATCTTCTTACACTCCGCATAATAATTATTCTGCGCGAATGGCATATCGTGTCTCATTTAATCAAACCGTGAAGATTTCTACGGTCGTTTTCGAGTTGTGAGCTTTCTAATTGTGAAATCGTGACTTTATGTACTGATTTTATATTCGCCACTGAAAGTTGTCCGGCGCCGGTGAGTCTCGCCGCCCGCGCCCGCCACCCTCCCACCCTGCCGCCCCATCGCCGGCCGCCCTCCCCCACCCCTTGGCTCACACACACCGCCATGCACCAGGCACTGTGCCCCGGACGCGATCGTTTTCTTGGATTTTCCGACAATTTTCCCCATTCAAATGGAGGGATTACTGTTCGCTCGGGAAAACGGGACTGGAGCAATCCTTGTAAATTAACCCCATATACGAACGCCATAGTGATCCAGCTTTGTACAGTTTGTATTATCCTTCATATTCCTCACCCTTCGCGTTTAGATTAAACTTTTAAACTCAAAGGCCGGAGCTAATAAGAGCCTACAATGATTATTGGTTGTTGATTACTGGGAGATTTCAATAATCAAATGCGGTATTCTAATTATTTTTATCGTTTTGTAGCTTTCGCCTTCAGCGCTATCTCTAGCCTATCACCCCCGGCGCCTGCATGCCGGTGGGATATGCTTTCAACCTGCACTTTGTTTGCAAGTTTTCAGCAATCCTGACTCGAAATAGAAAAAAACGTCCACCCCTACTGCAAAAGTACTAAAGCCTGCTGTACATGACGATGGGTTTTCGCCCCCTGGGCCTTCGCTAGTTCCGCCGTCCTGGAGCCATTTCGACGAAGACATGTTAGATGTATTATGCATGTAGAGCTCTATAACCCTATGGGGAGTACTAGATTGGCACTGAACTCGGCACCACACGTTTGTTCATACGAATACGAGTATGTGTCGGGCTCGGAAAGGTGACATAGGTTGCGTGTTTTAAAATACTTTCGATCGATTTATTTTCAACATTTATTTCTATTAGATTGTGCTTCATTTCGCTTTCACTTATGTAAGTAAGGAAAGTTACAAAAATACCTGGAATATAACGAAAAGCTTTTGGGCAAAGGGTATTTAAATAGTTTAAAAAGTCTGTAGATAATTAAATCAATCTTTGCGATATTCCCGTTCGTTGCTCCCTTCAACTAATTAGTGACCCCTTAGACGTGCCTTTTGATGAACCTTCGATTATCCAAAGGGCCATCACTTTGCTCCGAGTTCTTTAATTTCATTATTCATATACCTACCGTCCGTATTTTTACAATTTACGGTTATCAGGACATCAGAAATCCTCAAATTTTCCGTGGGAAGTAGTTATTGCGGTTAATTTGTGGAATTTAGCAAGAACCTTGTTCAATTTATTATAATTTTAATTAATTATAAAACCGTGGCACAGCGAGCGGCCTCACCACCGCGCAGTGGAACTTATAAATGCCACAAAACGAAATTCGCTGATAAAGTGGTTTCTCAAAGTTTGTACTGCCTACTTAAGGTCTATTTTTTCTCGAGTTAATTTTCTTTCTCGAGGCTTTATCGCCCAAGACTTGTAATTATCGTCCTTTCCCCACCCCTCCCGGGAGCCCCCTAATGACACCCCGGCAGGAGCGAGTGGGGGGAGGCACGTGACCCGACTACCAGATCTGCCTTTCTTCCACTGATTGTCAGTATCTCTGCGTGCCTTATTGGATATGATGAGCTTACTCGTATATGGCCATTTTCCCAAATTTTTCCACGAACTCCGAATTTTCTTTGTTCAATTCTTACATATCTAGCTAGACACTTCGCACTTCAGTTGTTATTATCTATAAACTTCGCATCTTTATTGGAATGTTCATGTCAACTTTTTTCAAACGTTGGTTCATTAACATTCGTAACATGAATCCATACTATCGAGTTGTGCTTAGGTTAGCAAAAAATACATTTCTTTATTGTCTACACACTTAAGTTAATCTGGTTTACGTGAGAAACCTACACAATAGTAGGTAATGTTATAATCGAGTTGCAGGGTTATGACGTTCTAGTTTATTGTTCTATTTAGTTCGGCGAGTTACTGACAGTAATTTTCAATTGCATCGCAGTGCAGCACATCGTGCCAGAAGATTGTCAGCATAATGCATGACCACGATCATCGTCTGTGTCGCGCTACATCCACCGTACTGCACAATGTCCTCCCAACAACCCCCTCCCGGCGCGGTTGTGCAGCCCACCCCACATGTGGATACTATCGCCTGGTACTGTCCGCTGCGTGACGCGCGCCCGTTAGGGAATTTCATTTGTATCGAGCTCCTACCCAGCCCGGGAAATGAAATAACAACACCTTGCCTAAAGATACAAAACACATCGTCGCTTCCGTTCTGAAAGCAAGTGGGAAATATTGCGCCGTTTGCTAAGTCCCGAGCATTTGATCTCGTGCTCCGCTGCCGCGGACGCTATAACGCCGAGCCCCTAACGGCCGGTCCTCACGCGAAGGAATGCCAATTTCAAATGGAAATATTTACACCCACAAAATGGTTTTTTTGTAACATTATGACTGTGGTTAATTTTTCGTATTGCGTTTGAGAATATGAGGTCTTTGTGTGGTATTTTTAGCTGTCTATTTTCATTCCCCACTCACAAAGAGACGTTATAATGACAGTTTTAATATAAATAAAGAGAAACTTTCAAGTTGGGTTCACATTATTTATTCCTGAATATAATTATAAAAGCGTACTGCACTTTGAAGTTCAATCACTGTTAAGTGCTTCAAATTCGATTTGGCTCCGATTGAAATCAAAGGCATTAGTCAGATTAAAGTATTGTGAGCTTTGGGGAGTTGGACGAGTAAGTGGCACCGACAGCTTATTTATGATTTTATATGACTGTAAATTTCCTTTCAGTCGCTCTAATTGCCGCCTCTGCTTCGAAACAACGTCTCCTGGGCGGCCCAGAGTAATGTTGCTTGCAGTTGAAATTATATCGTAATCAAATGATGGATTTTGAAATAAAAATTCTGTTTTGAAATAATCGTTTTACGCTGCTATACTATCTATTCTAAATACATTTTGATGTGACGACAACCATCTCTAAAATCACAATTTTCTTCCTGTGCCATAAAACAATGACACAAACAGCATTCTAACATAGACACTTTGGTACATCACGTTAACCTTGCACTCTATATCATATTTTTAGATTATTGCTGTTAATATAACCATGTTTATAGAAATATTAAAAATTGCTCAAAAACACTAAAAGTATCGTATGAAGTATTGAATCACTCTTGTGTGTTATTCGCTAATTATTCAGAAGTGAATTGGAGCCCGAAAACATTTCCGTTCATATTTCTTAGTTAAGTCCCCTCTCTTCCGGAAAGTATTTACATAAATTGCGATACTTTTGCCGGTGTAAGTTGACCAATCCGGAGAGTAAGCTATGTTCATGTAGCGCTCCGCCCGCGCCCTCCGCCGGGTAGTTTACGGCCCGGACGGCTCCCAGGGGGCCCGGAGCTTCTTTATGTTATCGCTGTTGTTGCCAGGTAGATTCTACGGGCCCCGGCCGAGGGTACAAATAGGAATCTTCCAACCGACCCTCTCAGCTCCATAGCAGTCAGTGAACGAGGGAAAAGGCGAGAAATAAATTCGCACATATATTCTACCTGGAATTATCTTAGACTCGTTCACACATCTTCGTGGCTTGGATGTTGATGCTCAGTCTGTTCTCTGTGACAAAGTTTCTCTACAACTCTTTATTAAATACACGAAAGCTCTGGAGGTTCCGCAAATACGTAAAAACTATTTTTAGTTTAATTGTTGACGATACCTATATTTGTAGCCTTTTACATTAGGGTACTTTCTAAATGTTTTTTTTTTTTTTTTGTATCGAAATAAACATTTTTGGTATGGAAAAACGAAAACATAGGATTGGGTACTGCTGACCAAGAAATATTGAAGAGTCGAGCAATGAATGCGTGATTTATAATAGCTGCTGTACATATAAATATGATGAAAGTGACCCGCCCGCTGTAGTTTGTTTGGATGGAATAGGGCAGAAGCCTCGGCACATTCTTATGTAGATGAGATAAACACGGGCGGCTGTGGGCTGAGCGAACCCCACAGGCGGCTGCGGTTGAGATTAACCTTCGGGTCCAGCCAACTAAAGCTGTATAGTTCTAGTTGCCCGCTAACTTTGACCAGCCCCTGTAAAGTGTACGGTGTACATTATGCGCGGGTAACGTTATTCTTGATAAATATAGCGGTTGGCTTTCCACCTACTATCTCTCGCCTCACTCCTCCCACCTCCCGCCACCCACCACCCACCGCTCACCACCCTCGAAGCCTCGCAAACTCCACTGTCCATAAAATACAATTCACATAAATGTTCATACTTACGACTGTACAAATTTTATTGATTCTGGGAGCCCTTTTGTCACATTGTACACCTTCGAGTTTGTGATAGTTTATAATAAACCAAAACAACATATTTTGCTACTTGGTCACCGTAGAGTATGTGGCAAGTTGCCATTGGCAGGGTGCCAAGTGTTGCTCTCTCTCTCTCGCTCTCTGACTGGGCAGGCATCTGCCTACCACTGCGTGACAGTTCAAAACACTTGAAGCTGAATTCACCATGCAGATGCTCACCTTTATGTACACATTAACGTTTATACTTTCTACAAATCAATAAAAAATAATCAAATTTAAATATAATATTATATTTAGGAAACTATTAAACATCCTCTAGTAAAATAATAAAAATTTATGAATCACTTTGCTTTCAACCATTATCTACAATTAATTCATTTCTACTATTTTGCATTTTGAATGCATCTAAAAATCAACTCCACTACTAACTGTTACCATTTTACATATTACTTAATCTGTTTCAAAACTTGATGTGATGTTTTATGGCAGATGTATTATATATGTAACGCAGAAATCATTATATATAAATACTTATAATTTTCTGGTCTACAGTGACGGAACTAGTAGTTTTGCAATTAAAATATAATAAAAATAATATTTTAAAATTGCAAAACTACTTGTTCCGTCGCTGTAGACCAAAAAATTATAAGTATTTGTATAAAATGATTTCTACTTTACATATATAATACATCTACCATAAAAACATCACATCAAGTTTTCAAACAGATAAAATAATATGTAAAATAGTAGCAGTTAGTAGTGGAGTTGATTTTTAAATGCATTCAAAATTAATTAATTGTAGATAATGATTGAAAGCAAAGTGATTCATACATTTTTATTATTTTGCTAGAAGATGATTCATAGTTTCCTATTCTGGCAGAAAATTTTAAAGTTAGTGGGATGATATTCTGGGCATACACTGGATACAGCGTAAAGCCACTCCGCGATGAAGCATGCTAATGTTGAATGTTGCATCAGATATCAGACGTCATCCCCTGGACTTCCCCCTCATGAGCGAGCGGGAGTGATATATGGACCTTCAGAGTGACAGCTCTGCTCTGGCTCGCGAGTCAACTTCCACTATAGATTTATCTCATCCAGTTAAACTTTTTTGCATATTTTATCAATCGTAATTACTAGTTCCTGACATTTTTTAATAATCGATTTTATCCATTAAAAGACTTTATTAATTATCTCTTTGATCAACGATTCATTTTATTATATTCAAATTCTCGCATAGTTTGAAACACTAAACCACAACTACGGTTGTTTATTATGTATTAGTTTGCATAACAATGACTCTTGTACATCCACCTTGCGGGAAGGGGGTTGGTTTCCTACCACCCGTCTCCCCCTGCCTCCCCCTGCCCACCTGGCCAACCACCCTCACTTCCTTCCTAACTTATGGAACAAGTCACGGCAGTCAAAATTTATAACTCGCTGCAGGTCCACAAAGCGTACAACAGTCTGTAGCTATGTCGTCCGTCCGACCTGCAAGTAATACTGTTTATAAACTTTGGTTTCCTTTTATGTGACTACCTTCCCTGAACAAAATAGCTACAGTTGTGAGTAAACATACTCGTACTGTGTTTTAATGATTTAAATTTCCCACAGATTTTTTGATGTATTCCTTTATCATTTCAAATGTTACATATTAATACAATAAAGTCTCTTCAAACTGCTAGCAGTTTATCAACGGGTTCTTATAATAGCAATGTTGAATTTAGAATAGGTATATATCGACCCCTCCTACGTAAACTATCGTATCTTCAAAATCCCGACTGTTAAGGAGAGCAATTCGAAGTTTATTTTGGTTACTGTAAATCCAAATATATATTAGAAACGTCCCTCAAGGAGCCAATCCCAGTTATCTAGATACTCTCAACATTACCCTGGTGAGGGACCATAGTTATGTTTGGTGAACAGATCTGAACAGTCGGGAGTTCAAAGGTGCAAACCTTTCTCTTACCCATCTCCATCATCAGACTACTTTTTCTGAATCACAAATATCCCCTTGGGGGTGCCATGGTCCCACTGGCTCCATGCAGTTGATAATCTTGCACGGTATCATGTAAACTTATACAAATTTGTAACATTATTTTTGTAAGGCTATCGGCATTTATCTTTCCTCCTTCATTTAATCTGAACATCTTCAAGGCCCGTATTATAAAATCCCTTCCTACTGGGTGGCAATATAGTTCCCATGTTCGTTCGTCGTACTCTTGCTGAGTTTTGTTGATCTTATGTCACTTTAGAAATAAAAGTTGGGTTTCAAGTCAAGTGATCTATTATAAGATTTGCCGTTTTCCCAACCAAATTCAATTCTTCTGAACATTCCTGATTGTATGTACCCAATAATGTATACTATGTGTATTCGTGTAGCACGCGTGTGGGTGTGTGAGTGTATGCATGTGTGCACGTATGCATATGCAGTCGCTAACCGAAGTAAAGTTCCAACCACAATAGAGCAAACAAGAGTCAGGGACGGGGACGGAGACCTAAGCGGCTTTGTGCGGCATTGTAAAGTAAACATGTTCGAGTACATAATCCCGACTGCGAGGCTGCTCCAGTTCCCTCCCTGGCTGGGATACTTTGACTTTTCCATCTCAATATTTTCCAAAGGCGGAATAATGTCTGATACCCTCCTCCCTCCTCCCACCTCCCGCTTCCTCCAGCCGCTCCAAGCCGCCGGTGCCTGATCGCACTTTTATCGCTTTTGTTCCCCAACAGATTTGGCGAGGAAGTTGTTTATTTGAATAAGTCATGTATCTTGCAGCGAGATCTCCCCATATATCAGATCAAATTCAACATGCGAGCTACTTTAACGGAATTTCGCGTTTTCTACTGTGTCATTTCTCGGCAATTTGATTATATTTCAGAGTTTACGGTTATGAGCATTGAACAAACTGCAATGCATTAAGTTGTCATAATTTTTTGCAATGCACCCGTTTCCAAGAGAAAATTTACAGTGACAAAGTAATAGCCTATAATCTCAAGTTAAAAAAATTATTGAAACCCTTGATAATAACATACCTACGATCAAAAATAATAATAATTTAGATATATTTCACTCTATTTACAATGTTATGATGTATTCCTATTATTATTATCCTTTAATTTTAAAGGAACACCATGTAAGTTAAAAATATGTTTTTTCCTGAATTATGTCATTTGTCCAAGTTTCCGTTGCTTGACCAAGAAAATACCATCTATTTATTACGAGGGTTTGACACCGAGACCCATACACATTTTTACCCAGTGACACCTTTATACGCACTGGTTGTTTATTGCGTACTGGAGCTTTTATACTGTTCAGGAGCGACCAACGAATAAAGTAACGAAGAAAGTGTCATTCAAGGCATTCTTTTTTGGGTGAGAGAAGCAAAGGTCAACCACAAATGAGATGGAATGACGATCTCGAGAAAACCCCCGACTTCGGATAAGTTAAAGCCATTATAAATTAGCAGGATCTGGAGTCATTTCAAGGAACCTTACATTCAAGGCTGAACGCCAGAAGAAGGATGTGTTTTAGTAAAAGTCTCCTAGACTTTATGTATAAATAAAAGTCTAGCTATCTACCTGCTAATTTTTCACACATTCTTTAAGCGTATGAGTCATGCTCGAAATTGCCATGTAGAAGACGATTTTTCACAAAAGGAAGAGAATTTTTAAAAACATTTGCTAATCAGATATAAATCATTGAAAGTATAATACTGCACCCTACTGGAATGCCACATTTTTACCATTTTTTTAGTATTTAGGCGTATCGCTCAAGAGTTCATACAATACTCCTCGATTTAAGTTTTGAACATGTACATTGTACATCCTCTGTGTGGGGTGTGTCGGGCCAGGAGGCAAGAGATGGATGCGCCTGCGGTGTGCGGCCTGATGAAGTGCCCCTGGCGGGCCTGCGCCCCTCGGACCGCAAAGGGCTCCCGGGGGACCCTGCGCCTCTGATTCATTGATGCTACATCTCTGTACTTCCTCCTGCTACGACTCTTAGTAAGCGCTATTTCCGACAATTACTTTTAATCTATTTGCGATGCTCATTCAACGAATCATTTTCGTACATTTAGTGCAACGTGAATTAGAAATTCAATGTTGAAGCAACCAAATCATGTTTGCAAGCTATCCATTATATATCGTTTATCGAATTATTTTGTACACAATCTAACTAAGAAACTAAATATATATTATACCTATCCACGAATAGGAGTTTTCGTAATGCATGACAACACCATGATGATATATAACAACACGAAATCACGCCGTTTCTCTGCAAGGGTAGACAAATGATAGAACGCCACCCACCGTCTTGGCATACACCCCTTGTTTCTTTTACATTCAAACTTTTTCTGTATTTCTATTCTCAGCATTATCGGACTCGTGCATTTGATTATCTTAATCATATAATGTCTTCCTGGGGCGTCCCCGACATGTCTTCCCATATTCTCAACACTTGTTTCTCCGTCTATTTACATCCAAACCATCTAAGCGTTCCTTTCACAAATATATTTTTCACGGATAAGAAAATCACACTAGATATATGTCGTACCGTAGTTTTGGCCTTAAATCCAATGTATATATTTATTTCCTACACGAATCGCGCTCGTTCTATTTCCCATATATTTAAAACGACGTTATATGATATAATAATATGTTTGTGTGTTCGTTTTCGAGAGCACTCTGCACAAAATTAGCTCCTCGTATTGATCGCATTATCCGATTGACTTCGCGCGGAGACGAGGTCGATGAGCAGCTAATGTGACGTGACACCCGGCGACCATATCCCACCGGCAAAGCTCAAGCGGGGTGACAGGGTGACACCGTCACACCTCCGACGCGGCCACTTTCAATTAAAATTACAGTCACCGAAGATGATTTCTATGTTTCCCGCTGGACTGCCCATTCGGATACCGTGAAAAATTATAATTTCATTTTTGTTTTTTGCGAAAGTGTTAAAATGTAAACAACATCTGGACTCTTTCAGAACTGTCGCTTAAATACCGGTCTGATAATAGACCATGGACATCTGTATGGTCTTTCGCTTGTAAAATATTATGGCCACCAGTGTGTTTTTTTGTTGATCACGAGCAAACAAAATAATGTCGAAATCCAAATGGATAGGAAAATTAACATTAATTATCCTCTTACTCAATTTCCATCGTTATACAATTCAAATAATAACTGATGTTAAACCTATAGTAATTTGAGTAAACTAGTCATATTTCTGACTGCTTATTTTGTAAAATATCTTGTTAGTTAAACGTTTTACCTGTTGCCTGTATTATATGCATACACCTCAACGGGTAAATTTGTAGTTGTCCTTGCTCTACTAGAGTTCTGCCATTGGATCTCTCGAGATGTGTCACCGAGGCGGGTAGTGCACTTTTTGTGGCCAGCCCCTGTTTCCCGGGTTTGGAATCACCCTTTCTGTTTTTCCGCCAACCGGTAAAAACGTTACCCCTTGACCGACGCACGTTATTTAAAATATGCCTGCGTACAAAAGCTAACAAGTCTGTAAAATAATTAAGTATTATTTATGTGTTTTCATAGTCTGGCGTGCCCTTTGAGTCACCTAAATAAAATCGTCACGACTTGTAACGATGGAATTTCTTCCGGATTTTGTTCAGAATACACTTAAACAATATTTACCATTTCGCTCAACCTTACCCAAAGCCTAGCAACGAATGGAGATGCACACCTGTTCACTTAAGCGATAACTCGCTGCTTTAAATAGGCGAATCAGGTCGTACGCATTAGAATCTATACCCGTTAGAGTTTATTTAATCATTTTAAGAATAAAGAGTTGATTAAACACACCATGTTTCCTCTGTAAGATGGAAGCTGGTAGTACAAACATCTCAATCAGCAAAAGTATCTATTTATTTCATCGCATCACCTACTACCACATTTATTTCAGAACGATCCTTGTTCGTGGTTGAAAAGGCACCCAAAAGTTTATATACTCGTATATCACGCAGGAAACGATTTGGCATTTATACAATAGTATCGCCAAGCCAAACATCCGTTTGGATGACGTCATCAAAGTCCTGAAATGTACTTCATCAGTCAAGCATTCAACTCCTTAACTCTGAGTATGTTTATACATGTGAGGGAAGACTGAATAGTATACAAACACAAACACAAACCAGAACCCTTTCGTTTCTTTTGTCCCCTACTAAATCCACACCCCACTAAAAAATTGAGCAGCAATTACGAACTGTTTGTTTGGTTTTCCTTTAACTTTCAACGATCGTTTGTGCTTCTTTAGATTGATAACATCCGAACCTTTTCTTGAGATTGCGTAACAATCTTATGTTAGCTTTTTTCAGCACTAACGAGTTAGAAATCTTTAATGCCAGCTTTGGATTGAAATTATCAGCGATGTAGTCACAGCCGGTTGCCTGCCCCTTCCTCGCGTTTACCTCGTGCTAGTAGCTACCTACCTACCTTCCTACACTGCCTGCTGCCTGCTGCCTCCTGCCTCCTGATTCTGCATGTATTCCTTCCAGCTGCCGAGCAACCAACTTCCTATTCCCTCTTGAATTAAGGACTTCTGACGGAATAATTCCCTTTTGCACTGTCTTGTCTAGCCGAGATTTGCGCTACCCCTGCTTGGCACATATTATTATTATTTATCCCCCCGTTTGTAATTTATTCATTTTATTGCGAATCTCGCAGATGTTGTCGAGTTCGAATGCCATCTTAAAGATATTTTTTGCAAATCCAGTTTGATGGCTTACAGAACAGTGTTGCCATGCGAAATTTCCAATCTCGTGTTCGGATCTTTTTTTTCTGTAGGATTTTTTTTCCCTTATTAATGGCGGCACTCAACCGGCTAAATCGCTTAGCCCCCTCTTCTCCCCGCGAGGAATGTAGGTACTCTGAATGGAAGAAATTATTCTGCGTTGATTTTGCCCTTAGCTTGAATTTCACCGCATTAGCAGACGAACCGAAGGATAGAATTAGATTCCGGTATATTTATAGCTAACGCCTTTTCTGAAACCCTATTTTATCGGTTACAAAAACTTTTCATAAAATAATTACTGATTGGTGCTCTATGTTGTTTTCGTCATTCCGCATATCAATTATTACTGGTATTCATTGTATTGCAGTACACGTAAATTAAAAATATATGTTTTAATAGTAAGTCGATGCATTTTTATTGTCTCTGAAAATTCAGAAGAGATTAACCCACTCCGTTAAAATTTTTCAGATGATTAAAAAACTTCGATGTTTTTATTTAACGTTCAAATAAACCGTATTCACCTTTAATGTAGCCAGAATAACAATTTTATGTATATTATTAGAATTCTGTTTTTTTATCATACCTTCATATTTATTTACGCCCGTTTATGGCTTTTACACAAACAAAAAAATATTTTAAATATAATAATATACTCATAACCCGTGCAAACATCAATATAAAAATATCAACATGAAAATAATTTTAAAAAATAGTAAGGAGTAGGAGGTACATACAGAGTTAAATGGTTTCATCAAATAAATTAGCCCTACCATACGAAAAAAACTTCACTAAGGTGTGCTTATATTGCGATATTGATGTACTAAATATATCAACAACATCGTATTATTTGTTCCTCAGATGTTGAATTCGTTGCATATGAGCATAATATTGTGAGGTTAAAGTAGAATTGTCACAATAATATGTATGATATAACTTTCCTGCCAGGTACATGAAATGCAATTAAATATAACAATTCGGGGGTATAAAAAATTGAATTAACAATTTTAAACACGGACGCTGAATCGCAAATAATTCTACGTTCAGACAATTTTAGTAAATTTAAAGTTTGTTCGCCTTTGCCAGAATGTATAAGAACAGGTAATTTTCGTTTAAGTGTGAGTTTAATACCTTCTACCCTTTCACAGTCGATGTTGTCTGGTTTCTTTATAATTGTCGATTAAGTTATGAAAATAAACAATCTGAAATAATTGATAAAAATCACGTATTAAAGTTTTCCCTGATCTGTTCTCGCGATGTGAACAATGTATACACCTGCCACCTACCACCTGGCCTGTTACCCCGCCACCTGTTGAACGCTTTCCGAAGCGCCCTGGACCGACCTGCGTTTCCTATTACTTCACTTTTGCGTTTCATTCCCTTTGTAATCTTCCATCTCTCACTTCTTGACATTCGTTTGGCAAACAAAATATTGAGTGTTTATTTTAATCCCTTCGAGTGAAATCTGATTGTATCGAACGTTAATTGAGTTATGAAATAATCTTCTTTTAAAATAATTCGTTTAGGTAGCCAATTTATGTATTATGCAACTTAATAGTATATATTTTATACCGTGTTAAGTGTAATGTAATACTAATAACGTTTTTTTATGAATTTTATTTTCACTTGCCAAGGTTACGCGCATCAATCGTAGATATTAGCAAGATTTCGCATAACTCCTCAATCGGACTCAAACATATAAACAAACACTTCTTTTTCATTTGGGTCCTAATGAAAATAAACATTATCACTTTTTACTTAGATTTTCATTAATAATCACCCCTTGAAATTTCCCGGTATGAGCATAAAGCACGGTGTATACGTTATTGTTATTCAACAAAAACATGACGATCTTTTAGTCCGATACCTTTATTTTACATGTTACAAATTCTAGTTTCATTTCGGTCGAAACACACGCACCGGGATGTAAAAGCCTCTCGCTATTCCGTATAATGGATAGCTTAGTGTAGGTTTATGCTAAAAAATTACTATTTGGAAGGAACACCTCAAAAGGGATAATAGAGCCTGCTCCGTCGTTTACAGCGGAAGGGTCCCCCAAAGTTTTCCACGGCGCCAAATGGCATTCAATACCGTCTGAGTGTAATCTCCTATCTCGGTATCTCGATCCTTGGATCTCTCCCTATGTGACGATTGTTCTCGTGTAACACCTCCGGTGATCTGACCTGTGGTGCTGTGATGGGAGGATGCTCCATTAAACTGTATTTATGGCCCTCCGTATTCCCGCATTAGGGACACTTATCCCCTAAACCCAATCCTCTCTTAGGTGTGCGAATATTATAATAAATGTTGTGTTCCATTTATGAAATTCCCTCAAGCCGTAAGTGAATCTGTGGCTTTTTTATTGCACTCGTGATCTGACCGCGTGTTTTCTTCGTTTCAGGTAAGGAGTGTGCTCGCGCCCCCTAGGCGGGCTGGCGCGCGGCGTGCGGCGCGCGTCCGCCTGTGCTGCCCGCGCACCCACCGCCCACCGCCCGCGCCGTCTGGCTGGCGACGGAAATGTTTATCGGGAAAACTTCTCGGCCAAAAGTACCCCGACAGCGTCTAATGAATTACTGAGACGTTTCTTATTTCATTTTTATTACCCCCTCTGCGTGGGTATCGGCGACTCGGGTGGAACTCGACACCTCGCTGTAACTGCCAGCCGCTAACTCCAATGGGCACTAACGGCGGGAACGGCCACTAATCCTCCCGCGTCTCTTCCATTATTCTATACCTATATTATCTGTAATCTGTAATCTGGACGATACACTTATACTATATACGCTCTTCCCCGTGTTTCATATCAAAACCATCATTTCATTTGCCGATTTAAATTTTAATTTCACCCATCGTCAATTCACATGTTGATACTGTCTTCAATTCATCAACAGGATCAGTTGTTTTGGACTAGATCCTTTGTTATTAGTAATTATTCGTTGTACGTTTTTCGATTTTAAGTAACGTGTGATTTTGTCACGATGACTTGATAGATTAGCCTTAGCGAGACTATAAAAAAACTTTAAAAGTTGATTTAAAAAATGTAACGATAAAGCAGGAAAAACGAGTTATTTATAAAGTTCCCATCAACCGTAGCAGACGTAGATATATAGAATTTGACGAGAGGTTTGACCATTTCAGCTTCCCTCCCCAACGTTGTAGCGCCAGGCTCTCGCAGTGGATTATATGTATTTATGGCCCATAAAGCATTACGCCCGCATTCCTAGAGATCGGCATTTGTGAATCTCACATTCCCGGGCAATATTTACTATATCTCGAGGTGAATTTCTTATTTCATTTTGGGAAATGAGTCCAGCCGACGCGCGACGTCTTAGTAATAACCGCGTTCATTTCACGCTGACGCCGTGGTGTGTATTTCACATGTGAGCTACACACCTATACCTACCTACCCCATTTAGCCTTCTCCTGCAGGAATCGGCAAGTAACTGCTCGCACCTCGTCTAATGTGCTCCTCGGTCGATGTTTTTAATTTGATTTTCCCATTAAAGCACTCTCCCCGCGGGGAAGATGCCCTCACCCCACGTAGCGCTGCGTAGTTTGAACAATTAGTGTGTAGGACCCTCGCGGCTCTAGCACCGTTCGACACATTAATTGCTCTCTCGGAAATCCTATGTTTTTCCCACTAAATAATTCGCGCGGATTTAACTGGAGCGGCTCTCGACTTTTGAGTTTGAATAAGCACCGAGCTTTGTGCCATTTTTACGTATGTACGGGAATTACGGCTCCGGCTATGAACAGTGAACCCTTTCAACATAATATATCTAACGTGTCGCGTGGCACGCCTAAATTTCATTCGCAGGCTTCTTTATTCTAGAAAAAACGTCTTTCACATTCCAATATTATTTGAGTAGCCATTCAACACTAAAATGATTACATATGATATATTGGCCCCGACCATTTTTTTTCCAAAACCTATCCGTAAAACATAAGAAAATCCCATTTACGGCTTAAGTTATTTTCTTTAAACGTTGCGGTATGTACGAGTATATTTATGTCGATATGGTTTATGGATATCTGAAGGCTCGAGAAGAAAGTGTCAGTATCATAAACATCTACAGCCATTCTGATATCAAGTGAGGTATCCGTGG
The DNA here is from genome assembly GCA_022651775.1 of Drusus annulatus. Classification (NCBI taxonomy): domain Eukaryota; kingdom Metazoa; phylum Arthropoda; class Insecta; order Trichoptera; family Limnephilidae; genus Drusus; species Drusus annulatus. The sequence continues at coordinate 430,893 of JAGWCC010000282.1, forward strand.
TGGAACTAATAAGAGCCCCGAACCTCTTGGAAGATTGGAGGCAAGTTCCCCATTATGTGTACTCGTATACGGCAGACATATGGAAAATGTGAAGTTAGTCCAAAGTTTGCCATGGAGTAATATATCACTTTTGACATTTATAGGCCCCTTAGTGTTTCAAACCTTTTGACCCATTGTTCGCCAGTCGGGACCTCCGACACTCGACCGCGCACACCTTTGTTGCTGGTGCCACCGGATTATAACTATCTCTACGTTCTTGATTTGTGTTTTGTGTTGAAGCACAAACACACATATTATATGTTTCGGACGCTCGTAATAATATCACGTTGGTGATCTACCGCCCTACTCGCGGGTGCCGCGTCTCCCCGTCCGCCTCGCGTGCCTGTCCGCCTCGCGTGCCTGTCCGCCTCGCGTGCCTGTCCGCCTGACGCGCCCTCCCGACCTCCTTCCGGTTCCCTCCCCTTATTATTTTTTATTGCCGCCATTCAGTTTTATTGCAGCCCGATATTCCCCAGAAACGGAACCCGATCCCGATCCCGATCACCGCCAAGATCTCAGGCGATACTATGTTATTTTTCTCCGTTCAGCTGAATTATAAATGAAAGGCTGACTGGTTTTCGAAGTACCGCTGCGACTCTACTACTAAATAATGCAATTAGATAAATCACAACTCCGCGTGCGTCCTCTAGATAATTTCGGCGATCCTGCCTATAAAGTTATTTATAAGTAACGCCGTTATTATAGCCACCCTAATCCTAATCCTTTGCAGATAGTCGATACGCAGCTCGTGACTGATTTTCGTGTTCATTTCCCGTGGGTTATCTAGAATCAATTCGGCTCGTCCCATTTGGCTGAGCCAATATTTCCTCGCCGCCGCGCGCCGATCACTCTCAATTTACAGTTCAAACACCGCCACCCTCTGAACCCACATTTGCCTGATCGACCTTTGCCCTCGGCCACTTCATCACCTCCATTATAATAATATCTAATTATTGTGATTGTTAGCCATACTATTTTACTATTAGAAACACGTATGATTGCATTCCGTCTATTCTGAGTTCACGTTAGTTTTGACGTATGATCTAAGTTTATCTCGCGATAAATCCGATTCGTTTTCATCGTAAGTTATCTTTTCGATTTATTTTTCGCGTTAGCTTATAGCTTCTGACAAGTTTGGGAGTTGGTCGGTCGCGCTGTGACGCTCGGCTATAGATATACTACTCGTATATCGGCTATGTCCCGCTCAGATATGGATGGAAGTTGATGCTTGAGTATCGGCTGAGCCTCCACCGCACGGCCTTTGCCCCCGGTTGGTTGGGTTGGTTGGGTTGGCTGCTTGGCTGCTTGGCTACTCTCCTCCGCTATCCTAGATTTAAACTTTGGACATTAGAGCCGCACCGAAAGCCGCTCGTGATGGCGGTCTAGACTCGGCTGGAGGTGACTTAGTTCAGCGACAAGTACTGACGGGAGGGGACGGGGGAACAGAGAATGAAATATTCATGCGGAGGTCGCGCCGCCCCCCGCCCCCCGACTGCCGCCCGCCCCCGCCACACCTGCTTTGAATTTGATATCATCGGTCGCTTGCACTGGCTTACCCGTTTCCCGAATCCTGCTTGGAGGAAAATATGATGCTCCATTTATCTGGATCAATTTGACACTTTGCGCGATACTTGCATACCTACGGAGAGATAGCAATGTTACCGTGTTGTAAAGAGTGAGAAGTTGCGCCTTCGTTTTAAATTTTACTGCTTTTACTCGTTTTTTTTTATATATACCTATATACTGTATACCTACGTCCAACTTTAGTTAGACTACATCGGAGTGTGGGTAGTATTCCAAAGGGATTTGTGTGTTTTACGGTTTACATTGGCAAATACGAACATATAAAAGCTGTTTTTTTTTTCCTTTAAATTTTAACCGTATTTATTTTCACTGTACAATTATACGTAGAGGGGTTTGTGTCTGTATGTACTTTTACCTGCAACATTTTCCACCTCCGAAGATCGATCACTCCAGATCTCTGGGGGATGTTTTATCTTGAAGGATGAATTTGTTTTTACGAAGGCAGTCACTTTCTCGTCGTATGTATTTATACATGAACTCGAGACATAATTGTTAATGATATTCTGTGTCGTGAGTGGATACTAGCAATACATAACTTATACTTAGAAACACTTTTTCTTTTTTAATATTTACAAAAAATCCCTTTCGAAGAGCGTCTTGCGGCCTTTTTCCGGCGCCTTTTTTCATTCCAATAATAAGCATTAACTGTTTCGTTTGTCTAAGTTGTGTTTCCTTCCAGGGCCGGTGTAATCGCGAAAAGCCGCCATGCAAGTACTTCCACCCGCCGCAGCACCTCAAGGACCAGTTGCTAATCAACGGGCGCAATCACCTGGCGCTGAAGAACGCGCTCATGCAGCAGATGGGCCTCGCCCCGGGACAGGTCATGCCCGCCCAGCTGCCCGCAGTGGTGAGTTCGCACCGTCTTCTCGCCACCGATTTACACCCACCCCGTCACACTCTAGTCTCGCTCGCTATTCATTTACAATCAGTCTCTTTACTAACGATACACTCATATTGACTAAACTTCATATTTTATAGTAGTTGTGTACTCACTAAGCAGTGCAAACATTCATAGATTATACGAACCGATGGTAGTCAAATCCGCTATTGAATTGAACAACTGTTAGAATTACGCATATGTATCTATCCAAATGGATGAATCTTATGCAAGCAATACAAATACAAACATACTATTATTATTATTTACCCCTTTGATTGATATTATAGTTCATACTGTCGATGTTGTGCTGAATGAATTGAATACTCTAATATTTTTTTACTGTTCTGAATTTACGAGCCATAAAGATAAGCCTTATTGTATCATTTAATGTTCAGAGCACTCGATGTTTTCTAATGACTTATTGATAAAAGTTGTTTAATTTTTACTTACAAGTTTAATGTTTTATAATCTCGTCACACTCAACTCATGCGGCCGTAGCTTTTACCGCTCTTCATTTAGTTTATTGCATCGCTTTAGTAGTGTTTTATTATGATTTGTAATGCAATTCTGCACGATTTTTTTATTTTGTTTTTTTTTTTAAACAGGTAGGAACTCATTTAACAAACGAAAATATCGATCGTCATTTTTTAAGCAGCACTAATTCGCGAATTATGGAATTCAGGCCTTGAATTTCTGAACCTTTTAATGGTCGCATGGCAAAGTAATACTAATGTACGACTTCCTGACAATGTGGAGATTCTTTTAGCGCCAAATAAACAAATTACTGAAATTAAAGTAACTAATTTTGCAGAAAATTTATTGTGTATGATTTTTATAGGGGTTTATTTATATACAATACTGTACTAACAAAGCGATCGATACGTTCGTGTGTAAAATTACTTTTTTTAATGGCCTATTTTAAGAGGGATCATTTCAAGTATTCAAATAAAATAATAGTATTCTGAATGAAACGTGGTTCGGTCGTTGGGATTAAAGCCTTTAAACCAATGGGATGTTTGTTGAAACTCGTAAGAAATAGTATGTTGGGATATATGGTAAGATGACCTAAATATGTAGAAATGATGTGATAGTGGCGGTTGGTTGAATAGTATTGTTGTGTCGGGTGGGCGGCGCGGCGGCCCTCTCCAGCTGCCGCTAGCGCCCTCGCCCTGTCTCGCCAACCAACCCTATCGTCTCCCTCGTAGCTTCTGTGTACTTTCAACACTCGATCAAAAAATATCAGCTTCATTTCGCCTCTGCCGTCCTGGTAACGTCACGTGAATCGAGCTTTCATCTGCTCTAAAAATACCACAATAATGATCAAATTTATCAATTTTAAAATAACTCGTTTAGCTTTGCAATTAGTTTTCAGTTCAACTTCTTACCTAGTAAATACATTTTGCTTTGTTTTTTTCTATATATGTTGCAATAATCCATATCCAGACTTTTAAAATAACACGCTTGCGACTATCGCTTATCAGTTCTAATAATCATTATTGCATCTCATTCACCTTTACTAAAGTAATACACTACATTGAGACAAGTGTTCCTGAGGGTATCATTTAATTTTAATTCGTTAATTTTTTTTTTATTATTATTATTTAAATGTTGCTGCCCATGTTATTAGTATCTACAAATTAGAATGACCTGGAAACCTTATCATAAATAATCCTCAGACAATGAATGAAACTCCGACTCTACGTTGGGCGCCAATGTGAATTGTATTGATATTGGCCCCCAACGCGGAGATAGGGAATAGCATGCGTATGTGAACCTTTCTGTGAGCTGAGAGAAGCGAGAGAGATGAGAGAAAAGAGCTTGGGCGAGTGGAAGTTGGAGAGCAGAGTGCAGGCGCTGCAGGAGTCAGGCCCGTGGATCTCATGTCTCGCGGGGCACGACCCCGCTCCCCCCCACAGCAGGTGCTCCCGAAGCAGACTTATGGAATATGACATGCGTATGTGAACCTTACTGTGAGCCGCGAGAGACGAGAGAGGAAAGCTTGAGCGAGTGGAAGTTGGAGAGCAGAGTGGGGCCGCAGTCTGACAGTAAAGTTGCCTTTCAGGATTGCAATGTTTGTGACGAACGGTGGAACCTGTTGCAGGCGTCAGGCCCTTATCTGGGCGGCGTGCCGGCGGTGGGCTCAGGGTACAGCCCGTACTTCACCGCCGGGCCCCTCGTGCCGGCCCTCGTGGGGCACGACCCCGGCGCTGTGCCCTCGGGCCTGGCCCCAGCCCTACCGCAGCAGGTGCTCCCGGCGCAGAAGCTGCCCCGCTCCGACCGCCTCGAGGTGAGTCTCTATCCACCCCTCCCCCCACCCACATTCACTCGGACATTCTAACATTTTGTCTTAATTCATTGAATAAACCCCTAACTCTACAATTCACTCCGAAAATAACATCTTTCTCTTCTAATATTATACATTGCTACCGCTTAGTTACATATGTAGGTAAATCCGCGCTCTGGAACTAAATCTGGAATCACAGAGCTCTCTCTCTTCGTCTTGATGCTAGCTCTAGCTCCTCACGGAGTAGCCGCTGATGTTGAAGTTGCGATTACTGTCCTAGGTCCTAGGCCCCTAGGCTCTCAATCACTTGAAATGTGTCATCTGTGTAGTATTCTCTATAGAACCCACACTATATATTTATATACTCGTATACAGTGGAGTATAGTGAATTGTTATCATTATCAAATACATGCCGTAATTTCGAAAAAATCCCAAATTGCATTGTATATTGAAGTACTTAAAATACACTGTAGGTATTTCTTGTGTAGTGGTTAGTGGTTAGTCACAAAATCAAAATAGTGACACGAGTTCTTTTAGCCGTAACAAGGTTTCGGTTGCGGGTAGCTCTATGAATAATGGTTTTGCTTTGACAAATATTCATTTATACATGTTTTTTTTAATGGGTATGTAACTGTTGTGATTAAAATAGCAACATATTTCCATGTTTCAAATAAAGTATCTTTACTTTATCAAAAAATATGAAAGTATTTTATTACAAACATAAATAATATTTTTATGCGTATTGTATACATACCTGCATAAAGTAATTAAAAAATAAATAAATATTTATGTATATAACTAAGAATCTAAGAATCTTTCATTATTGCTGATATATAATAACAATCTTAAAGACACCATTTCTGTAAAGTGGAAAGCATGTCAATATAATGTATGATTTTGTAATCACCGCTAGTATCAAAAAGTAAAAGAACAAGAAGTACCTATTTCTGTAGTAAGTCCGGGTAAAATGGGTTCGTAGAGCATCAGCCAAAAATAACTGAATATTTATTTGAACTGGGATTGTTTTCTCATTAGGAGGTTTTATAAAGATAGTCGAATTAAATACTAGGCTAAAGGGGTATTCTAGATACCTACTTTAACTCTACCCAAATATTCCATTACAATAATGTATTAACTAGTATCTAGTTAGGATGTCAATTTTAGGGAAATTTGTATTATGTATAATATTGTTTTGTAAATATCCTTCGTAGTGGAATTGATAAAGTTCTAGATGTCCACATTAAATTCTCGGTGACGGGTCACTATGTAAATTACACCAAAGCCTTGTGTTCTTGTTTGATCCTTAATTAACATATGAGTGTTTTCATGTTGCCCGCGAAGTTTAATGCATGAATGAATAAAAGTTTGGTAATTGTCCCATATCCCTTAATATATTGAAGTCTCTTAACAAATAACCAGTCCTCCCGCAAATCTGCTACTGTGACTATGTAATATATTTGGTGTATTTGGTTCCGAGATGTGCCGTCCTTCTATTCGCTAGTCCCATAACGTGTGTTGCCGCGGTCCCTCGCCCCGGCCGGCGCGCGGGCTCCGTGGGAGCGCGCGCGGCGCAAGAGCGCGGCGGGGCGGGGCGCCGGGACGCCCGCGGCACTTCCCGAGCTTGTGTCGGCTAGCAGCAGCCTGCTAGCAGCTAGCAGCTCGCTCCTCGCTCGACGCTCGACGCGCCCTGTAGCATAGTAGAGTAGTGAGGCTGTGTGGGTGTGCAGGTGTGCCGCGAGTTCCAGCGGGGCGCGTGCAAGCGGGCAGAGGCGGAGTGCCGGTTCGCGCACCCCGCGCGCGCGGTGGCGGCGCACGAGGACGGCTCCGTGACGGTGTGCATGGACGCTGTGAAGGGCCGCTGCGGCCGCGACCCCTGCCGCTATTTCCACCCCCCTCTGCACCTGCAGGCGCACCTTAAGGCGCAGGCGAGAGGCGCGGTACGCCCCCACCTCCCCAGCCCGCTCACCGCCGCACTTTATCGCCATCCTGCATCCCGACTCCAGACTCCCTTTTCTTATGATTTCTCTCTTCCTACTGCCTTCGGATGACGAGCTTTACCCATCGGTCTTCGGTCTCGCATTCTTGATTTCCGATGTCAAAGCTTTACGTCATCCGGCTGGCAGATCTTTTAAGTTGTCTCTTCGTTGTTCACTTTCCTTTTTATGTTTTTTCTCAGTCTATTTCCTTTAATTTTCCAGTAGACGCTAGTTTTCCTCTGTAGAGCTTCCTGTGTACTGTCTAGCGCTGTGTGTTGTCGAGTCGAGTGTAGCCCTACTGCGATATGTAACCTGATGCAATGATTGTCCGGCTGTGCCTCTCCCCGCTAACCACGCCGCTGCCATCCCATCCGAGGCACAGTCTGCTATGGCTCTCTCTCTCTGCTCTGTCTTCTCTTCTTCTGTCTGCCGTCTACCGTCTACCGTTTGCCGTCTGTCATCTGACCCGCGCCACGTGATTGCTTCCCTCTCGCACACCTCCCTGTGTACTGTCACTGTGTACTTCCAGTTCCTCAATCGGTCCACGTCGGCGTCGGAACGCAAGCGAAGTTATAATTTAAAGAACCAAGGCACATTTTCAACTAAGGTCTCTGCACACGGAGATACTCCAAAGAAACTGACCACGGACGCAAATTAATAACCGGTCCGCGATGATTTTGAACCTTTGTAATTAATTGAGGCACCGTACACGGCGCTACCATCACTAAACGGTCTCTAACGCTTTAGTAACCAGTTGGTAGGAAACTCTACCTGTCGACTCGTTTTTTATTTGAGTCCTGAGTCGCCTAGTTTTTCTTCCGATCGAGTACATCAACGTTTCTTGTCAAATCATTTTATTTTATAATATTATCGTACATATGTATTTTATCTCCATATTTTATAGCATTTCATTGTATATATTTAATTTTATAATAATTTCATTTTTATTCACGAAAATGAAAGATCAATAAGTGAACACAAAATTAGTGGGAGAAGTAGAAAAATATCTCGTTTTATATAACGACCTTTCACACCACACAGAAAACTACCGATTTTGATCACTTCTGAGTAGCCCGCGTATGCGGAGCTGCGTCACTAAACAGTTAGTAACCGGCTAGTAATTTCAATCACAAACCAGCTCAGTTTCTTTTGAGTATCTCCGTGTCCATACGGCCTAAGTTGTCGGCGTTCGTGTGATATTTTTTTCGACTTTGATTTGATTTTACTTCTAAATGAGTGTAGACTTTAAATTGGTGAATTTCAATATTTTTTCCCAGGATTTGGTATTTGCTAAAAGTTACTTCGTCATTGCATCGCGGTCCACATATCCAGGGAACTTTTATTTATGTTTCGTAAAGAAATACAATATGAATGTAGTTCGGACACAGTAAATGCCTTCCTGGCGGACCTGTAAAAACCATGATGTAAGGATATTGCCATTCTGTTTTCGGGGAACAATAAAAAAAAATGATTCGGTGAAAATGTTCAATACTTACCTGTCACAATTAAAAGACACTGTTGTGAGTACAAAGCTAACTTCGTTTAATTGTATGACCCGGATGATGGATGTCAGGGATCAGGGGTTTGGACAAACGTTTGTGATATTTGAGTTAGCTGTGTAAGTCGGCTGTGGGTGGGTGGGCCGTTGGAGCGGTCTATTGGTATAAGCGATCACTGTCACCCACGCACCACCAGGCTCGCCGCGTAGAAGGCTTTTACTGTGTCTCCTTGATAACCTTTTCCATACCGTCGTCTTCTGGTGTATTGTATTTATGATTATCTGGAAATGTATTTTGGGGGGTTATGGATTTCATATTGTATTAATGTATTTTTTGACTCATTATTTATTTGTTTTTATGCAGGTATATATGAAATAGTATCTTTATGCTGATACAACACTTTGATTTGTTTCTAGTTTGATATTTACGCTTTAGGTATTTTCCTCATAGTTTTAAGATTTTTAATGATCCATTTTTACTTTAATTTTATCTGTTGAAATATTTATATATTCTTGATTTTGATTACTAGTCATTGAACATTAGAATGTACCTAGAAATAATTAAAAATTGGTTATATTTGAGAAATAACACGATCCTCTACTTTTGGAGTGCGATGACATTCTAGTCTAGTTGATTAATTTAGCAGTGTGCATCTGGTCGAGGTGCCAAAGGCCTCGTGATTTCTGTCACATTGTTTAAGTGCAATACTTACCTACCGTGTGTAGAGTATCACATAGAAGGTACATAGCTTGCCTCTCACTGCTACTGCTTGACTAACACTGGCAAGGTGTTTGTTTGTTCCACACCAAACCGCCCAGCGGTCTTTCTTACACGAAATAGCTGTTTTGTTTATTCTTATTTAACTTGCTTCATCTCACGCTTCCTGTACATACGATGATCATCTAATGTGTCGCTCCCCGTGTGGCTTGCTTGGTGTAGGGGTCCGGCCCGGGCGGAGCGGGCGGGTCCGGCGCGGCTCCCGACCAGCAGAGCAAGAAGCGGCCCGCGGACTCCGACCTGCTACTGGTACCGCCGCAGCGCATGCATGTCGCCCCCGTAGTCTGTTCCGCTGTTCCGCTATCCGCCATCCGCCATCCGCCATCCGCCATCCGCCATCCGCCATCCGCTCCTTGCCCGACCTACCCAGCCTACCTAGCCTACCTAGCCACCACCGACCTAGCTAGCTGCTGCCGGGACCGCCGCACTCGCGCGCTACCCAGCCAGTCAGTCAGTGTCCGCAGTGTCCACCAGACCACCGGCTTGTGCATGCCTCGCCCTTCGCCCTGTGCCCCACATGTTTCAGCGCCGCCCGACTGGAAGCGGAGACGACGCGCGGCTGCGGCTGCCCCCCGCAACATCTAGCTTCCTGCTCCGCCCTGCCCTGCCCAGCCCTGACCTTACCCCATCCCGCCCCACCCACTACCGCCACCCTTATTACCTGTCCTCGCTCCTCACACCCGTGGGTGCATTCATTATAACTTATTTTCTGAACCCTTCATATTATTATTGTAGCTCTTTTTTTAATACACACAATCTTTTTAATTCTCAACTTTTTGTCAATCTTTAACTTTGTTATAAACTGCCTAATATTATTATTATTGCCGCAAATTGCACCCCGGGCTTAACATGTAGCTGTAGTTTGATGACATTATTATTTAATCAGATACGCTTTTGCTAGTCGGTGATGAAGGCTGTTTTGTAAATGATATCCGCTTAATGCAAGCAGCTTATCGGCTCATCCGGATTGCTCTTCACACGGCCCCATCATTGACCGACAGAAGGGCATCTCCTATATGTTTATTCCGAGGTTCGACAGACGATTACATACGCACTGTTATTTATTTTCAGATGGACATGAAGAGCGTTGGATCGTTCTACTATGAAAATTTCGTAAGTTGTCAAGATTTTTCATTTTGGTTTACTATCCATCAAGCACTCTTAGGTGGACGAAATATTCTATATCAAATACATTTCTTTTGGTCTAACTGTTATCACCCCACGCTTTTCAGATACGGAGTTTGGTACATTTAGAAGTTGAACGTCTTTCTTGTGATTTCAGGCGTTCCCGGGAATGGTTCCGTACAAGCGCGCAGCTGCTGACAAATCCGGAGTTCCGGTGTATCAGCCCGCAACTACCTACCAGCAGCTCATGCAGCTACAGCAGCCCTTCGTGCCCGTGTCATGTGAGTACCCTGCCCCCGCCCCCGCGCCTGCCCCCGCCGCGTCCCCCCGACCCGCCGCGGCCACCGCGCGCTCCTCCCCGCCCGCGCCCCCCGCGCCCGGTACGCCCGCCGTTCCCGCTCCGGCGGTCCCCTCGGCCCACTCGTCCCCAGACCCGGCCACCGTGGCCAAGGAGGTAGCCCATTCAAACTACGCGGCCAAGCTGGCGGCCCAGGCCCAGGCTCAGGTGGCCCAGGCACAGCAGGTCCAGGCTCAGGTGGCCCAGGCTCAGGTGGCCCAGGCTCAGGTGGCGCAGGCGCAAGCGCAAGCCCAGGCACAGCAGCACCTGCCCCCCTCCTCCGTGCCCATGTCCATGTCGCCCCTCACCCTGTCGTATACGGGTGTGGCGCTCAGCAAGCAGGCCATGCCGCCCCCGCGCGTGCCCGCCCCCCAGCTGCTGTACCGGCCGCCGCCCTCCCTACTGCCGCCCTACAGCCCTCTGCTGAGGTCGCAGCTGCAGTCGCAGTTCCAGTCGCAACTGCAGTCCCAGCTGCAGTCGCAGCTGCAGTCCCAGTTGCACTCGCAGCTACAGGCGCAGGCCCAGGCGCAGGCCCAGCAGCTCAGCCAGCTGAACCAGCAGCTGCAGGCCGGGCAGCACCTGCAGTGGCCGCCGCCGGTCATGCCGCCCATGATGGCTCCCACCCACATGGGCGGGCTGTATCCGCAGCAGCTGTACTACAGCGGCATGCCGGCGCCGGCCGCGCACGCCGCGCACGCCGCGCACGCCGCGCAGCCCGCACCCTCAGTGCTCATGAACCCCTACAAGAAGATGAAGACGACGTAGGCGGAGGGGGGAGAGAGAGGCCGCGGCCGCGACGGGGCCAGCCCCTAGTCAAGTGGCGACGGTGGCACGGTGATGGTGGTGCGGTGCCGGGCGCCCACCCTCGCGAGCCGACCGTTCCGACGTACTATTATCTTAAGTTATGTACTATTAGGACTGTACCAGAACAATGATTGTATAAAGCGTATTGCCAGTTGCCAGTTGCCAGTACACGGACAGCGTGTGTGTGTGTGTGTGTGGTATTGTACGGGAGTGGTGGGGCCTGTCTGTGCAGCATGGGGAGCCCTGTAGAGCCCTGTTAGCATGCCTGGACTATCACCCCTGCCACACCTATGTCCACTGTCCAGTGGCCACTCTTGTGGGCTTTTGTTATATTTTAACCTTATAACGTCAACCGCAAATCATTTCACATTTCGATTGTTTCCTTTATGTTGTTTGATTTTTGTCCTTAGTCTTAGGTTTTATCGATTGTAATGTTTTAAAAACATTTTGACAAAGTTTAAATATTATTTAGTCTTCCTGGCTTGGATTGTAATTTTAATGTTTGACAGAAAGCTTATTTATCTTAAACATTTTAACTATTATTTGATTTATAAAATTGATTGGAAAAATGAAATATGACATGTAGTTATGGAAATGGATGAACATTGATTGTGTTATACATATTGTGATAGTGGTAGCCTAGTGGGATAGTGAATAGCGGATAGCGGATAGCATAGTCATGGGAGGGCGTAGCTCTTCCTAAGTAACACCAGTCCAACCTGAAGGTTGTCAATGTATAAATACATTATATCTATTTTTTTAACATGGATAATAAGTAATAAAGCAACCAAATTGTTCTGTAGATGGGAAATTTTTATTTAGCTCTAAGTAGGATTACGTGTTGTAACTTTGTACAGAGTGGTTGACTGGGGGCGTCGGTGGGTCGGGCGTGGGGCCGGGGCCTACCCCGTGGGCCCCTCAGGCCCCAGGCCCAACAGTCAGCCCCCACCCTCTCCCGCCTGCGCCCCTCTTATCACGCCATCTACCAACTCTCTGCGCCTTGCTATTTGTAAACACACATATTTACTATTTACATACTTATATATACATATGGAGTCAGTATTTGTAATAATAACGCTTGAAAATGCATGATTATTTGTTTTTTATTACCTACTTGGTTACATCATCTTTGGTATAATAATGAATTTGGCTTATCGATCTGGAAGCTGTTTTCTACTCTTGGCATATCACAGCTGCTTGTCTATCTATAAGTCACAGTGCCTCACCACCTCGGCTTCCTGTAGTTCCGCATCCCCATCCCATCCTGCTGAGTTACTGGACACTTCAGTTCGGTTCAGTTCAGTTGGCACCCAACCACCCCCAACCAACCCAACCAACCAACCTACATACATCGTGTCAAATGATCTGCACATCGCAATCCCTCGCAAAGCCACGCTATCTTATCAATAAGTGGGTAGGTCGCTTTCCAACCAAACCAAACCAAACAAATGCCATAACTACCACTCATCGAGACCATTCTACCGAAGCATACCGCCACACTTGTACAGTTACGTGGGCTGGTGTGTGCTGCAGCCAAACAGCGTATCATAGAGCCTCCGGAACACAATGGGATCTAAACTAATCACCAACGAGATATAATCAATTATTAATCAACCGAATAACACCGCTTTGAAAATGGCTTAACACGAGCTAATGGACAGGTGACAGTAAGTGACCGAGCAGGCAATTTGGACATAGGGCTCTAGCTGGCTGACAGCAGAAGCTCCGGCAGCGAATGACTGTTGTAGTTGAGTAGAGTGGCTGGCTGGAGCGGCTAGTGGTAGCCAGGGTAGCCAGGGTAGCCAGGGCAACCAGGGCAACCACAGGGTTGCCGTGTAAGTAAGCTAACCCGTCTCAACTTAATCTGTTTAATAGTAGTAAGTTGTTACAGCTTTTTATTATATTGATTTGGTGTGTGGCCCGTTGTGTGTGTCCCGACCACTGAGCTTGAGTTGGCTGGCACTGCTTGAGGAGCGGCGGTGCCCTAACAAACATACACCCACCACTCTGCCTCCTAATGTAGCATGGACTAGAACTAAGACTCATTGCCCAGGTATTTGTTTTTTGTACTTTGCAATCTTTAATACATAACGTGGTTTCTTTATCAGTTGCCCGCTTTTAGTCATTGTGTGTTTGTGCTTTCCATAGTGGTTAGTGGTTAGTTGTTAGTTGTTACTTGTTAGTTGTTGGTTGTTAGTGGTTAGACCCACCAGCAATAGTCATGTTGTATGTAGAAGATTACTTTGTGTCTTTTCTGTGTTCTTTCACTTTTTATTTATTTATTTTCTACCTAACATTTCTTTTTTCGTGTGTTTTTATTTACTTGTCCAACTTTCTCCCATGAAGTATACCTTTTAATAAATAAACGCATGTGTCTATAGAGCCTTTCCACAATTGATAACATACACTTCTAGAGACACTAGCTTTTGACTGGCAAATATTCCATAAACTGTTAAATTAAGCTTCATAATATTAATATAGTGATGGAAACTGCATACCCCACAGATATTTCACCAAGCATAATTATATATGTATCACTTTTAGTATCTAGAAAGGCTTAAGAGGATTCATATTCCATTCTTCCTTCGAAAATGACATCACAATAAAACAAAGATACCAACCAAAAAATTAATACCATTTTTTTTTTAGAGGCTAATGATTTTTTTATATTTTTGGTAACCTGCATAATATATTATGTTATTATTATAATGCCTACTGTTTACGCATATTGCAATGAGAATAAAAAAATGTAATTTGTCAAAGCTTTCAATATTTACAAAGTAACATGCTCACAATTTTAATATCATTTCAAATTAATATTTTGACTTCATTTTGTGTTTATAGTTTTATTATATCTTTTTATTTATTTTTTCATATTATGTAGAGATAAAACAATAACTATGGTGCATAATTCACTTCCTTTTGTTATGCATGTTTTGAAATAAGATTGAAAAATATATTTAACAAAGCTTGACTGGAGTCAATAACAGGAGCCTTCCCGGAGGAGCACAGCTTGGCACCCTCACCCGGTCACTAGGCTCCACTGGCAGAGGCACTCACTGTGATCTTGACTGTGTTTGTTGTGAACTGAACTGTTGGCAGTCACTTCTCAAGCAATCCCTTTACTTACTGGGCTACTGAGGGTTAACTATTTGCACCACTCGAGTTCTGGCTATATTTCTTGTACGTTTATTATTGTATTCTAGGCTTATTGGCAAATTATCGTAATATGTGAAGCTTCATGGTAAATATTATTTTATTACTTTTATTTCAGCATGGATTTTTTGTATATTTTCAGCAATGGCATGTGTTAATGAAAATGCTTTTTGTTTCATGTCTCCCTCTGTGATGACATCATCCGTAATCGCAATAACTTGTCACTTAACTTATTTCCGCAACCCTCGGTGTCGGTTTCTGTCGGGCCGGTAAGATGGGGAAGTGGGGGAGATGGCGGAGATGCCCATCAATGCGGCGCACGTCCTGTACACGGACGAACGAGGACAGGTACCCCACAGCCCCCCCCCAACCCCACCCATCCGCCGACCCGCGTGTTCCTAACAAACAAACAAACACTATTGTTCTCTTGTCTCTCTCTCTGACGGAGACGAGAAGAGACTTTCCTTGGCAGTTTTGCTTAACCAGTATGTAAGTAGATACCCTTTAATTACGCTTTAGTGCTATGATTACCTCTGCCACCTACTTGACCCGCTACGCATAGGATCTGTTCTAACCTAGTGTTTAATACCGCCTACTAGTATTTGGCACTCTAATGATTGTGTACTGACTAGACTACTGACTCACTGTACTATAGTCCTACCGATGGCTGCCTGACGCTGGACACTGGTGTCTAACTAAGCCCATCCTAGTACTTGTACTTATACTTATCGTAGCGTGAAGTTGGCCTAGCGCTGCCCTCCCTGCCTCTCAACGGGCAGTAGAGCCACACTTAATCTTGGCTTAGTAATCATCAATGGCTTTTCATTTTATTTTTTATTATACGCTATGGACGTTCAATCCACTCTTTGCAGAATGGTCAACAATGTTTCTATCCCGCAGTATCCAATCTTTAGTCCGATTTTGCTTTTATTTGTTTAACATCCAGTATATTGTTTTTTATTATTTCTACTGCCCTTAATTTTATTTCATTTCCAGGCAAAAATTCACTCGAGGCATTTGGAGAAAATATAGTTTTAATATTATTTACTCTTCGAATGTTAAATATTCAGATGTTTCTGCCTTTTACTATTATTATTGTACTTACAATTAAGTTTTTTTCTATTATTTTACTTTTTCAACCATCTTCTTTTTTTTCATTCATTCCTTTTTAATTTTTCACTATGAATTTTCATACGCTTAGATATGTAGCGACGCTTTGTGAATATTCATAATATTATGGTATGTAAATAATTACATAAATAATATTATTTATTACTACTAATAAAATATGACCAAAGAAATTTAAAAAAAAAACACTCATGGACGATAGTGAATATTCACTAGCAGAGCAAAACGACATGTATCCCTTTAAATGATGTGTACAAATTGATATTAGAATATTCAGTTTTGAAAATACTTGATCTCAGTGTATAACATTTCAGTTACTGGACACCCTCCCGGTGTGCCAAGATTTTAATGGGCACGGCTGCGCCCGACCGACCTGCAAGTTTCTCCATGTACCGGAAGGTGAGTGTTTGTTGCCTGTCAGTTAGCTGGAAGTATCGAGAGCGCAGGAGCGCAAGACTAACTAACTAAGACCGTTTCTTTCTTCTTCTTTCCGCAGGCTCCGGGCTGCATGTGGAGGCGGGCAGCGTGGCGGTGTGCCGAGATGCAGTAGGGGGCCGCTGCGGTCGTCGGGCCTGCCGCTACTACCACATCCCGGTGCCACTGCCCCCGGCGCCCCCCATCCCCTGACTGCCCTGTCCCCGGGCCAGTTTGACGGCCACTTCTGACTGTTTTTGTTACAAATATTTATGGGAATGTCCGGCCCGAGACCCCCTTCCTCAGCCCGTACATGCTGGTCGACTCGATAGAAATGCATTTTTATACTCTTTCCCGTTATGTTTTATTTTGTACGATAATTACAAAGTATCTTATTGCCCCTTAAAAAGGAGATTTAATAATATATTGGAATAAACATATGAAGGATACGACGAGTCTGTATCGATAAAGTAAATACATGATATTATATTCTTAAAAGAATCACCTACCCTAAGCTAGAATAGGAAGAGAAGAGAAGCGGATCACAGACAGTACGCTGCAGTGCAGTGCAGTACAATACAGTACAGTATAGTGCAGTACAGTGCAGTACAGGTCACCGGGATGGTTTTACTTTTGTATCGGCGGAGTCCGTTTTGTTTTAAGAGTTTTGGAAGATTGTTGACTGATAATAATTTGTATGGAAATAAGTGATAGTGTTAAAGGTACCCGGAGTAGTCAGCGGGCCTCAGTCTGTGATGGCGCTAGCGAAAGCGAGAAAAAGAGCGAGTGGAATGGAACCAGCGGAATGTCTTAACATGCTAAATGGTTTGGTCCGAGTTCTCACCGGACCGTATTTGACTATGTGTAATTTTAAAAATACTACTATTTTTTTGTAAGTTATTTTATATTATTAGGGAGAAGAAGTGTGAGAATTATGTAAATACATTGTGACGTATTGAAACTGGCACTAATGGTGTCGTAGAATCGATGATTCCGTGTGAACAAACTGATTGTGATATTTGTAAAGGACTTCACTCGGTGGGAGTTATTCAAATGTTTTATATATTTATCATGAGTGATGTTTATTCTCATTTCTTTATGAAGAAACAGATCAAGCAAGTATGAGTTCCTCTAATGACCGCCAGATATCCAGCTTGACGCTTGTTGTCGGTCTAACCATTTTGTGATGTAAATAAATCAGGTATTTAAGCCGACTACATCTTAGATGATACATTAGAATCTAGGTGGGTATTAGCAGAGCAGGTGACCACTGCCCACGCTAATTACTAATAACTAATTACTGATACCCAACTAGAGAGAAAACAATAAGCGTCATGGGAAGCATTGCATAATTCTAGTTTGTCGAATTGAGTTGTTAGATATAGTTTGTTTAAGAAGTGACAGTTGAGTTGGCGTGGGTGAGAGGGAGACGGGAGACGGGAGGGAGAGAGAGATGGCGCTAGCTGCTATTTCTTTGCTTGACACTCGCTTCACCCGCTGCTGTCAGTATTTCACCTACCTTATTGTCTACTACCTACTACCTACTAACTATTAGCTAGTAAAATGTTCTGTCGTCACTAGGTAACATACATATTATGATAAACATTAAATATATCAATCAATTCCTCTACCCTAGTTTAGTATAAGGATTACTCCATTGCAGAAAACACCAATAGTCTAGCAATCAGTGTCCTATAGCGGCGCCTGTACCCGTCGGCCGGTAGTCCGTTTCGTTTATAAGTAGCATGCATGTTCTATGTTATGTCCCATCATTTACTGTCAATCAATCACTGTCCGCGTCGGTCCCATCCTACGACCCCCCTATACATTCTCTTATTCTATATCTTAATAAACTTCAACTAAATCAAAACCAGTACTTTTTTGTTATATTTTATTCATCCAAGAGCAATTTCATTATTTGTCTTCCATATAGAATTTGTAATAATGAATTATGGGGATTTGGAATCTCACTTTTTTACATCACCTTTTATGAGATTAATATTGTGATTTCAGTATCAATATCTAATACGATTGTGTCTTTTACAAAGGTTATCTATCTCTATGTAATCGTAAAGTCATTTTTGTCTTATTCTAATGAAGAAATAAAGTTTGGTGATACCACATGACCTCACAGAACTGGTTGGATTAATCTCCCTTGCATTCACAGTAATCTTAAAAAACTGACCTTTGCTGAAAATGTGCTGTTTTCAAACACAATCACATTGAAAATATCTAGGTCTAATTTGCACAAATATCATATTGAGTGCTTGATGTTTTCAGTTAACATTGGCTTCTTCTGAGCCTCGAGCGGTACTCTTGTCACCCCGTCTTTAATCCTTGGACACTCGGCTTATCGTCATTAATTAAATTTGTTAGCGGCCAAATTCTTTCCCAGCATTCAGTTGGATCTCCCCTTTTTACATTCCATCCTTAATAAAGCGGCTTGTATAATCATTTTTGGCAAGAATTTATTAAATATTTAAATAGTATTTTTCTAATGATAAAAAATGATTCCTATTGTATTACCATTTGGGCCTCAGTTCCACGATCATAGCTTATGGATTGCCAAGTTGAAGTAAAGTAGATGAGGGTGTGTGTGGAGTGCCAGTAGTTTCCTCACCTCGGTGTGGGTACCAGCTTGAACTAGTCTGTGGCAGGTCTGTCACAAACCATTGTGTAGAGCAACCCGTAGTTCGCGGACTAGACCCGGCCTCTGTAATAATTCTTTCATTCTCTTTCCTTAATCTTACGTGTTATGGAGTTGGTCATGTAATTAGATCGCCCGCAGACACTGCAGATTCCTGTTTTGTCTGAGTGAGATATGTCCTATATCCCAGTAGCTTGGATAAGAATACTTTTTATAACCAAATCCGCAACTCTTTCTTTTGTACATTATTATTTTGAATAATGATGCACTGTAGTCTTTTTTTATGGAATATTTAACAATAATGAATTCGTAACTATTATTGAGACGTGTGAATGAGAAGAATGCACGAGTGAATTTGAATGATAACTTTACTTAGAGATTGATCACAAATCATTTGATTTTATACTTTAAACAATATAATAACATAATGTTTTAACTACATCGAATATATCCTTCCTGCGGATCGTAAGCACCAGCGACACTTGAAGTTAGAGAGTGGAACCTAATTCTAACATTTTTATTTGAATAATTTTGTGATATTTTAACATATTGTTATTACGGACAAATATTCCCAATGGAAAGAATGATTTAACTATGGTAGCAACTACAAAATATCCAAATGGAATTAGAACTAAAATACAAAATGATTAATAATTGTAAATATATACAAGAAACAATACACAAAGATTTATCTGATTCCTCTTGTTTTTTAATAAATTTACAAGTGTATATTTAATAAAACCAGTGGAGCCTTATTGAGGAAGTGGTAGGTAGATCAGTTCCCCTTACCCAGCTCCGTGATATACTCTGGTTTTCTTAAATGTATGTGCTGAAGTCATGGCATTATAATGCAACCTACCTTTAGTGCAGGTGAGTCGCGGCATTATTCAACATGCATATGTGTAAGGTATGTGCAGATCGTCAAGTCGAGGCAGATGAGTCGTGGCATTATTAATACTGTAACATAGTCATGTATGTGCGGAAAAGTCATGGCATTATTAATAACTGTAACATAATAATGTGAATCAGTTCTGAATACAGCATAGTTAATAAACAAGTAATTATGTCAACCACTCTTGTATTTATTTACCCTTAATACCCAAACACAAACAGCCTTAAAAGCTAACGGTTCAAATCCTAGCTAATCATTAATTAATCAAACTAAAGAACTTTTGGAAACAAATTATTGTGATTTTTTAAATATTGGTCTTTGAAGAAGTTTCATCTGAATTTTTAAAATACTACGTCCAGTTATTTAGAGGTTAAGACTTGGAGCATTCTACTAACAGCAAACTACATCTTCCCAGTTTGCAGTTTGATGCAGCGTAAGATACAGAAAAGTATAAAATGTAAGTATGAATTGATAAAAACTGAAATACACAGTGAAAATTGCTCAAATCTTGCATAAAACCTGCCTTCTCAATTTCTATACACTGAACAACCAACAGGGACTGTTATAATGTATTGCAGTAAGATAACTGCACTCTTGTAGGCAAATAAAAAAAGGTGTTATTCACAGTACCAGTATAAAAACATCTGCTTATGAAACAGTGATTCCATGTGGAGCATACTACTTGAATCTTGTTTTTTTTTAACATGGTCTGCGCCCACCATTCTTCACCCAAATCTCAAAGCGCCCGCAGCCGCAATAAGTTTAAGAAACCCTGATTTAAGCCAACCAAATTAGATAAATATTATTTATTGCAAGGTATTTAGGAAATATAAATTAAAACATAAACTGATGGAAGAAATATTTATATTAGGGTGGCAGAGTAGTATTTATATGTGGGTGACAGAGATATATTTCAGATTTTTTGGCAATTTATAGCTCAAATATTTGAATTGCATAATACTCTTACGTGAATTTCACCACTAGTAACAAGGGCCATTAAGATGCTTGATTGCCTCTGTGTGAACACTGAAAAAGTTATGTACCCGAATAATCATCAATTACTAATTCGATTGTGAATCTTAATTTATTTTCACAGTAATAAAATAAATCCAATACACATGTTCAGATGAATTGATATTGCGGTGTAATGTTTGCTACATCTTCTTTGTTGGCTTTTCGCACCTGTAAAAGAACCACAATACTTATTTGTTCCCAAGAATTCAAAATTTTACTCTACTCACCGAGAAGGAATGAAATTCGTAAAAGGATCAAATTAGATGTGATTGTAATTTAGATTTTTTTATCTATGTGTCTAGTACTACACTTGAAATAATTTATTTACCATCCAACTCATCAGGGCTAGCAATTTATAAATAAAATACAATTATGATATTTTCTAATACAATAATACCAAATACATATTTTCAAGTAACTCAATTAAAGTTTCTTATGTTGGAAAAAATAGTAAAAATCGTAAGAATGGAAATTGTCAAGGTTAAATAAAAAACATCCACAAGACATTATTAATTATTTTGGGTTTACCAGGTTAATTATAATAGAGGAAGTGTGGTAACATTTAAAAAATATATATATAAACACTGCACAAGGGTTCGAACTGATCCCAAATGTCCTGAACCAGTTGGACTATGACATCCCAATCGGGGTATTTTGAGAGGCTGAAGGGAGAGGGGAAGGGAATAAGGCGGAGAAGTGCCAGATTATTAAAATTTGTTTACCAAATATAGCCAAAGCTATTTCAAGCAGCTTTCGATTGCAAATTATGGTATTTTATCAGGGCAATACAGAGTCTTTACCACTTTAATACATCAAAAGATTTTACCCCGCAAATAACAGTAATTGAATATGCACTCCATACAATTACAACACTAAAAAATGCAATACACCAGCAATTTATGCTAAATATTTCTTATAGAACCCACAATATGCAAGGCAAATAATTTATTCAAAGAGATGGAATATTACAAAAGAAATGATATCTTTGTAATAATTTAAAATTAACACACATCGGCATATATTTCAATACACCTTACCACAAGTGGTCAAAGGAGAAACTCACAAACGAACGGTCTATTTTTTAAATCAATAGATTTTTTGTATTCACAAAATCTACACTAGCAACAATATTGACTAGCGATGCCACCGACTGCATAGTTAAAAATGTCGATCTTTAACATTTTACCGAATAGATAATAATGTAAACTTAACACAGCACTATTTTATTTATTTTTTATTTTGTAAGAAATTCGGTAACTAATTAGATTTTGCTCTTTTTCGAATTTTAGAGCATCAGCTACAGTGATAATGTTATAATAATTTTTTTAATTAAACAACTTGCCCCGTTTTTTAAGGATATTTCATTTACTTTCATCCAAGCTCAAAACCGGTCCTGTTGCTTAGAATTTGACATGATGTCAATACGGTTCCAGCTGCCGGAGACCGACACGGAAGCGGTTATTTATTTAGTTACTTTTGGATCCGATTCCCGATGGCAGAAAGGTTCATCGGTAAAAAAAACACGATCATGATCTATTGACTTCCATCGAACATCTCTATTGACTTCCATCATCAGCTCACAGTGCCACAGAATGTACTCGGCCGATTGGTTATTGTCACAGCAAGTACAATTTGGGTAAGGAGACAAATAAAATACTATATAGCCATCCCTTGAACTTCCCACGTCCAGATAACATCTGCATCATATGGTGATCCAGTTGAATAAAAACCCCTTTCATTCTGCTTTTGACTGACAGTAAGAAGTAGAAAGTTCATCTTCTCGCTATCGACCTATTCCATCACAGTTAACATTCTTGCAAAGTTATTTTACGCATCTCTTTTGGTTGTCTAGAAAAAGAAAAAAACCACCTGCGGTCAGTTGCACTCCCAGATTAATTTTTTAATCTGCCCAAGGCACACAACAATATTACGTAAAATTGATGTCAATAAAAAAATGTTATCTCAGCTTTGTCCGCCATAATACAAAGACATCTCTAGCATGGCCGACGAAAAAGTATTTTACAAATTATTAAAAAAATCTTATTTACATGTTACATGTGATCAAAAATAAGTATACAAAAAGGTGTACATATATTGTGATGTATTTTCACCTAAAAGAAATGGATGTAGTGCAATATACACCAATACTTTTTTATTAATATTGAATTTCATACAGTGTTCAAAACCTCTAGATAGCCTGCTCCTCGGAGAAAAAATATCGACGGTTCCAGTGACTGACAAGTCACCGGGACAAAGTAACTAGGGCCGAAATATCGAACATCTCTAGTATCTCTACAAGATATGCAAAGGCAAAGATGTGTCAGGTGTAAATGTCAAAAAAATATGTTTACTTGATTTTAGTTTAATTTTTTTTGTATTTTGAAGCACAAGAAACGAAAATCAATGATGTCTTCAAACATCGAATAAATTCGTATCCAGAAACCAACGGTATGTATAGTTTTTCTTTCGATTTGTAATAATATATTTGATTGTAATCTAAGACTTGTTATTGTAGATATGCAACCATCTGAGGTGTGTAGTAAATGTTCTGCTATGCTAAGGACCTTCGGCAAAATCGCGGATTATGTAGCTCCGAATCGTGCATTTACACAATCGTGCTTTATTCGATATTTTCCCTTTTTGTTTTGGAAAGACTCTTTAATGTATCCCCTTTTATTTTACCCCTGCTTTGTGTTCCTGCTGTTATGTGAATTTGCTCTATCTCATACTTCAATACAATACTCTTTTTTGTATTAGACTAATTTCTTCAATTTGTATTAACCTTGATGATCTAAGTGTTTTGTTTTTGCAGGTCTGTCACCTATGATTAGCAAAATGTTCACATCTCTCAAGAATAAGATCAAGGAAGAGACGGGCAACGATGTGCCCAGGAGATTCCCACCGCGGCATCATGTAACTGTACTTTCCTTTCTAAAATACTAACAACATATATTATAAGATTGATAAACTAAACCTTGACTGAAAACTATAGTGTAATGTAAAAAACTTATTTGCAATTACATGTTTGTGTTGATCTATATTCAAACACTTGAGGATATATAAGTATTATAAGTCCACTGTACCAAAACAAGGTTTATCGTTTCAGGCATCTAATTCCAGCCTAGGCTCCACAGTCTCAAGTGACATGGATGGTAATATCTTGGCAACACCAGAAAGCCTTCACGTAAGATATCCTTCAATATTATAAATGAGATTCTAGACCATTTGCATTTTAATATTATTTTATGCAAATCGTTTACAGGATTACACGCTGAGGGAAAAAGAACTGCTCCATCGGTTGGAGAAGTTGACTCGAGAACATGGCCGACAGCTGGAAGAAAGAGACAGAGAATGGCAGGAGAAAGTCACCTCATTGCAAAACAACATGCAAGCAGCTCAAGGTAATGAACTTTGGTCAAAGTCAATTAACACCACTGCGGTGTGAACCAATATCACAGGGAGAAACCACTGAACCCTCTGACAATAATGTGAATTTGTGGACCCCAATCCAACCACAACAAAAATTGACATAAACTTTTTCCATTTATATGATCCCCTTGAGGCCTGCGCTCCCTGATGGAGGTCCAGTTGGTTGCCACGCCACTTTTGTCAGCCTTCAAATTCCTTTGACAGGCATATATTTCCTAATTAAATGCCTTCCTTAAACATCATAAGTCTACCACGCACACAGGTGGACCTTATCACACAGGTCTTATCAGGTCCCATTTCCCCTGGTGAGCAGGTTCCCATTACCTTATCTCTGCTTTATGCGGCTACGCTAACTATAGGGATTATACAAACATCACGGCATTCACTGCACATTAGTTATCAACTGAACGTTATATTTGATACTTCTTACTTGTACAAATAAAATAGAAAAATGATAACGACTTATCAATAATTCAGTATTAGAAATGTGCTCCTTGTTTAGACGAATTTTATAATTTTGTATGCTTATGATAAGAATATTGCTTTGTTAATTATCATAAAACACACTATTCATTACTTCAGGAGCGCTTTACAAGGGATGCTCACCATTAGAGTAGGTCTAATTAAAAATGGCAAAGGGTTTTATTGATTTTGAATCCTTTTTAAACTATCCTTCAATGCTGTAAAAACGATTTTTATTTTTGTTAATCATGACTCTAAACAAGATATTGAAAGACAACTCCCAAAAAAAAGTAAATAAAAATTATTTTATTGGCTAAAAAATATGTTGCTTTACTTCCTCAGACCGTACAATAAAAAAAATCTTGATGCAAATTTATTAACTGCTGTGTTGGGGTGTATGAAAGATAACACAGGTCAACATAAAAATGTTTTTGATTTGGTGCCAAAGAAATAAGATTTGTTCTTGTAAGTATACCCAGGAATAGGTCAGGCACCAAATGTGAAGGTCAATTTAATCGATGACTCATTTGAATACTTGGATAAAATTTGTATCAAATGGCACTTAAGCCCCTCAGGTTCTGAGCGCCTCAAGTATCTTGTATAAAGTGTACTATGTGTGTATGTGTGTTATTGCAGAGGTGTGGTGCGGAGAAGCGGCAGCAGCAAGGCGAGAGTGTCGCGGGGAAGTGAGAAAGAGTTCGACACGGCCGGAGCAGCTGCTCGCCGCCACCAACGCAGCGGCCCGGGCCCAAGACCGCCTTGACCAGGCACTGGTGAGACAAGACTTGCACTACTTATATTTTAGATCCTATAAAAATAAGGATATCCGTAAACTTGACAGATCCTTATAATTAAATTAACCAAGGTTTTTTCTTTTCCTGTTGCACCGGTATTATATAGAAAACCCTTAGAAAACCGGCAATATTTTTTGAAACATTCTCACAACTGCATATCTATTGATTTATTTTGTATTTTATGTAAGGCCATTTGGAAAGAAATATGTAAAAAAAGTGTCTCAATTAGAACACTTCTCACTACACAATGTACTGCACTGTAGTACAGGTACAATTTCCCTAAACTACATGTCACAGTTGATCCTAGACTAGGGGTTAAGTGACACACTCTTAATTGTGCAGAATTCAGTTTGGCCAACTCAAATGACAGAAATGGATTTTTTTTTACTCTTAAAAATATTGTTGTTTTTAACACAACAAAATTTCGAAAAATAACAAAGGTGTTATTTTATGTTTAAAAAAATCCATCAGAAATGATGTTTGGAAAAGTGCGTGCTCTGAGAGATATTTACAGCGCAACACCAATAATATGTAGGTTAGGAAAAAATATAGGTCTGTCAACGAAACAGACCCATTAGATATTGAGCTGTGACCTCAACATTTCTTGCCATCACTGAAGCAAGTACAGTATAAAAAGCAAGGTAACTGGGACAAAAACAACACAAAAAACTTGGCGCTCAAGGTTTTAAAAACTTCTCAAAGTGTCTTAAATGCGTTGTTTGTAACACTGTTTATTATAAATAAAAATATGTAAATCTATTGTCATTATTATGATATTGTGTAAAGTTTTTGCAAGTATGGGCAATGGCCTATAGATTGCGATAATCTTTGATGTTTATTTAGATTGGTTTGCTTGCCATTGTAATCTCGGTGTACCGTCAACAGTTCAGTTTTATATTTATCTGGCTGGTTAAATATAAGTTTGTTTATGCAGGAGGAGATAGAATCAGAGCGTCGGGGTTGGGCCCAAGAAAGACTCCGATTGGCGGCACAGGCGGAAGAAGCCCTACACAACTTGTCCTTGGCGGAGCCCCTAAACTCCACAACAGGTAACAAAACTCACTAATCTAATATTTCCTTCCATTAAGCCATTCTATAATCTTCACCGATCAGTTTCTCCAAACTTCCTCATTTAAGAGTGTTTATCTTCAATGAATAACTATTTCAGATGAAAGTGGAGCTGACGGAATGACTTCTAATGATTTGGCACTGAAACGAAAGCTAGAAGAAGCTCAGCTACATTTGCACGACATCAAGACATCGTGGAGTGGACAGATTGCAGCTCTTGAAACACAAGTACGTTTTGTCTGTTCAACTGTAATACTAAACCGTTATTATTGTAGATGGGTTGGATTTTACAAAATGGCAATTTAACCATACACACATTATAAATGAGGCCAGCGTATGTAAAACTCGTGGATTTTTCTCTGCAAGGCGGGCGAATTTTCATTAGGATTCACTGAATTTAAGTGTTGGTGACCATTTATAGGGTTTCGCCTTTTTGTAGGACTAACAACTGCCACTCTAGGTAATTTTAAAGTAAGTATGTATGTATAAATGATATTCTTCTAAATAATTATTATATATAAATGCATTATTAATAACACGCGAGACAATGAGGGAATACCCTTCACCCAAACATAAAGATCATTCATCCATGATAATCTGAAAAATAATTTCTAGCTTCTTAATAATTACTGTAAGAGAAAAATGCTTCCTCTCCCATACCACCAAAAATAATTGATAAGATATAATTTTGTCTTGATAACACCTTAATTTTTCCCGACATTGAGAGGACTTTCCTTCACCCCAATAGAAGTTATGTTTATGTGAAGAAATAATAATTGAACTCTCACAGTTGATATGAACGATTTTGGATTTATTAACCACTTTGTTCAAACAAAATACGGCGCAAAATGTTAAAAACTAAACTTTATTGGTTTGGCTATTTAAAATTGTTCAATGGATTAGATATTATGAGTTTCGTTTGTAATTTTATGTGTAACTCCGTAACCAAACACCGTACAATGGCATTGAAATGTATGAATTTTCCATTTCAACTGTTTCAAATTCAAAATAAGAATTCTTGGGTTGGTTCACTTGAAAAGTTTTTTTATTTATTAGGAATGTCGTCTATGAAAGCGGTTGTGAAATTAATTTGACACACACATAAAAAAAAACAAGTGAGTTGATATTTAAGATAAATTTTAACAGGGGAGATTTTTTGTGTGGGTTTACTTGATACTTTGTACTTTTTATGTGGATTGCTTAATTTAAATACCATTTTTATAGTTGGGCGTTTGATTTTTGTATTTAAATGTATGTGTAAAGTGAATATGAAAATATTAGTCTACAGAACAAGAGAAAGATTAAGGTTCACTAATTTATATATATGAAATATCTCACTTAAGTTCATAATATATTATAAATTATGGCTGAATTCATTATTCCAGAATGTTTCCAAGGTTTTGATGAAACAAATTGTATTAATAACTCGATCTTCGTAAAATTGTGAGTTTACTGATTTGCATAACCCTGTCCAGTTTGTTATATATATTAATATTGTTTATATTTCAGGTTGGGCGCCTGTCCCGCCAGGCGGGGGAGGAGGGGGCGGAGAGGAGGAGAGTTGAGAAAGAGAGGGACGCCCTCCTGCAGCGGGTGCGTGAGAAGGAGACGCAGCTAGAGCAGGCGCAAGCCACTCTAGAGGACAGGGAAGCCAAGGTATGTGTAACAGAGATGAGTTGACTCGTCTCCTGAAATAATGTCTTTCGGAATGTGCAATCTAATAACATATCTCGTTGCAAATAGTAATAACCATAAACGATTATATTGCAATTTATAACAGTTAAAATAAATAAATTATAGCATTATGGTATATGTTGTTTTGCAACAATTATGATTCCGATACATCATATGCACAGGTTAAGCTTCTAGGATATTCTAATGCATAGCTGATTTTCTGAATGATTACCAAAAAATCTTTTTTTTTAGTTAAGTTTCCGATTTCAAGTTATTCAATGAACTTTAACCAATAATAATAATAAATTCTTTCAGGATGGAGAATTTCATTTTCTCCAACTGATTGCTGGCATTTTGATTTTTATAGGTACTTTTGTACATGCACAGCATGTTTTTTCACTCAATGATAAATTTATGCATTTTCAAATGAATTGGAATGTTCTTAGCTAAGTTGATAACATTTAAAACATTGGACAAGAAGCATTGAGATTATGGTGAAAATAATAATAATTTTTCGATTACTAATGAATTATTGCATTACTAATTATAGCATGTTGTGTCCAAATTATGATTTCAACTACAGCGAGAATTATTGCAGCTCAATTATAACACTGAGCAAACTGCACGAATAAATCATATAACCATGCATTTTTACTTACTGTACGTATTGATTGATAAATTATTAAAATGAATAAATATTATTAAACTAATTTTATACTATGGTTCTTATCTGTAAATTGTGATTTCTGGGGGAATAGTACAAGAATAAAGCAAGTATGTATTATACATTAAATTAAACAATATGAAACGGCATGTGCGGAGTAAGTAGTAGTTTCCTCATTAGTATAACGGTTAAGGAGTATATATAAGAATCATGCATTACAGTGAAAACCCCTTATAAAGTTCCCACATATAAAGTTTTGCTTTCAGGAGCCTTATTTATTTATTTACGCCCTAATTTAAAAAAATTTAAACACATCTGAAATATTTATCGGTACAGTTCGCATAATACAGCAATGCGGTAATATAAAATTTTAATAAAAAATAAAGATAGCACAAAAAATTATGAAAATAAAAAATACAATAGCATAGAGAAATAATTAATAAATTTTAAAATTACCATTAAATCCACAAAAAAAAAAATATTTATATCCCTTTGAAAAAATAACAATCTAATAATTAATATAATAACGAATAAATAGGTTCGAAACAGTTTTATGCAATTTCTTCCAATAGATTAAATCTACTTATAAGAGGGTTTCACTGAATGGGGTGGAAGTAGAAGAGTATTTTGAGTAATAGCTGCGGCAATGCAACAGATGGCGCTCCTGGCGGCCGAGGCGGGGGAAGCGTCCCGCAGTGGCCGTGTAGAGCGCACCGAGGCGCAGGAGCAGCGCCAAGCGGCTGTGAGTCCCCCCTCCCCTTGCCGCTACCCCTCCCCATACAATATAATTAATTGCAATAAGTAGTATCTCAATCTATGCACCGCAAACCTAGGGGTCACTGTTGTCTTTATTTTACTCACTACTGCATTTCTTATTATTTTTACTGTAGGTATTTGTGAGGTATATTTTGATACTCTGGTATGCATGCTTATGTAGATACACAGAAAATATTGGAATCATTACAGGCACAGAATGAGAACATAACCTTACTAAACCGTTTCTCCAGTCATTTTTTTAGTAAAAAAAACCTAAATGTTTGAAAATAATTTTCACCAATTGATTTATTTGAATGTTAAAGGTTATTCTTATCAATGTTTTTGTTTCACGAGTTTCACATGTTACATTAAAGAAGCTGTGAGGCTCTTAGCACACTCTGGCGCTCTGATGGTTAATTACTTTCTTACAATATCAAGCAAATTATAAGAGAATTCATTATTTCTTAAGGTTTATATTTTATATTTCTGCACACAACTTAAAAATAATATGCATGCATTCAATCACTAACAATACTAATAAATGTATAGAATATGAGTACATTCATATATGTATACATAATATGGAAACAAAGACAGATGAGTCCATTTCCTTTTTTTTTATAAAATATTTTCAATGATAAAATTATAAGAAATCTTTGTCTACAAACTTTTGAGACAAAAATCTTAATTTTAATTGTTGCAACATGCACAAATAATAACATGCATTTATAAATGGTATTAGTGTGCTATAAATAAATAAAAATAAACAATAATTGGGATTGATGGACACTGCGTCTTTGCTTCTAAACCTCTCTTAAAAAAGATTTTTTGTGAAATCACTAGGTTTCTTTCTATTGTAGGCCATATTGCTGGAGCAGGCGCTGTGGAGCAAATGAGATGTCTAAACCAAACGTAACATAACATTTTAGTCCTCAAGCGATTGGTTCTCAAAGTCCTTATTTTTTTCAGGATCGGTGTTATATACCCAGTTTTTTGCCGACCAACTGATCATCAAATTACTTGACATACTAATTTTACTTTGATAAAGAGATTTTATACTTTTGTTACTTTCTTGAAATTTTATATGAACAAAAAATGTTAATGCCATTATATATTTAATAGAAGTAATGAATGTGAATCCATTTCTTTATTATTGTACAACAAAATAATATTGTGTATTATCAGTGTACTAGTACATTGAATTAAATTTGTTCTATTTTTGCTTATTGCAGTATTATAACAATGGAAACGAATAAATTTACTTGTGTCATTTTTTAAATGATCTTGTGTACTTTATAGACACAACATAACAACATTACAATATTTGCATGATATGACCAAGCTTTTGCGAATAGGCATATCTTTTTAAAAAATATTTTTTCATACGCACAAAATATTACTTATGGGGAAATTGATATATTTTATGAATTGGCACCTTTAATTATTTTCCTAGAGATACATTTAGGTATCAATACATAGTTCCTAATAATTACTATTTTTACCTAACACATAAATGCATTTATGAGAGTTTACTCCAAAATATTGATTGTTAGTATAGTAGACTGGGAAATGAGCAGCTATCAATCTACACAACTTTAATTTTTTATTAACCATGCTTGTTTTTTTGCACGTTTTATGTTTGAGCATTAGTTTTATTTTAAGTAAAAATATTAGGTTTTTTTATCATCCTAACCATGTTTGTACTTATTCTATTGAAATATAACTATGCATGCTCGAATTTGCCTTTTTTCTAAAACCGATAAACTAACCCCCATGACTATCAATCTCTCTCCTACCTCATGTGCCATGTCCTCAACAGGATCCCCCTACCTATCTCAACAATACTTTTTGTTGCACTAATTTCTTCAAATAAAGGCTTTAACTTATTATGTACTTTCATTGCTTCAATTCAAGTGCGGAAATATATATATTTTCATTAAACTCAATTCCTTTTTACAATAATTAAACTTGATTTGTTACATGAAATCTATAACTTTGAATTTTATTTTCCCATGAATTACATGAAAATTATTAATTTGATGTGTATTGGCATCCCAGGATTCCATATCTGGCAAATTATTCGACACGGAAAAGCAGCTCACCTTGTCCCAAAAACAATTGGAAGCCCTAATCTCCGAGAACGCCAATTTAAAGAAAAGCCTCGAAGAGGAAAATAAACATGTCAATATTCTAAAAAATGAAGTAGACACTCTCTCCACTGAAAAAATTCAAATGACGCAGCACGAAGAAGAACTAAATTCAATTATCCAACAAAATATAGCTCAATCTAAAAGTACGGATATCACAATAGAAACCGAGAAGATCAAATTTAATGGAACCACAAAAGAAAACGAAGTATTGAAAGAACAAATTGATAGCTTAAAACATGAATTAAATGAAATTCATGAAAGATATGATAAGTAAGTACGCATTGACATACTGTAATTAATTTGAAGGTAATAGAATATAATTTTCCTTCGGTGTTATTTTACATTTATTAAGACATTCAATAAATTTTGTAGGGAAAGACGAGACAAGGATGAATCACTCATGCGTAACGCTCACATGTCCCAGACTCTAGAGATATACCGTCAGGAGATGAGGCAGCAAGAGACGGAAATAGGAGATCTCAAGGGGAAAATCAAACAGCTAGATAATACTCTGTCACAAAATATAGAGGTTTGTAAAATACACAAACTACTTTTTTATGCTTTTGCGTATTTTATAAGTTACATATTTGTGTAATATCTACAATATACAGGTATTAAACTAGGCTAATTGAAATCACTTTTCATCCAGGAACAAAGTACAATCAGAAAGCTACAAGAAGCAGAGAAACTGAGCCAAGTGGAGTTAGAGAAAGTGTTAAATGAAAAGGAGACCGTCGTGGCTTCAGAGAAACAACTTCAAGACTGCATAAAAGATTTAAATAACCAACTATCGGAAAAAACCAAGGTGTGTTTTTATTTACTTTCTTGTAAACTTATTTGATTGATGAAACCTCACGCATTTATTAATGGTATGTGTCCTATATTATTTTAAAACTCGGGGGGGTGCAATCGGTACTTTCTAGGATCCAACCTTACTTTGTTGAACCAATGTAAAACATACTCACAGTTTCTTTTGCTTTCCAGAATATGCGGATACTGCAGAACCGACTGACCGACATGAAGAAGACCCTCCAACGGGAACTGCGGGGGGGCCAGGTGGACCCTTTGGGCTCAAGCGTGGTGGAGGGGTCCACGGAGGAACCCGATGTCACCAAGAAGTACCTCAAGCACGTTCTCATCAAGTTCCTCACCTCTCGGGAGATGGAGGCCCGCCAGCTGACGAGGGCTGTGGCGGCCCTGCTAGGGCTGACACAACAAGAGGAGCACCAGCTGCGAGACACCCTGGCCTGGAGAGGGGGCCTCAGCGCCTGGCTCACCCCTCACCCCCGTATCTCATACACATGACCTTAGATAACTCATCACCGAATAATGGACTAGGGATCATTTCTGCCAGAAACAATGACTAGAAAACAAGATGTAATCATATGATTTTGGATAGCAATTTAAACCTGTCTTCAATAAAATCAAACAGTATTACATATGGAAGTATTATGTTCTTTGTGGGAAGTTAATATTATTTTTTGTACGTACTATGGAATCAACATTACAACAGAGATTTTCACTACACTACACAATTACATATTCCATTTTTAGTATTTTATAAACTCCAGCTACTTTTGTAAATGCAGTTTGCAATTTCAATCGGTTTGTAATTCTCATAGTATGTACAATCATGATTACGTTATCCAATTAGTATTATTTACTTTTGTATGAACGTAATAATCTAAAATCTTACATAGCTATAAATGAATAACTCTTGCACGTGAAAAATGGCAGTCAATATATAATAGTTTTAACCTTAGGTGATTGTAATTTATCATAATTCCTTTAATATGTGTAATACAGTGTCGAGTGTTGAATGAATCTTGACTGATATTTTGGAAATAAAACCATTGTAAATATAATATAATAAAGCTAGGACCATGGTGTTATTTGCTTTAACTCAATTTGTATTAGTTTTTGGTATGTATATTGGTTTAAAAGACATACACAATAATCTAGTCATTATCGAGTCTACTATCCAGAAGATAAGACTTTCCGTATTTGTAATTAAAAAAATCTGTATAAGTGAATGTGTATTATAATTTTGTACATATTTTGGGACAATTTCCCTCTGAATCTTTATATTTGTTTCCAATATCTAATATCTTGTTTATAGGTTTGACAAAGACAGTTTTCAGCTATTCCACAAAATCATAAATATATTTCCTTCAATAAACTTACAGTAGACATCAATTAATGTGATAATCTGGTCAATCTTGTCAATTTTTATGGAATGGAATGAATCACAAAAAAATATGGACATTTTGATGCTTTGTTGCTAAGTTTTCACTTATACATACATATTACCAATATTTTCACAAATTGAAAAAAAAACCTCACTTTAGCTTGCAGGTGGACTTAATCGAATTGTCAGGCAATTTCCTCTTCCTTTTAGTTGTCCCTAGCCCTAGCAGTAATCTTAATTCCTATAAATTTTTCTAAATTTGCCCAAATGACATTCTAATAACCATATTATTTTATCAACAATATTGAAATCTTTATGTAAATTATGGTCTACATAAATCCTTTTTGGAAAAAAAGAAGTTTAAATGGGAAAAGCTTGCAATACTTAACCGATATTTTATGGAAAGGAAATTAAAATTTCAAAAGCTCTCATATTCAAGAATAGTTTGGCAAAATCGATTTCTGTGCATAATAAAGTCATTGATTAATCTGCCTAAGTAAAATCAGGACAAATGTAATGCCAGTAACCTCGGTATATTGTTATTCTCAAGATGCAACTAATGTCTATGTTCATCTAAAGAAAATAATTTTTGCGCAGAACCAAATATTCAAGGCAAATGCATTTTAAAGCTCTGTCACATACACACAAAATAACCAACTATTTTCCTCATCTTTTACAATTTGTAGCACCTTCTGGATTAGCAATGATAACATTTCAAGTATTTCTAGCCACTGCCCTGTGTAAAATTAATGTTGTAGTTATTTTAGATTCCTTTAACATTCATCAAGTTAAAGCTAAAATTTGAAATTTAACCATCTTATTTTTGTTTTTTTTTTGTTTACTTATTTTCTATTTATGTTACTTTGTTGCATTTTATGTAAATTATTATTTTTATTATTATTAACACTTCATTTTTATTCATCTGCTGAGCGTTACATATTTCACTGTTGTGTTTGTTTCTAAATTCTATTTTATTACAATATAACGTACTTCTGATAAGTTTCAGTATTCTTTCTTCATAGTGATAGCACAAATCTTTAGATAAATAATTATACATAATATATTTTACTGCGTTAGGGGGTCCGTAAGTGGTAAAAAAATAGGGTCACAATTTTTTTTGTAATATACCTTTTCTTAATTCCAACTTTTTGCTGTGAAAAAACAAAAAATGATTTTCTACTATTTTTTCAATCATTTCAGCCATAAAAATATTAACCAAGTTTTTTACTCTGGACAATTGGAAAAAAAATCATTGCACGACACTGGTAAATAGAGATACACTCAATTTTGTTTTACACGGAAAATACAATACATTATGTAAAGAAAAATAGGTTTCATTGTATAAAAATCACTCCAGAATGTTAAAAATACATACCCTTCGGCGCAGGCTCAGTAGTGTATGCACGGGGATGCATATTACGCTTTGTTGACCGCATTATATCAAAATCGTGTAAAAAAAGAGACCGTATAAAAACAGAATCGACTGTACTACTTCATGTACATATATAATTTTTTTTTTTGTATAATAAGCCAAATTCTGTTTTTCATAATATGTAACTATATAATACACATAACAAACTATTTTTGGGGATTATAAAATTTTCTTTATTTGTATATTTTCTGTTAATTTGCAATATTTCAGAACATTCCGTATTATAATTTGCTGTGATAGTGTTTATTCTTATTAGAAATTAAGGAACGGTCTGTCACATGGGGTCGGCGGGGATGAACCCCACCTCCCAGAAACCTTCTAAAAGGAAAATAAAATTAGCCAAAGCTTTGTTTTTATCAAAGTAAATGAATTCTTCATTTTCAGAAATGTTTATTTCCACTGTGCGAAATAAAAAATTATTTCGCTACATTTTTTAGCTCGAAATTTGGTCAAATCCCACAAATGATCGCTCCGCAGACAGTCTCGCAGTTTACTAAAGCGACAGTTTGTTGGACAAACTAAAGACTAACCACTTAACAGTGCGCAGTCTGGGGTCAGTCGGCTTTGTCAATGAAATCTTTATCGAAGAAATATGTTAACTAGATACTCCCCAACCTTTCTATTCCCCGCCTCTCCAGGGATTGTAATTTATCAAAGTGCACATAAAAATATGTCGATCCACACCATAGAAAAAGTACTTGAGGCGCCACTGGTTAAAAGTATTATTTATTTTGATATGTTTGTATTTATTTATCTTCTGTTTCTTATTTATTGTACTATGAATAAATTTGAAAATTTTTGAGAATGAGTTTTTTTTTTATTTAAACCAGTTTACAGGTCTATAGACGGCTCAATTTTATTCGCCTTAGCTGAAGAAAACATGTCAAAAATAATCGTAAAATAAAAGAACGGTCGGATGGCCGAGACTTCCGACATATTCAAAATCAACTAACTAACTAACCATCACGCCGTTTCCCCGCAGGGGTAGGCAGAGAGGACGGACCGCCATACAACTCTGTCTTGGCACACACTTCTTGCTTCATTTACATTCATACATCGTCTCATACATATTCTTCTGTTATTCTGACTTTTCACATGACCCGATTCAAGTATTTGATTGACTTGATCGTGCCATGTCTTTCTCGGGCGTCCTCGACTTCTTCTTCCATTCACTGTCCGTAAACCCCATTAGATCTGATAAGAAAACTAACATACCCCCATAGAGTTTTGGAGTTAGACTTGTAGGTTTCCCGAGCCAGGCAAACCTCATATAAGGTCAGAGGAAAAAAGATCCATACCCATACGGAATGTGGGATTGCACCTCTCAAGGTTTGAAAATAGCCATGCTGTTTCCATCAGGGCAGGGCCTGTCATCTTTGGAAATGCTGTGTGATAAAGAAACCAAATAAAATATATTTATGTTACATTTTAATCCAATGTGAATGCGGCTTTATAAATAATAAAATCATAAAAGAGCTAAAAACAAAAAATCCAAAAAAACTGAGGTAACTAATTGAAGAAATAATAATAGATACCGATGCATTATTATTTTATTACTATTTTTTATCCAGTTCCAAAAGGCACCACTTCCTCAGAAAAATAATGTTGGGCTATCCAGTGATCGCTTTGTCACCGAGATAGGAATAGGAAACCAGCACTTCGAGGACAAATATTATTCCTTCTAAGGACCGATTTTTCTGACCATTGTTACTAGATATACGATTTAACCATGTGTTCGGGGTCATTTATAACTTTAGGTCTATAAAAAAACCGTATTTTACAATACACGATGCTTAGGTTACATTGTTTCCTTAATCGAAATCTTAATAAAAAGTGAGTTTTTTTACATTCAAGCAGTTTTTTTGAACTATCATTTTTGTTTACCTGTGAAACAAGACTATTATTAATATATGGTAACATTGTCTCTTACTAGGGATGATGAAATCCGAAATGGAGTGTCACTGCGGTTCCAGTAACCGGAGACCAACAAGGAACCAATTATTTATTAATAAAAAAACAGAAAGCAGATTCAGAATCATGATTACAGTTCATGTAACCTTCAAAAAGTTTAATTTTGTATATCAGAGTAATCTGTTTGTCGGAGAAATGATATCGACGGCTTCCAGTGACCGCCGTATCACCGGCTTCTTGTAACCGAGACAGGAATATCAAACATCTCTATCTTTGTCTGACTAATTTTATTCGCTAAAATAAGTCGGCTCCGATACGACGTGCGTGCATGCTCGTCGGCGCTTACCAATCAATTGTGATTTATAACAAACGTAAATAATAGCGGCAGTCATATTCGAGACGCCAGTTGTGTCGCTTCACTGAGATTATTCTCGCGTTGTGAATGATAAAACATACAAAATATCACCTGCTTGTTTTACCGAGCCGGTCGATTCGCTAGTATTTTATTGCGCCGCCGCTCTTGACTATTCGTAAAATCGACCCCATGCGCAAACGTCAACCCTTGTCGATTTTTCTGCCCTGACAGATGTGTGACCGTGATAATATTATTTAATCAACTAAACGGTCGCGCCCGTTTTACATTTAATAATTACTCTAAACAAACGTTCAAAACCGTGCTCGGAGTGCCAAATTAAAAATTATCGATTCAGGAAAAGAGGTTGTGTGTTGAAAGGTTGTCGGTGGGCGGTGTTTAAAAGTTACCTTGTGCAAATTGAAGATTAAGTAAGATGCACGCTTTACTAGCGTTGCTGGCGGTGGTGATGGCTGTTTCTGCTGTGGCTGCGGGAATAGCCAGTGCCTTCTCCAAGGCGGCTATCTTCGCCCTTCTAGCCCTAGCCCCCGTGCTCTTCAGGTACCACGCGCGGCTCTACGTCATCTTCAAGACTCTACCACGTGATGTCAAGTAAGTTCTTCCCCCTCGAAGTACTCTCCTTTAAAATTTCCCACCTTCCTGGAGGGAATCGTGTATTGTTGGAATAATAAACGATTGCCCTTCAGCGGCGTACTAGCCGAAGGCGAGTTGGGAGAAATCTCATCTTCGTGGAAACCTCGACTAATGCCACTATTGAATATTATTGTGTGTAATAATTATATTAAGTTATTACTCGTAACCACCTATCTACGCGTTCCCGACAAAACCGGATATAGGTACACAAAGATATATATATATATGTATGTATATATATATATATGTTTATAATATATATATATATATATATATATATATATATATATATATATATATATATATGTAGAACAACGTAACGTAGTCCTTAAAAGGACTTTTTTAACTCCTGACGTTTCGGACAGATCACACTGTCCGTCTGAACTGAAACGTCAAAAAGTCCTTTAAGGACTGTTACACGGGTAAACCGAGAAAATTGGGGGTTAATTAACATATATATATATATATATATATATATATATATATATATATATATATATATATATATGTTATGATTAAGGTTATATATATATATATAAATATATATATATCTGCGGATAGGTAAAGTTTTTCTCAAGTACCTCGAGTCAATATCTTCCCAGTAATTCGATTAACCCGCATATAAAAAATACGATTTTTTTTAAACAGATAATATTCTACATTGTGTAATAATTAACAATGAATTCCCCTAATAATGAGTCCCCGACGTAGATTCCTGTTTACACTTTGATTTTCAATTGTTATTATTTTGTCGTGAATAAATAATAAATTCCCAGCCAGTAAAAAAAGGTATTACATAGATAACACTTTGTTTTTATTAATGTACGTATCATTCACCTTTTCAGAGGATTTATTGTGTTGACGGAAATTATTTTATTTCGGAAAACCTACAGTTGTTTACAGAATTTTATAAAAAGTGATTACTATGTTGCATTAACCAGTGAAGCTTCCGCTAATATACAGGGTCCGCCAAATAACTTTTTTTTTTGAAAAACAGGGCGCAAAACATCGAGTGTAGCTTCGGCTGTGTGGCACGTAGCGCCGTCCTGTTGAAACCAAATGTTGCCAATATCCTCCTCTTCAATTTTTGTGAACAAAAATTCGTTCAACATGGCCCGATAACGATCGCCATTGACTGTAACGGCCACTCCTTGCTCATTTTCAAAGAAAAATGGCCCAATTATGCCTCTGGACCAAAATCCGCACCAAACAGTGACTCGTTTTGGGTGTACCGGCTTTTCAATGTATGCGTGCGGGTTTTCTGTGCCCCAAATACGACAATTTTGCTTGTTTACATACCCGCCAAGATCAAAATGAGCTTCATCCGAAAGATGATTTTTTGGCAAAATCGGCATCTTCTGTAAGTCGATCGCAGGCCCACTCAGCGAAGCGAAAACGCATTGATGGTCAGTTGGCTTCAACTCCTGAACCAATTGGACTTTGTATGGCGTCATACCAAGGTCTTTATGCAAAATTCGTCTCAATGATGTCTCCGAAATGTTCAATTGTTGAGAACGACGGTGAATTGATGTTGATGGCGCTTCACGCACACTTTCTGCCACAGCATCGATATTCTCGGGTGTACGCACTGTTTTTGGCTTTTCACGCTTTGGTTTATCGATGAGGATGCCAGTTTCTTTCACTTTTTCACAAGATAACGAACATACGGAGCTGACGGTGCTTCTCTTCTTCCAAAAACCGTACGCAATTTTCGCACACATTCTGCAACATTACCATGATTTTCAAAGTAATGTCGCAATATTTCCCAGCGTTGTTCAAGCGTATACACAACCATATTCGCTCAGCGGAAGGATAAAACTAATTATCTGTCAAATCAGACATGAGCTAAGTGTTACCATTCACAAAATAAGCACTAGTTGAAAAAAAAAAAGGTATTTGGCGGACCCTATATATAAATATTTATTTTTTATATTTATATTATTTATATTTATTTTATATATTTTAAACTAAAATGGATAATGAAATATTCAAAATAATAATAATTTCAGAATTATAAACAAATAAGAATTATATCTATGTATGAAGTTGAATAAAACTGTATAATAAATAATACATCATAGAATGTAACCCAAGACGATTAATATAAACAAGAAAAAATAAAATAAAAAGGAACACAACATACTGTGTATATCAGAAAATAGAGACAAATAAATGACATACTTATCTTAGATCTGTAACGCACAGCAGTGGTAGGGAGGTAATAATTAACCTTGTTATTTGATCATGTCCCGTATGCATGTATTAAACTGAACTGTGGATATCTGGAAAAAATGCAAGGCTGATGTAAGCCTAAAGAATAGGATTAAGAAAGGGATGCTAAATGGTTTGGGCATGTAGAGCGCATGAACGATGAAAGGAGTGTGAGAATTATATATCTATGACGCGAAATTGAATGGAAAAAAAGAAGTCGCGATGCCGTAGAAAGACATGGCACGATCAAGTGAATCAAATACTTGAGTCGGACCATGTCAATAGTCAGAATAACAGGAGAGTATGTATGAATGTGAATGAAGCAAGGAATGTGTGCCAAGACAGAATTGTGTCACGGTTTATCCTCTCTGACTACCCCTTCGGGGAAACGGCGTGATGCTTAATTAGTTTTACTAAATTTAGCAAGTTTACCGGTATTTTTTTTACGTGATTTAAATTTATAGTTTTGAAATTATAGTGGTCAATTTAAAGAATTTGGCACGAAACATTTATTTATTTATTATTATTGATTAAAGATATATAAAATATGTTACAATAAAAGTGTCGTGTTTTTGGGACGTCCATGTAACCCCTTTTTGCGCAACAAATCAACTTTCGTGATGTACGCTTCCAAATCATTCAGCGAATTGATACGAAGTCGCGCCCGTCACAAGCCCCGACGTGGTTCTCGTTCTCAGACTGACTGGAAGCGGTGACGGGTGACGCGCTGTGGACGAAATAGCCTAGCAAATTAGTATAGCGAATGGTATGCGGCAGGACCACGTCAGGACTTTTGGCTCCTTGTAATGTAAGTTTTAGTGTTTATGTCGTAAAGACCTCTTTTTATTAGAATTGTTGCGAGACGGATGGAAGTTTTGGAAGGAGATGAGGAAGTACATGGCTATTCATATCTGGCCACGTGGATCTCTGACTGTGGAAAGGGGTGACGTGTTGTTGATGAAATAGTTGAAGTGAATGGTATGCGGTAGAACCACGTCGGGACTGTGGCGCTGTGTCACGTTTTACGTCGTAACGGTATATTCATTTGATACCGCATTTTTACCGATTTGTATCAACCCTTTTACTATACTATATATTCAAATTTCCGAGCGTATTGATCAGTTTCTCGGTCTTGAATACTTTCTCGTTCTGGCATCGCATCATCTATGTCCACATAACACACATTATATGACCCCTGGAAGGGCTATATTCACAGCTGCGGTGGCGTATGAAAGGTCATGCTTCAGCTCAGAGAGCAAGTATTTCCGGTGCCTTACGCGCCCTTCAGGCCCTTCTGGAGGGACTGTTAGAACCCTTTTGTAGAACTGAAACAGGTGTATCCCGGTTTTCAGTGAACCGAAGGGTGAAGGGTACCTATAAAATTCCTTTGGAAAGATTGAAAACAGTGTAACTTGATTCTCAGTGGACCCAGTCAATGAAATACACCGAAGCTATTTCAAACATGTTATAAGGAAGAACTTATATAATATATTTTACAATCGGAAGGTCAAGTCTTTGTTAAAATTATAATGGTATTGTTTTATCGTTGTTGACTAACTTGCAAATTAATTCTACCAAAATAAAGACTAATAATTTGTGCTATCGTAAAAATGTGAATTTGTTTAAATAAGCCCTTATAAAGTTTAGCCAATCGCGGGACCTTTTTATTGTAAAAACAGTTTACAGATTAAAATATTTACATGGAACATATTAACTTGACATGTTGCTCCTCAATTTGTTGTAGATGAGCTCGTGCTTAGGTTAGTTTTTTAATGTGATTACCGCACAAGAGTCCCAAATGCCTAGAGCTAGTGAAACTATGGCAATGCCGTTTTTTTATTAAGTATGTTGTGAGGCTGAAGGAAGTTAGAGAAGGAGAAGGAAAAATTAAGTTCAGGAAGTACCCGGTTATTCACACCTGTTCACCAAACATAGCTAAAGCCACAGTCATTTCAGCCGTACTTACGTAAGCAAATATTTATTAGTCGACATGTACCGAACTCAACGCAATGAAACATATCTCTGTATCGATTATTCTGTTGACCAGTGATTACGGTTCGTTTAAATAAGCGAACAGCAGGTTTTAAAGAATAAACACGACTGAAAATATAATCACCCCTAGTGATAAATGCACGGTGCCTATAGGAACCGCCGGCACACGACGGGTTAAATTGCCGCAGTGCCTCAGAATGCAAAGAACCAATCACAATTCAACAAGTATAATAGAATTTTGAAACAATTTGTGGAAAAACTTAATCAACTAATCAGGCATTAATTTGGCTTTTGGCCTCGAGTCTATTTTGAATGTTGATAATATTCATAGGTAAGTAGGTAGTAGTGATGGTGACGCACAGAGTTGCGAATAATCATCTTGGTTATATAAATATGATATTCCGATAGAGAAGGCTTCCAGGTGTAGTCGGGTGAAATCCAAGCCCGAGACTCAATCCGGTAATTGGATGAAACGGAGAAACCTCGGTCAAGCGCGAAGCTCCTCAAGCGGCGCGGCTTCCTGGCGGGGGCGGGGTGAGCGGCGCAGCGCACAGCCCGGCTCGGGTCGGGCCACATCATCTCACGCCGCCGCAGCGCCACGGCTACAGCCGGAGCTGCGACTGTCGGCAAGAAGGCAACTCTTGCCACTTGCCAACGGGACGCTGGAGGGCAATTCCTTACATTGGCAACGTTTCCGCTGGACAAATTAGGCACATGCCGGAAATAAAACGAAATAGAATAACAGAAAAGTACGTGAGCGACGATGTATGAATGTGAATGAAGCAAGAAGTGTGTGCCAAGACAGAGTTGTGTGGCGGTTCCGCCCTCT
This sequence comes from Drusus annulatus, assembly GCA_022651775.1. NCBI lineage: Eukaryota > Metazoa > Arthropoda > Insecta > Trichoptera > Limnephilidae > Drusus > Drusus annulatus. The sequence goes on from JAGWCC010000282.1 coordinate 474,015, forward strand.
TCGCCCATCCCTGCGGGGAAACGGCGTGACAGTTAGTTAATTACAAAGTACGAAATATTTTGGATTAGTTTTGCAAAACCGATGGTTGAAGATTACTAAAACTCGGTTCTAATAGGTTTATTCGCGTGAATTGATGTCGATCACATTTTTATTCAAAACATAAGATCAAAGCTCAGCACCCAAAATGGCGCTAAACGTCACTTTGTAGCATTCTAATACAAGCAATACAGCACATGATTTATCTGTAAATTCTACATAGCCAGTTAGGAAAATCTCTAAGGTTTCCAGTGAATAAAAATGATAAGCTGTAATCTTTTAAATTCTATGAAAAACCTACTAAAATTTCAATAAAAGGTGCAGTTTGAAAACCAGCGCAGCCATTTTCGCACGTTTTACCTGAAATTCCAGTATGAATTTCACGAATAATTTTAAAGATTACTGTTTAAAATTTGTATTCACTGCAAACCTTAGACATTTGCCTAACTACCCGTATAGAATTAACAAATAAATCATTTGTAGTGTTGCTTGTATTAGAAAACCAAAAAGTGTGTAAAACTAAAAGTAATATATTAAGAAAACATATTGGCATATTCGTCAAGTGTTGTTCCTCCAGCTTCAGGGGGCGCCAATATTTTTTGTCTCCTCTCGTCACTTTTTCTTAAGAGTCTCCTCTCAAATAATAAATGTATAATGGGGAGTGTTTTTTTTTTAGTTCATCAACACGAATAGCATAGTAGTAGTTCCCTCTCCCTCTTTATCACATACATGTCTTCTACCCCCATCCTCCTTATTACGTGACTGTTTTATGAATGACCCGTAAATGCCCCCCTCTCCACTCGTATCCAATCATCTCGCCAAAGCGGCGGATTAGATTTAGTACAGAATTGACCCCCGAACGGACATTGAACCGGTACCCCCGTACTTGGCTATGTGGGTGTGTTGATGTAGATGCAGCCAGTTCCTTCCGCTTTGTCCTCTAAGTCAATTATTTTCTTTTATTGATGGTTTAACACGTTCTATACAATTTAGTACCGTACAGAATATTTTGAGTGTATCGACATTATCTACTAAACTAACACCGCGTACCGTATTACGATATGAGGAGATCCGAAAAGTAAGCAAGATCGATGTATCCATAATATTGCAGAACTTCTGTAAGTAAGTAAGGATGTAAGAATGTTCTCCGTCCGCGCTAACTTTACATCATCGAGTCGTATAACTTACGTCAGCGGATTTTGAGGTTATTTACTCTATATTTGCGTTGATTAAAAAACTTGCAGTGGTTGATATGTGCCATGCGTGAATTTTCAAATAAGACCAAACAAAGATTATATAACATCGCTTTTCAGAGGTATTTCAACAGTTTTAAATATTTTTGACCAACCTTAGAATTTTCACATTTTTAATGAAATAATGACATAACATCAACAAAAAGTTTACATCATTATTTGGGCAATCTGATATAATCTGCTCTTTGATATTTTGACTTTATAAATCATTTTAATCGTGTATTTTTTTTTTTTTTTTTTTTTTCTTAAAAAGTAAGACAAACATTCCCGGGCTACGAATAACCTGACAATATTTGAAAAACTCCTACCGCCATCATACAAAGCGGAAGATGTTGCTTGTGCAATGATGGAGGACTTAGGCAGCAGAGGAATTGAACGCACGACGCCCTGGTGGGAATCCGACGCGTTCTCCACTCAGCTACCGACCGGTCTTGATGTTGTTTTGATTAATGTGTTCAAATATGTTTATTAAAAATGTCCGAATTCCATGTGGGCGGTAACTAATATGCTATCCAAAATCCTTTAACATATCTTTGTCTCTTTTTATCGAGTCAGTATAAATTCAACCGACCTGACCACACTGTTTCGCAAAGGTACCTCTCCACATATTCCTACTCCAAGCATGAAACATTGGAAGAAGAAGTCGAGGACGATAATCAAATATCTGAATCAAGTATAAGGCAATATATGGACGATGCAAGAAGTTTGTGCTAAGACAAATTTGTTCGGCGTTCAATTATTTATCTCTGCCTACCCCGGCGGAGAAACGGTGTTTACGTTTGATGTAAACTGTCATCAAAATCATGTTTTACAGGTTCAGTAGTTATGTAGCTACACACTTTCACTCGAACCATGATTTACTTTACTGTCGGCCGAAGTGGTAGACACTCCAAGTATCGCCCTGGTAAAAGACCATTATTCAAAATCGAAATAAAAGTAGCCGTATTTGGTGACCAGATCTAAATAGCTAGGTATTTCCCAACCTTCGTCATCCCATCTCCTTCCTCTCCACACTACCTTCGGCCTCGCAACATACCCTAATTTGACGTAGTTATGGAGCGAGCGTCCAACCCACAATTTGGCAAAATCGAGTTTTATATGTTTTCCTTTAGATAAATACAAGTTTTCTATCTGCTGAAAACACCCAAAAGCAAAAGATTTTTAGTAATTTATTTTTTTACTAACCCACATTGCAGATGTTTTACTTAAATTGAAGTTTAAAAACATTAAAGTGTAGGATAACATAGGAAATACAATTATTTTTTAAAAAAATACATATAAATACGTATGATAGATTATAAATTACCTATTTATAATAATTCTCATAAAGAAAAAAACACTGATATTCACTTTACAAATGCAGTTTTATGCATTTGTGTCGTCATATTTTCAAACGCTCTTTTCTCAGTTTCATCTCTTTGGGGTTGGATGCTTTCTGCATACCTACGTCTAATTGGGGATGCCATATCCCCACTGGCTCAGCACAGTTGGGACCTTGGAGTAATAATATATGGAGAGAGAGCCAATTCTTTTTACCCAACCTATACAAATTTGGGATAAATCACTTTCTCCGGGTTTTTACGTCATACGCCATGCGAAAGAAAGAGACAACAAATTTCCCAAATTATAACACCGCTTTAAAGTATTGTAAGAATGTTCTTCGTGTCCCACGTCTTCGTTGACTCCGCTCACGCGTTTTGATATGCGACATAAATTGACATAACTCAACGGGCTAAAATAAACAAAAACATTATGCGGACATGGGCTGTGAATGGATGTATAAATATCCTAGCCCTAGTCACGCCCAGGTCTAGCAGAGCCCGCAAAACTCATCAAAACTGACTACAGCAGCGCTCCCTCTTGTATATTTTTGCTCTGAGGTTGGCACTCTTGTGTGGTATTTACATTTAAAAAATAATACAAAGTGTGTAAAGCTGTACACATTTTTTTAGTAAATCGATTTAAGTTCTCCGTGGAATCTCACATTTTGTGTACATAATTATTTATTTGGTAAATATTTTTATCAAGTACCAAAATTTAAAAAAATAGATTGCAAAATAACTTTACCGCATTTATGTACGTTTAAAGTTTGACTGGCTTGCGGGAAATCCAGCCAACCTGTGGTTAGTGCCTTAGAGTAACAATATAGAGAGACCGTCCTAATATGAATCAAATCGTTGACATACGCGCAAAATACAGCTCTCTCTTTATGCTCGGTTCTATAAACATATGAGAAAAAGAGACAAACAATTGCTGTTAAAAATGTACGATTTGGGGCGGGCTAAACGCCGTGTAAGCAGTTTTTTTGTGAAGAAACTTCAGACTGATTACTTATGTCAGTCGAGCCGACAGTAAAATGTGCGTAAAAATATCATAACTCAAGTGAATTTAGGGCAAACTTAAAAAAAACGATATGGCTATATGTGCAGTTGATGGATGCTTCAACCGAAGTACAATAGGACCAAAAAAAAAAACAGTTTTCATAGGTATGTATCAAAGAATTCGTCTTTTTTAGTTTGATTTCAAATATTTAACATCCTAACCTACAAAACAACTAGTAACTTACACCAATATTTAATCAATCTTTGCACTATTCCTTTTAATATAATAAACTTCCGTTTGAAATGAGTTTTAATGCATTTTTAATATGTTTTACTTAGACAGATAAACGATTCTAATATATTTTTTTAAGAACGGGAAACCCCCTTTTCGTTCGGCTTCTGAATGTATCCCGGTCTCTTTCTTTCTCATGGTACCAACGCTAAATTGTTGGCGAACAGATAAAGACGGAATAATTTTTGTCTTTACGGTTTTCTTCGCCTTCCATTGGCCGGCAGTTTATAGGCCATACCTCCTTGGTCAAGCTTGGTCATAATAAGTCTCAAGGTTACTCTAAGGTTAGTGCGAAGGGGCAAGTACGCACAACAAAAAACCACACGTTTGAGAAACTTTTTTCTCTGCCTCTATCTTTTATCCTAGAGTTGTCTACGGTCCACGTATGGTGTTAGGGAAACATGCGCATATTGTGCGGATATCGACCCGGCTTAGGCTAACGGCTGACACAGCTGACTGCCAGCGAGAAGGAGAATGTCAAACGGTTCTCTGAATTATTCAGCATTGAGGTTGATGAAATAATAATGATGATTCGTTCTGGGGCATGGCGAATGTATGCATTCAATAGTTTTTTTTTTATTTCAACAGCAAAGCAGAAAATCTGTTGTTCCACTAAAAACACTTGAACGGTTAGTTATAATGTCGTTTGCACAGGTTTTTCTGTCTGGCTTTATAGGTCGATAGAACTATTTTTAGCTTGCAATGTCATTTCCATTAAGAGCTATGAAGCTTTGAAATATCTATTTATTTGTCGTATAATAAGAGAAGTCGTCATAATATTGGTTTTTTCAAACTGTTCAATGAGAAAAAAAAACTCTGGCGAAGCCGGGTAGTAACTACTGCTGTAATATTTATGTAAGATTTTCCTACTTATAGCTAACCTAGGAATTATATAAATTAATTAGATCATACCTCTAATTGAAGAAATAAAATACATACCTTTGTGTTAATAAAATAACGCCTTGATTATCAAAAGAAAAAAGAAACCCGACGACCTCCGTGACCGAGCGGTTAAGATCCTCGGCTAGGAATACAGGGTTAAAATCCCGGCGTGGGCAAATACATTTTATTTAATTAATATATGTTATTTCCCATTTCATTCATAAAAAAGAATCTTTAGTATATTTGTGACACGTTCTAAAGTGGTAGATACTCTCAGTATCACCTTGGTGTAAGACCACCATTAAGAATCTAAACGTTGTTTGAAATGGCATTAGCTGTGTTTGGTAACCAGGTACTACCCAACCTTCCTCTGGCTACTTCCTTCAGCCTCACAACATACCCTAATTGTGGATGTCATAGTCCCCCTGGCTCTGGGCAGTTAAACTCTGGTGCGGTATTCACATTAAACGTTACATTAGTATGGATAACTTTTTATTTGTTCAACGTTTCTCAACTAGCGCAAATGCTCATTGTCCTTATAGCAAAGTTGATTCTTGAAACAGAATGCAAAACAAAGGAGCAATGTTTACACGCAAAATAATTTATAAGACAATCTCGATGACGCCTCACAAAGTCACAATGTAAGCAATTCTTCGATAGTCGAATGGCAATAACATACTACGTACTTTTAATAACATTTAGCAGATAATATAACAATAACCTCGACATTCTTTTTTTTAAATTTCATTGTTCTTCGACCCTGCCAATTTACAATAAAAAAATAACGGACAGGATTGTCATTATCACGCACGGATTATAAATGTTTCCACTTCCTCGGACGTGAGTCATGAGTCGCTTCTGCTAACTGCACACCACTCACTGCATGGCCCGTCTGCAACCAAAGGTCATCCATCACCAGCAGAAGTGTTGGTTGCCAGAGAGCGTATTTATATATTTGTTTGGTTCCTTTATTCCAGTCATAAAGGCGTACTGTTGGCAACTCAGTTGTTAACTACTGTCCCCCTTTCACATAAACGACGCACAACAATAATTATTTTTGGACCATTTTTACTCACTTTGACTTCTCAGTTGACGTTTTGCCTCTATCATTTCATATTATCTGTCTCTTTCTCTATGTTCCTTTGTTATAATTTTAAATGTTATTCTATTGTTTTTTTCATTGTTCTCTTATTTTATTTTATATTGTGTTCTCCCTCTGTATGTACGAGGCCTGTTCAAAAGAAAAGGTGAATTTTGAATTTTCGCGGGCTGTGTACATTTGATTATCAATTACTTTTTTGTTATGTTGGTACACATATGTTTATCATATGTTAGCATTATCAGCCATTTTGGATTAGTGGTTTGTTTTTGACAACTGGAAAGGTTAGTCATGTTTTTGTGTGTTCTTCGATTTTTTACTTTTGAAAAAAAATGGATCAAAGAATAAAATCCATGGTTTGTTTTTCCACAACTCCAGGACGCTCATCGTCATTAATATCTTCTCGGCCTTCTGTAAAGCGCTTGTACCACTTATAAACACTTTTTTGAGACAAAGTAGACTCGCCGAATGCCACAGTCAACATTTTAAGTGCGTTGGAGCACTTTATTCCATTTTTAACGCAAAATTTAATACATATTCTTTGATCCATTTTTTTCAAAAGTAAAAATCGAAGAACACACAAAAACGTGACTAACCTTTCCAGTTGTCAAAAACAAACCACTAATCCAAAATGGCTGATAATGCTAACATATGTGTACCAACATAACAAAAAAAAATTGGTAATCGAATGTACACGGCCCGCGAAAATTCAAAATTCACCTTTTCTTTTAAACAGGCACATGTTGGTTTCTCAGATAAGTTTGAGAAATCGGAAGTTAGGAAAGTAGCCTATCGTCAGAAAAAAATATTTTATCTTTGCAAAATATACATATATACATACCGACTTGTTTAGGTGAAAGGCGTCATTCACTCATAATCACTAGGGCCTAAATTTCCTTGCAAAAAATGTGGAATAACGTCGATATTATAATTTTTATGTGATACCTCACAAGAGCGCCCCTGTCTACGATAAACGAGTACGTACAGGGAAACTATATTTTATTATTTATTTTTCCTTTTTTTGTTCTATTTTTATAAATACATTGTAATGTGTACCACATCGAAATACGAAAATTACCAGGAAACCCGATAAAGAGTATTCAAATTCACATAGTAAGTATTTAATTCAAAACATGTGTCGAGGTCCAGAGAATACGTAATTTGCTACATACTTAAGTTTGTTTTGTTGTATTCTCCGTACAAATGGATTCAATGTACTATTTTGAATTTGAATGACGTTTGTTTTTTCTGGGTTCTGCGGAATTTTAAAATTATTTGTTTAGCTCAAATATATGCAAAAAAATCAATTAGTTATTCCTCACTTCAAAGTGTATAAGTATCGTCACGTCGTATAGAAATATTTTCAGATAATTTCATACGAGTTCTCAACCTTCACTCGGTAAAATGAGTTTGTGTGATGTCTACAATATACATATGAAAAAAATACTAAAAACATACATTTTTTATAAATGTAGCAGCAGTCGATGCTTCCAAAAGTGCTCTACCGGTGTCATAAGAAACATTGTCATTGATAAATGGAATATGATCGTAAGATATTGGCCATTTATCTAATAACATAACAATCCAAAAACGGGGAGAGGCACAATTCCCGAGACTTACATTTGGATTAATTCTGATGAATCTGTAACAAATATATCAAATGTTTTCCGAGGATGTACTCGGAATGTAAGTAATTTATATTTTCATAGAAAGCAATCACTTTGTGGTTTGACATATTTAATTAAAATTAAATAATAACTTTGTATAAGACCACATATTTAATTTGATTTTTTATGACTGGCCGGTTTCGCTTAGCCTAAGCATCATCAGGGTACAAAATTAAACCAAACAAAAAATAATAAGTGTGTGGTTATATATACTCGTAGTGTACACACAGAGGGAGAACACAATATAAAATAAAATAAGAGAACAGTAAGAAAACAAAAGAACAACGTTTAATTGTGTCCTCTTAAGGGTCAGCACCCAAAATACACACTTTTTGGCTTTCAAAACTACAAATCTGTTAATTCTGTACGGGTAGTTAGAAAAATGTCTAAGGTTTCCAGTGACTACAATTCTTAAACGGTAATAATTTAAATTATTTATGAAAGGCATACTAGAATTTTAAGTAAAACGTTAAAAAATGCCTTTGCTGGTCTTTAAACTGCACCTTTTACTGATATTTTAGTATGTTTTTCATAGAGTTTAAATGATTGCAGCTAAACAAATGTATTCACTGAAAACTTTAGAAATTTTTCTAACTACCCATAGACAATTTGCAGATAAATCATTTGTATTGCTTTGTATTGCTTGTATTAGAATGCTACAAAGTAACGTTTAGCACCATTTTAGGTACTGAGCCTTAAATAACAATATATCATTCTGATGAATGTCGTAGTGTGCTTGTTAGAACCAAGACTGTCAGTAGTCGCTTCCTGATGAGAATAATTATGAACAGTTTGTATAATTACTAAGTTTTCGTGTGTATTGTTGGACCTCGCGCTAGTGTTCGACATATGGAAAACAGAATCTTTCTTTATTCTAGGAGTATTCCGCCGGAGACGCATTATCTGTTTAAACCCATTCTCTGCCAGATTCGCCACAAAAATTCAACAGAAGATATGAGCACTTAAACATTATTGGTAAAATGTTTTTGATTACGTCTACCGATCCTTCTGAAACGTCCTTAACTTATGTAATGTTTAATTAAACGTAACTACACTTTTCACGTTTAACGGTGACACCTTGACGGCTGATCATAATTTCACCAAACGTTGAAACGGGCCGAGAATCGGCGGTTCCGTTAAAATTTAAAAAAAAAATGACAATGATACTACTTGTCGAACAAATGTGACGAAACAACTAGGGCTTAATGTTTTCTTCAAATTGTATATTCTGGGGGTTTTTCTGGAAAGAGTTCATTCAACTATTTGATTAGATTGGGTTTCAACTGTATTTTGGTTTGAAAAATTATTTGACATTTTACTTTTTAAAATAACTTATCCCTTTGGTAACTTAAAATAGGACTAATATTCACCTAATTTGTTATATTGCTAATAGAACCATTTACTAAAAAGTTACCAAACGTTAAAAAATATATATCAGTGGGGGGGTATATATATATATTTAAATTATTGAATTCATGTTTACGTGGAATTACACCAATTTATTGAATTATTATTTTAAAAGCGCAGAACTAGCGCTGCCCCGAGTTGAGGTTTTCAACTACGTGAGACGGGAGACTATTGTATGCGGACGATGCGGTGCTGATTGCTGACAGTATGGAAGATCTACAGTTTCTCGTGTCTAGGATGAATCAAGTATGTATGCAAAATGAGTTGATGATGAATGTAAGTAAGTCCAAAGTCATGGTGTTTGAAAGAGAGAGTACGAGAACTGCGTGCAATATAGTTGTGAATGATGAATACTTGGAGCAAGTGGATGAGTTTGTGTATTTAGGAAGTATCTTTACGAGAGACGGAAAGGCTGATAAGGATATTGAAAGAAGGGTGAATGCAGGAAACTCCATTAATGGAGGACTGAACGCTGTTGGCGCAAATAAGAAATTGTCCAAAGAAGCGAAGCTAGCAGTCCACAATGGAGTGTTTATACCAACCCTGATGTATGGCAGTGAGGCATGGAACTGGCAGAGGAAGGATGAAAGTAGACTGAATGCTGTGGAAATAAGATCTTTGAGACGTATGTGCGGTAAAACCATGTATGACCGTATTAAAAATGTGGATATCCGGAAAGAATGCAAGGCTGGTGTGAGCGTAATGAATAGGAGACGCTTAGATGGTTTGGGCATGTAGAGCGAATGAACGAAGAAAGGAGTGTGAAAAGAATATATGATGCGAAAGTGAATGGAAGAAGAAGTCGAGGACGCCCAAGAAAGACATGGCACGATCAAGTAAATCAAATACTTGAATCGGGTCAGGTAAAGAGTCAGAATAACAGAAGAGTATGTATGAGACGATGTATGAATGTAAATTAAGCAAGGAGTGTGTGCCAAGACAGAGTTATATGGCGGTCCGTCCTCTCTGCCTACCCTTGCGGGGAAACGGCGTGATGGTTAGTTAGTTAGAGACGGGAGATTTATTAATGTGAGCACATTGTTTAACAAAGTTAAAATACACATTTTCTTCTGCAAAAGTTACCATGCAAAGGCTTAATTTCTCGTCACTCTTAAAACAGAATATGCCAAAATGGTCGCGATAGTAGGATTGAGTGCGTTTAGTGAACATAAACAAAAAAAATATAGCAGGACAAACGTATAGAACAGTTATAGTAGATTAAAAACAGGCAGAAGAAATCTCTTTGGATAAAACGATTATGACATCAAAAAAAGGTTTTATGAAAATGAAATTATTAACGAAAAATTTACGGTTTTTGTATTCGTATTCTTTTTTCTTTGGATGGCACAGCTTTCCAGCCTTTCTGTCTTCGAGGACTGCACGACAAAGATACATACATAAATATTTACTCGCAACATCCAAAATTTGGGGGCTGCTTTTTTCATAAAATTATGAGATCAATATTTTTCTTCGTGTATCAAAGGAAGTGCACTGGTAATGCGGGGTTAATTTTCAGATGATTGACTTATTAATAGCCCGTACAACATTATTATCTCGAGCACTTTTGTACCCAGTCTAGCCGTCTGTCTCCTCGTGTCGCGATGCGATGTCTCCTGAATGTAGATCTCGTTAATATTTAACACCTCGGCCGAGTGGGGCCCTCGCCCCTCACGTGGCCAGGACTGGTGGTGCGCCACTGTCGTTAATATAATATTCAAGGTGAGTTTCTTGTCCGACAATCGATCGCTTTGGATTGTTTTATGTCGTTTGAATGCCGCTTTGTTATACATAAGTCTCAACTGTAGGTTCATTTCCTGTAGGTTTATATGTAGGTTCCGTCTTCACCCTTCCCCTTCACACAAGCGACAAAATCATTGTATGGGGTGGGTTGTGTATTATTAAGCCATACATCGAGAAAAAAGTAGCTCTGCCAACCTAGTATAGATTCATTGTAATTCCAAATATAATGTTGGAGGTCAAATCGGGGGCTTATGATCACAGGGGCCTATCTTATATCCAAAACCCGCAGAGATAGGCCCCTATGATCCTAAGCCCCCGAAATGTAACCTAGTTTCTCTATCTGAGGAAGTGGGATCGTATCGATCATATTGGGGGAATCCTTGGTTGAAAAATAATGAAAATACTACAAATATTTACAGTATATTTCCTAGTATTAAGGGATGATTTTTTTTTATATAAGAGGGAGTGAACACTAATTCACAAATCAGGAATGTTCGTTTTAGTGAAAACGTACATTATACTGTCGGTTCTCTTGGGATGTTAGGCAGAACGCTTCCCTGGCGATGGTCATGCAGCGGAGCAGCTTGTAGGGCTCCACATAGTTGCGTATGGCATGCTGCCTATGGCGGAGAATGATCGGTCGTCTTGTTGTCCCTGGCGGTATTGCCGGTGGCGTACATAGTTGCCCTCCTTCGCTGGCCATTTTTCCGAGAGAACACTCTTCTCTTTCTTCATACTTCCTCCAAGAAATTTGGAGGTTCCGATCTACTGAATCGAACCCGTTAATCACTCCTTACTCACCTCCTCGAAAAAATCCCTCGGCAAGCCGTCGCCAGTTTTACGGCGGACTGCGAACCACCCAGTTCCTGTCTTCTGCGCCGCTTCTTATTATCGACGTCCGCGCTGTGCATTAATAATAATAATAATATTTGGACGATTTGTATAGCGCCGTTTTTGTGAAAAATCACCTCAAGGGCGCTGTACAGATCTTACTTTCTATCATTACATACATTGTGTTGTGTGTTGTACGGATAATGGTATAGTGCGGTAAGTACTCGATAATAATACTTGGCTAATTTATGTAGCGCCATTTTTGTGAAATATCACCTCAACGGCGTTTTACAAAACTATTTACAAAAACTATGGCTAAATTTACCGTAAAACTATCTAAATACCTAAAGCTATAGCGAAAATTGCCTTATTCATATTTACATTTGTCGCGGGCTGTGAAAAATTGTCGAACTTTTCTCGGGTATTAATGAATAAAAACTAGAAATTAAAACATGGAAATGAATAGAGATATACGAGTATTTATATTATGGTCTAAATCTTCGTTTGTATCCTTGAATTCGTAATAAATTTCTGTTACGTGTGTCGTTTATGAGAAAGAGGGAGAGGGTACAACGGAGTTATCAACAGTGGCCTTTATTATGAGAGGTAATAATACATATAAAACGTTTTTTGTGGGCACTTTAATCCCATTGCGCAAAATTCCCCCCACCTCCACCTGGTATCGATCAGGTGGCGAATGTCTGGGATCAATTAAAGGCTGATTCACACCAACGTCCGGTTCCGCTCAGTGCCGATATTGTTCCGCAATAGAGCTTATTGATATGGTATGAATATCAATCAAGGAGTATGTGCCAAGACAAAGTTGTATGGCAGTATATCCTTCTAAGGATATACTGCCACACAAATTTGTCTTAGTTGGTGTGATTTTCAACGTCAGTTCCGCTCAGTGCCGATATTGTTCCGCAAGAGAGCTTGTGATATGGTATGAATATCGATCAAGGAGTATGTGCCAAGACAAATTTGTGTGGCAGTATATCCTTCTGCCCACCCTTGTGATATTTAACTACTTAGTTAGTTAAATAATTATTTTGGATTGTAAAAATACTAACATCGCAGATTTTTTTTATCAAAACCATTTTTTTTATCACTAAATAATATTTTTATTAATTATTAAAAATATTATTTAGTGATAAAAAAATGGTTTTTGATAAAAAAAAAATGCGTTGTGAGTATTTTTACACTTTAAAATAATTATTTAACTAAATAAGTAGTTAAATATCACAAGGGTGGGCAGAAGGATATACTGCCACACAAATTTGTCTTGGCACTTACTCCTTGATCGATATTCATACCATATCAATAAGCTCTCTTTGCGAACAATATCGGCACTGAGCGGAACCGGACGTTGGTGTGAATCAGCCTTTAACGAGCGCGGCAATGTTTGTTTACCTTTTGCGATGCCAGCAACACTAGCGTACGCTACACTTATGCATATCGGCTGATCCCAAAGCTACCAGGGGTGTTAGTTGAAGTTTGCCGGTTTTTTAAATAAAGAAAACGCTTAATTCTCAAGGGAATCTCAAAAATTTTTTTATTCAAAGTATTGACCATCGGATTCTATACATTTTGCCCATCTTTGAGGCAAATCATGGATACCATTCCAAAAAAAAATTCACTTTCGAGGCAAACCATTCGCCGAGCCATTTTTCGACTTTTTCAAAATTGGCGAAGCGCTGCTCTGCGAGTGAGTGTCCCATCGATGCGAAAAGGTGATAGTCGGGCGGGGCAAGGTCTGGAGAGTACGGCGGGTGCGATAATATTTCCCAATTCAATGCTTTGACAGTGTTCGATTTGTCTCTCGTTCATTTGGTGTGGTACCCATTTTCCATACTTTTGGATCTTTCCCATGGCTTTTAAACGTTGGCAAATTGCTCCTCGGGTCACATTAAGTGTTTGGGCCAATTGTTGTTGCGATTGGGGTGAGTCTTCATCCAATAACGCCTGCAATTCCTCGTCTTCGAACTTTTTCGTTGCACCAGGATGTTCATTGTCTGTTAAATCGAAATCTCCACTTTTAAATTGACGAAACCATGTCTCACATGTTCTAATCACTGGAGCATGTTCACCATAAGTTTCTACCAGCAACCGATGAGCTTCAACTGCTTTTTTCTTTTGATGAAATAAGAAAAGCAATGAATGCCGCAAATGCAATTTACTTGGAACGAAACTCGACATATTCACTGAGGTAAACAACTATGACACTTTTTTTTTTTCAGAATGTAACTTGTGTATTTTTGAAGGTTAATGTCCATAGAAAAATATGACATAGATGCCAAATCATAGAAATGTATACATATCTCTAGCGACATCTATGAGTAAAACCGGCAAACTTCAACTAACACCCTGTATATGCCTCGTTCATATGAACTAACCCGCTTGTACCTACTCGCTGGACTGCCCGCTACAAACCCGCCACCCGGTTTCGTTCGACTTTCATATATTTTTAATAAAAAAACATGGAACGAACGGCGTATCGTTTTGTTTATTAACACATTTACACCGTTAACCAACTAGTCGGTTGTTCCCTGCCAACCATAAACCACAATAATAATAAAAAAAAACAATATGCACTATTATTTGTCAAAATGTCGTATTATGATTCATTCTAGAAACATTTCGTATTTATGAAAAATATTGTCTTCAATATCTAAAATTTTGACAAATAATAGTGCATATTGATTTTTTAAAATATTTAGTTCATAATATATATATATTTTTAAACGCATAGTTCAAATTTGAAATCGATATTTATTTATTTAATTATATACGCCCTCATGGGCTTTTACAATAAAACATAAAATAATAGTGACATAAAAAAATAACAATGATCAGCACCCAAAAACATGATTAAGTCGATAGAAATATTATAATACAAGTTAACACTAGTATTTTTGAAAGAGGTATGCTATTATAGCCTTCTTGTAACTAGATTCAGTAGTGATTTAGGTAACTGTAAGAATTATTTCCAGGACATAGGGTAGAAAAACCGACTAAAAAATCATAATATTGAACGATTGGTAGAGAAATTATGATTAGTTTTGTTAAAATGTGCAATTTTTGCAATTTGTACAAATTTTGTTGGTTTTTAAGATAAAACTTTAAAAAATCGTAGGTCGCTAAAGTGTTAAGGGTTAAATAGATATTATAAAACTCACAATTTTCCCACCGAAAAAAAATGCTATAACTTAGAAATTCCAAATAGAATAAGCTGTGTAAATTTCATGATGCCAGAGCTTAACGTTCGAGAGTTTTGCTGCCCAGATGTTTTAGACACAAACACGCAGATTTGACGCTTTATGGTTAAGATAATCTATCAAATAGGAAATTGTCTCACGATTCTTGTTGTACATATAATTTTTCTTCTACACGATATTTTTTGTTGTTGTTAATAACAAACGTAAAAACGTTTTCAAAAATTAACTTTAAAAAATCACATTTAGTTTTATACAGTTTCCATAAAGCAGTAATCCAGGTAGTTTTAATTCGGCTTATGGATCTTCAAACCATACGCACACCGCAAATGACACAGATACCTTATCACTATTAATTTTATGAAATGACGCTGCTGGTCGGATGTTGATACTATTCAGAGTTTTTACCATGCGATGTACGAAAATCCGCAATGCGCTGGATAGAGAACAGCGTGTATATATGTATTATATGTATTACTACGTTAAATTCTATATTTAGATTCATTGGGTTAGCATTATAAACTAGATAAGGTCGGTGACTATGGGTTAAATGCGGTAACAAATTATTCTTTTATTATGAGGGCTTATTCAAATTACTAATTTCACGAAATTTTATATCAAATTTATCAACAAACCGTCGTAATTATGTCATCTACTCGTATTGTTCGGGTCGCAATTCGAGGGCAAAACTTGAACCCTCTGAAGGATAATATAATAATGTTATTGTAAATAATAAAACTTACGATGGCTACAATTCGATGTTAAAAGTTGAGCCCTCTGATATGTAATATAGGTACATTTCAAAGTGTGCAATTATTCAGAATATTACATTATTAGTAGAGAGGTATGATATATTTACGATTTTCATGATATGAGGGCAAGAGTTGAAACTCCCTATATAATATACATACATTACATATAATATACATTTTAATTTTATAGGTGTGTTTGTAAATATTTCGAAATATTATATTATAATATTTTATTATATTATTAAAAGGTATGGTGTAAAATGAAATGTTCACAATTTGAGAGCAAAAGTTGAACCCTCTTCGCGTTTTTGTAAAATTTGTATGTTAAGTATCTCGTCAATCTATTTCGGTATCGAGTTCTAAATCGTCCTGCTATTTTCAGGGCAGTGTCTCAAGGCTGTGGCGAGGACGTATTTCTGTAAATCAGCTGCTCAATCTCTAACTTCATTTTCCTGGTTATGTTGAAACTTTCGTTGGGTGATTAGACCTTCCGCGAAAACGTATGAAACTCAGCCATCACTCCTTCTCTGGCATTGTTTGAACTTCACGCGGAGCAGTATAGTATAGTACCTATATGTAGCGTCGAGAATATTATAATACTTCATAATATTTATGTAGCCACTAAAAATATGTGGTCATATTGGAATACTTTACAATGATCAGGAAAGCGGGAATAAAAAAGTATATTAGGGAATTCTTATTTTGATGTTATTTCTGCTAAAAAATCGCAATTATTTTTTTGATTTCCCCAAACTCACTATTGATTTTTATTAAAAAATTTTACCTTTTCTTAAGGCAATCCAATCGAATCAACTCGAACGAAATAAATCACTCCTTCCGCTGGTGGCGATAAAGTTGAAATTTCCACTGGACGCTGGCCGCCTGTTACGATTTATGCAAAAAAAACATCGCCAAAAACCATGTTTTATTTTGTGAAGCTCTGCTTTCCGAACAGAGTTTAAAAAACTTAATTTGCCACATTAGACAATAAAAACAAATCCGAAAAAAGGTTCTTGAGTGGAAGACTTTACACTTCAAAGATTTTTTACAGGCCTGAAACTTTTTCTAGGCTCAAAAAAAAATCGCTAAAAAATGCCCGGTTCAGAAAGGCCAAAATGTGTTCTACTCGCAGTATTTAATCAAAGCATCTATAATATTTCTAGGCGATCAAATTTTCACGTCTAAAACACATGTTTTTGAATTCAAAATTTCACACGCTTCGTAATTCGTATTGATTCTTCCAAGAATCTATGCATCTGTGTACTGTTATTACGTACAATACGTACATCTTCCCATTCGGTAGAAATAATTACAACCGAGGAACCGAGTGCGTAATAACAATGACCAACAGCGTTTTCCCGGTGAATTTTGCACTATTTTTCTTCGCTGTCTTGTTATCAGCCGACCTTCAAATTTTTGTTTTTGTGTCACATCCGCAGTGGTTTTTACTTGCCTGGTTTATTTTGCCAATATTGGTGTTAGGTACGTATTTTTTAACATTATGTATAGTGATAAACTGTGTCGCAGTAGCATAAGTATAAGTACTTCAAATAATTATTTATTTATTTTTAATTCTACGAAACTCTCGGACCTTGAACTCGCAACGCACAATTTAAAATGTAATAAAGATTCTGGTTTATAATAAATGTTAAAAATATTTTCAAGAAATTTCAAGGTTGTAATTTTTTCGTCGTTTCATTAGTCTCGAGAAACCAATAAAAATTATATTTTAGATTTTGAACTTATTAATGGGTTTCTCAGTCCAGCGATTATATAATCAAAATGTTAAAAATCCTAGTAACTTTTACTTATCTTCACATTATTTTGAAGGGTTAAGTGCTCTTGTGTTTTCATCATCAGGAGTCTTATTTAATGTAACCTATGAAGCTGACTTCCTTAAGATATTTCCAAGAAATATCTTAAAAATTTGAACTACATCAGTTATAAACTTAGAATGTTGTTTTAAATATTTATTTTAATTTTGACTGTTGTGCCCTGAAAATATCATGTGACAAAATTAGTAGTCAATAAAATAAATAAATATAAAAAATCAATTAATCAAAAATACCTTTGGATGCATTCCGTATGACAAACATAGTTTCGCATACATAATGACAATAGTTATATTTACAAACTTATTTCTACGAAGGAAAGAAGCATTTAATGAATATTTAAGAACTCCACATTCTTAACATAGCAATCGATTGAATTTTGGTGAAGGTGTAGTTATAAGTACTAATTTGTTTATTTCAATCAATATTTGCTTATATCAAATGCAATACATAGAAACATAACAACATGAAATAAATACAGGAAAGGAAGCAAAGGGACCAAAATGATCCTAGCGTACCGCAAGGATCATTTTGGGCTCGACATCATTTAATTTCAATATTTTTAACAAAACAATAATATTGCAGAAGATTAAAATAAAAAAAGCAATCGGTAAGGTTGGTGATTTGGATTCTGTATCAATGACACTTATCAGGTAAATTGAAACTTATGCAAACATCAAAATTACAATAAAAAGCCAATTTTAGTAGGTAGTTTTGAATCTAAAATTTTACCACAAAATATGCAGTATATGTGCAATAATATCACCCCACTATGAAGTTATCCATCACAACGGCTCTCAGTATTAGATTCGTTAGAAAACCACTGAATATACCTGTGAGTCGGCCCCGTGTCGCAGTGCCTTCCGTTCTACGACTGCGTTAGCTTCGCGTGCGTAGTTTATCAATTAATTATTTAGTTTGATTTACATCAAATATATCGATCGATTGAATAAGTGTGTGATGTATAAAAATAAGCATTTTTTTATAGTGATCAAAAAGCTTCCCAAAACTTAAAAGGACCTATGTTAATATAATGTAATTTTTATTTTCAGATTCCTGTACCGCTACTTCCGTGGCATCCTGCGTTCCAAGCGCTGGGATGGTCAGAACGCCACCGTGGCCTCTTTGTTCCAGGAGCGTGCTGCTAAGTATCCCAACAGCCTCTGCCTCGTCTGCGAGGGCAAGTCCTGGACATTTGCTGATGTAAGTCACTGTAACCACTTATATGTCTTCTGTGCTATCTAACAATGCAAAAAGTACACTAGTGGACTGCTAACTTTGGATAAATGATTGCAGTTGACTATTGCCCAAAACGGAGACATTTGACTAAGGCGTTAATTCAAATTCTGATCTAAGATCAAGGCCATCCTACTATATGCAAGAACCTCTACAAAATAATACAAATCATCAAATTCATTTCATACTATTTCAGATTTTTAAACTATCTGTAACAATCACTTTTATTCAAGGTTAAATTTTAAATCGGGGCTTTGGGGCACATCCAGAAGGTGGAATTCGGTAATTCAAATTAAAATTTTAACTTGGGAGCATGGAGCAAAGTTGGAGCAGGCATTTAGATTTAGAATTGAGGCAGTAAAATACATCAAATTCATACTTGAATTAATCACTTACATGTAGTACCATGAAAACTTCTGGGTTTTATTTGATAACTTTACAATCATCTGTATATCATTGATGACTGACCCCAAAATTAGCAAGAAAATAGTTTACTTCAATATTTTTGTTACCCTGATCTGCAAAATCTATGAATACATTAATTTATTCACACTTTTTATTGAGCAATATGATTTTTATTATTATTAAATTGAAGATATTTATGTCCGCAGGTAGAGGAGTACTCCAACAGATTCGCCTGAAAATAGTATACATATTCCAGTATATTTGCTTATTAACCCTTATCTGTGAAATCTTTCAAGACATTCATAAATCTTTTCAGTTATCGCCACGGTTTTTATCATTACTAATTCGAGACATCTCATGTTTACAGGTAGAGGCGTACTCCAACCGCGTGGCGCAGGTGTTCTACTCTGCGGGCATACGCAAAGGCGAGGTGGTGTGCTTGTTCCTGCCCAACAGCGCGGAGTATGTGTGCACGTGGCTCGGACTGTCGAAGATCGGTGCCGTGTCCGCCCTCATCAACAGCAACCTGCGCCACCAGCCGCTCCTGCATTGCGTCAAGGTGGCTAACGCCAAAGCTGTCATCTTTCACAGCAGTCTAGGGGAAGGTGCGATAAACACACTCTTATTTTATTTATTTATTATATGAAAAATAAGGTTTAAAGTTTTAAAAATTCGCCCACCATACTAGGGATGTTCCCGTGTTAGGACGGACGAAAAGTATTAAAAACATTCTTTCTAAAATCTATAGGTATTAAAAATATTCTTAACTTTCCACCATTTGTTAGGATGGGCTTGCTTAGGCCCAGTTGTTTGAACTCCCTTCACATTTGACACTGTTTGTCGATATTTTCCACATTATATAACAGTCTCCCATTGACTGCCGATTCTCGGTCTGTCAGCGTTTGATCATTTATTTTCATCAGCTGACAAGCATAATAACATGACTGTTATGTTTTACAGATGATCATAATTTGATCAAGAGCTGAAATTGGCCAAGAATCAGTGTTTAATGAGGATCATTCAAATGTTATATATGGAATAATCATACACCATATGTATTTAATCCGTCTTCCAGAGTGGAAGATATACCGCAAATGTAATTGGAACATGCCTTAAAGACTCTGTACCGCAATTGACGCCAGATTCTAATTGCCAACCAACTTATCTCCCTTTATATAATATGCCTTATCTTCCTTTGTACTCGAACTTTAGCTTCATAAAATTACTTTGTTGGAAGTGCCCCAGTACTAATAACTCCAAACAGCGTTTTGATTTGTCAGTTTTATAGAGAATAATTGGCATACATCCAATGTTTACTCTAGCCCTTTGTATTGTAACAGAATGGCATAGTGTAATAATTTTTAGATGTTGACATTGTTTATTTGAAATACACTTCATCATGTTTCACTCTAATCAACCAGGTAAACAACTGAACACAAAGCAAGTATCACGTTGACACATTGTCTGTGTTTGTTTTCTTATCTTTTTAAAAATAAAATGTTTTTTTGCTAACTTGGTACAACAAACCTTTCAATTCTACTACCTAGTAATATAACTTTTATGTACATATTTTGTTCAGAATAGGTATTTTTTAGCGATGGGAAAAGCTTCACAGATTTGTGAATGCTTCACGAATTGATGCTTCTTCAAAATGAACCCTTCACGATGAACCCTTCAATTGAAGTAACATATTAATCACAGCAGGGGGAGGGGGGGGGGGTTAAATAATAATATTTTCGGGGCAGCTCTCCCAACCACATAAATTGATGTATGTATGTGCATTATTCTATGACAAAAATTATAGCTTGTAGAAAAACGATGATGAATTGTCTTTTACTGGTTTCTCTTCTATGGTTTACGGGATGACAGCTGTCAAAATTGTTTGAATCTTAAGAGTGTTCAAGGTTTGAATTGAAATTGTTTCATGACTTAAAAGGGATGATGTACAATGAGTATGCACAAGGAACTTGCAAAAAGCAAATGAAGTACTAGCAAAATTTCCAGTTTCTGTAAGAGCGATATAAACTTCTTTCAGGGCTTGAGATACGATTTGAATATTCTTACTGTACAGTACTCAGTTTGACAGTTTGGTTAGCAATAGGCTGAATATTGCGCAAATGACGATTCATATTACAGGCATTGCCTCCCTTTATGGATATAACTTTAGAACAAAAGTTGCATTTGGCCTGGTAAACCCCAACTTCCTTAAAATAAGCCCATATTTCACTTTCTCGTTGAACGGCCATCCATAATTTTAGGTAGAGATTATATAGTCCTATAGACAAAACAAGCACAGAAATCATAAGAAACTGTCACGGGTACATGCGAGGGAACGGATAACTAAAAAGATACTTCATTGCTTCATTCATTCTTCGAACTAAAATCGAAGAAGAAGGGAATGAACAATTGAACTGTGGATGATGCAATATTTCAGTCTTTCGAACGAATGAAAAATTGAAGTTCGAAGTAGATGCCATAGATTGTTCAATCGGAAGTACCAACTTAACCAACTTCAATTGAAGTATTTGTTCAATGAAAAATGAATGAAGTTGGGACTGCTGTCAAAAGAAGTACTTCTTTGAAACAGTTCTTTCAAAACTGTCACAACGCTAGTATTTTTAAAGTTGTGCACTTGAAAAATGTTTGTTTTGCAAACTATGTAAAGGTAAATAAATGTACACAATCTTTGTTCCAATGCACAGACAAAAGTGTGAAATTATTGTGCAAAACATTTCTCAACCTAGAAATAATTGTTTTATTTGTATGTAATTACATAAGTTTTTCCTGGGGTATGAAAGAAAGGGGTTTTTATAGAACTCAGCATTATTTATTTTAAGTTTTTTTTTTTCCTATTCCAGCCGTGAGTGAGATCCAAGAGAGCCTAGAAGGAGAGTCCCTGTATTGCGTTGGGGAGGGGCCCAGCGCCTCTCGAGAGGGCTGGACACCCCTGACCCCCCTTTTGGCCGCCGCACCACCCACACCACCACAGCTGCCCCCACAGGAACGCCCCGGCTACAAGGATGTTCTGCTCTACATCTACACATCGGGAACTACAGGCATGCCCAAAGCTGCAGTTCTGCCCAATTCTAAGTGAGTACTGCCGTAAATTAGTGACTTTGTGTACTAGTAGAGAATTTAGATAAACTGCTCGACTCCGGTGTCGGGTCTTGTTTCTCCCGTTGTTTTAAAATAAAATTCTTACACAGTAAACATTTCCTTTAGGCTGTTCTTTTATCAAATATTCACCCACACTTTAGGTTCCTGCTGGTGACAGTGGCCACGGTGCACATGCTGGGCCTGCGGGGATGGGACGGAGCGGAGGAGGGGGACACCCTGTACAACCCCCTGCCGCTGTACCACACGGCGGGGGGCATGGTGGGCATCGGGGCGGCCTTGGTGGATGGCATCCCCAGCGTCATCCGGCCTAAGTTCAGCGCCTCCAACTACTGGACTGATTGCATTAAGTACAAGTGTACTGTGAGTAAACTCATTTATAATTTCATTATTTTGTTTAACATAAACTTTTTTGGTAAATTTCCGTACTAAGTGTATCTCTTGTCAATACAGTAGAACGACGTTATTTCGAGTTTTTTGAATTAAAGAGTTCTCTCGTAATTAGAAATATTAAATTATAAATTTTGTTTGTATACTCATAAAGGTATGCATATGCACAATGTCAAAAAACGCATTGTGGAGATAGTATCAGTTATAGCCATGTACATCTATTGACCCTCTCCATTCAAGCCACACTGTCCCTTTTCCTATAGATCCAAATGTTATACCGTCCGCAACATGTTTTTCTAAGGAGACCTTTAAAGTATGTGATATATTCCTAAATGTTTATCAATAGATACGATAGTTAAACATGTACTATTTTCGCAGGTTGCCCAATACATCGGGGAGATGTGCCGCTACCTGCTGGCCCAACCACCGCGCCCCGAGGACCGCCTGCATTCTGTACGCATCATGGTCGGCAACGGCATGAGGCACGCCATCTGGCAAGAAATGGTTGATAGGTAACACGCACATTCCATCTTCAATGTAATATTGTGGTAGTGCCACTGAGAGCTCCTCTGTAGTCTCTGTTAAATGAGTTGTATACAGGAAAGATGGATAGATTAAAATAGAGTTATCAGCGGTATACCTTTATGTAACTCAATATATTGATCAAATCTGTGTTTATAAAATAGGTTTTTTAAATAAATCTATCAAGGTGTACCCAACACAATAACTCAATTCAAAATAAAGTAAATCACACCCTCAAACGGTGGCCATTTTAGCATTATTACGTTAGTGGGATTTTGATATTCAATAGTTTCAATTAACGATAAACTGATATGCAAATATTTGACCGGAAGTTGGTAATTTTTCTTAGCCCTTGGCTGATACACCCATATGCAATTATTTAACTGGCATGCACACAACACGCTCTAAACATATGTTTTAAAAGTAGCTTTACGCTTTTTATTCTTTCTAATTTTGTAACTGTTAATTCACGGTGGAATTCCATTTTAATGATTTAAATAAAAATAAATTTTTAACTTTATTCCAGTTAAAAAATTGTTTTTATTTAAATCATTAGCTTTACGCTGTTGTTTCACATAAAAATAAAAATAAACTTTATTTTCGTTAAAACAACATCACTTTTATGAATTTTATTTTCTTCTGGGAAGGCAATTTGGGCCTCTGAGGATTAAGTACATATTACATTATAATCTCTTTTCTACTACATTCTTACCTTACTTGTTTTTAGATATCAAATTGCACAAGTCAATGAAGTATATGGTGCCACCGAAGGAAACGCAAATATAAGTGAGTATAATATAATAATATTTTATGTAAAACAAAATTCTCAATTTATAGATTGGAATCACAGAATCTTTATAGAACCTATAATATAACCTACCTTGTAATCATACATTTACTTATTTAACTAAACTAACAGAATAGAAGTTCTGTGTTTTATAAAATAAATTCAGAAAGTAATTTAAATCTCTCATTTTTCAGTTAATGTGGACAACACAGTGGGTGCTGTTGGCTTTGTGCCCTCTATACTACCAGTGCGCCTGCACCCCATGGCTGTGATTCGCGTGGACCTTCTTGGAACACCCATTCGAGGAGCTGATGGATTCTGCATCCGTTGTGCTGCTAGTAAGTTGGACATCACAATAGGATTTACTGTTTGCAGAGATTGCGCATGGGACTGGCTTCAAAAGGTTCAAAGGTCGCCAATGTTCAGAGACTGCCTGTATTGTTTATTTTTGCTCAATGCCTCTCAGCTGCAGGCAGACTATCTTTGTTATATTGTTGTTCTGGACTCCAGTTCTGGAATATCCCATCAATACCAACTAGGCTTTTCATACAAAAAAAAGAATTAATAATAATAAATTAATACCTTTTATAGCGCCATTTTCGTGGGAAAATCACCTCAAGGGTGCTTTACAAATTAATTTATCTAACCTATAACTTATCACTTAAACTTATAAATAATAACTTACTGTTAAGATTTATTACTAATGGCTTACAACTAATATTTTCAACTAGTGACTTACAATTAGGACTTATAGCTAGTAACTAACTACTGAGTATAACTTATAACTAGTGACTTACATGTAAAATTTCATTATTATTACTTCACTACCTCTTGAATAAATAATATGTTTACATATATTCATTTCTATTATTCAGCGCTGTATTAAATACTACACAACAAATATTCCCGAACAGTTAAACCACATTTATATCTAATATGACTGCACAAATGGTATTCACTTTTCGCAGTATAATAAAGTAAATGGATTATACTTTCAGAATTAAAGAAAAAAAACAGTTAGGTTGTTCAAATTCTCTAATACTTAGTCAGGATATTAAATTTTACACAATATTGATTTACGTTTTGTTTGTTACAGACGAGCCAGGAATGTTTATCGGCATTGTCCAGAAGGGAAACGCTAGCCGAGAGTATCACGGCTACATCGACAAAGAGGACAGCAACAAGAAGCTGATCACAGATGTGTTCCAGAAGGGGGACAAGGCCTTCCTCTCAGGAGATATTCTAGTTATGGACTCTATGGGATACTTGTTCTTCAAGGTATGATATCTTTTCAACAAAATATTATTATAATAAGATATTATATGCTATAATAATACTAGTCATTGCCAACCATTAATGACTGAACATGATTAATCTAACCTTGGTGACTGGGTGGTGTAGAAGCCAACACCGCATCCTTGGACGTAAGGAACTGGAGGGAGACATTGTATTTTTTTGAAATTTCTTTTTATTGTAAATTTTTTTTTTCTTGTCTTGCTTACGGTACTTATGGTACTTACTTGCTTATATGGTATCTGTATGGTACCTTAATTTGTATTTATTTTACAAATATAAATCTAATTTCTTATATGTATTAAATTAATAACAGTTTGTGATGTATAAGAAATTCAATAAAGAAAATTATTATTATTCATTTTTACCTACTTTTTTAAAGGTACATATCCAATCACCTGTCTAAAGATAGTAAACTGACGTTCCGCCGAAAGCCTGTACTGTCCTAACGTCACTAAAGTGACATTCGAGTGGTTGGCGCTTGGTGGGACAAATTAGAAAAGAATAATTTTATTGTCTGTGTTAATCAGCTTCATCAGATTTTAATTGTCCATAAAAAGTTTTTACATATTTGCCAACGCATTTTTTTAAATCAAAAAATGACTGGGGAAACCGAAAAATTTGTTTCGGGACAGTTCAGTGCGCTTTATTTTTTAGCTAAAGGATAAAAAATAAACCATGTAATTTTCTTTGTATTTCAGGACCGCACAGGAGACACCTTCAAGTGGAAGGGAGAGAATGTTTCAGCCACGGAAGTTGAAGGGATTATCTCCACCATCTGTGGGCAGCGAGCTTGCGTTGTCTATGGAGTATCCGTAAGTGTTCACTTATTGGCACTGTAGTGTGATTGAAGACTTCTTATAGAACTATTGTAATTACATGCACATATTAAAATGATCATTTGCTAGGTTACGTTTGAGTATTTGGTATATCATCTTTTCAAAACTGTCATAATTGATATCTTAAATATCACAGAACTTCTTTAATTATTCTTCTACTACGTTGTATCATATCAGTTTTTTGTCACCATACATGACAATTATTATTGTTACACTAGCTACACAGCTACTGGCAATTAAATAATTTGAAACAATGGGTATCTACGACTAGTGTTTACGGGAGCTATGCAGGCCATCTCCAAATAAATATTAATATGTAATAGATTCATCGGGCGTAGATGGATAGTGTGTGCATGTATTAATATTTCGATTGTGTTTTTGTAGATCCCCATGGTGGAGGGGCGAGCCGGCATGGCCGTGGTGGCGGTGGGAGAGGGCGGTACCCTGGACCTGGCGCGCATGGCGGCTGGCCTGGACCGCTGCCTGCCCTCTTATGCCCGCCCCCTCTTCCTGCGCATCATGGAGAACATCGAGATCACAGGTACTGATAGAACAAGGGTCTGCTAAACTCCTTATTAAGTTATGAGAAATACATAGCATACATTTTTTTTTCAAACCATGCTCTGGGTATTAAAAAAAATATATATATTAGTAACAAATGATAAATAAAAGAAAGGAAATATTTAGATGAATATTCAGAGTAGGTGAGCTACTAATTTTTTTTTTTTTTTGTAGACATTGGTTTGTTTGTCTAAATTATTCCATTGAATATATTCAACCTCTCGGGGTCGGAAAAAGCATAACTTTTCCTCTCCTTTTTCGGGGAACCTTAAATCAAGTAAATTTGAAAGCATTTTACCCATGCATCCTTAAATGTTCTTCATAAATTATATTTTATGTGTAAGTACATTTATTTGTCACGTAATATTCCTAGGAGTTAATTATAAAGAAAAAAACACAGTATTGGCACGTATCAGGGAGGGGTCAGCTTATCACTTGCTATCTAGATGCCACCTATTTGTAACCTAGTCCATAAATAGATCTGTTTCTCCTCAGGAACCTTCAAGTTGAAGAAGCTGAGCTACCAAAAGGACGGATTTGACCCCGACCTCACCAAGGATGCCATCTACTTCCGCAATGGCTCCAAGCCCTGGGAGCGTATGACCACCGCCATACACGCAGACATTTGCCACGGCCGCATCAAGCTGTAGGCCCCACCACCTCCCGCCCCCTCACCGGGCCGCTTTCATCAAGCTCCACACTTCTCTCTTCGTTTTCTCTTATCTGTAGATTTTCTTCTCCGATATAACATTACCTGAATAATCATAATAGTGCACCCCTTTCAGCATGTATTTCCCACCCACTGGTACACAACTGGTTAGGTGCAATATCTAGCAGGAGTATCTGGTAGGGAGGCTAGGAGAGACTCTGCCATGAGGTAAATTCAACAGGTGCAGGTTTGCAAATTAAATCTGAGCTGGGATGATGTGTCCGGGGAAAAATATCTTTGTATATTTGGCTATTGATCCGATTAGAGAATTGTTAGTAAAATTTTAACCCTGTAGATATTATGTTAGCTATAATTTTTGAGAAAAATTGGTTAACCAAAGGAATGAATGAGTTTATACTTGATACTAGAACTCGTACGTTTACGTGCATGCGTGTTGGTTGACTAAATGTGAGTATTTGTCTGTAAAAGAATTCTCGAAATAAATTGCACGAAGGATTTAACGTTAAAATTAAATATTAATATGTTAATATTGGTGCACTGCTTACAGTCACAATTAAATATGTTAAATTATTGATCAATAAGTGCAAATAATTTACCGAGAGACAGTAAATAGAATGTTCCGTCACTTTTCCTCTCAATACAATATACATAACCAGTTATTCCAATAGTTATATGATCTTTAAATATATCAAAGTAATCAGATATAGTTTTGCATATGTAGGAATAAATAATATTACACATAAAGTAGGTACTGTTTCGTCCTCTCGTCAGTCATTTTTAGAAATTGACATTTGCAAAGAAAATTTTGAGATTCTTCAATTAGAAATGATAGGATATGAAGAATAGGTTTTAAAGTTTGATCCACATAATAAAAATATATGCATATTCAGCGAAACTCTCTTATAAGGTTTTCCAAGGTATCGGAAAAAATTAACTTATACGTGGGATAAATTAGGCCATTTTTTTATTTCAGTCTTCAAGGGGCGAAAAAATAAAACTTCTTAAGCATGAAAACATCTTATGTGGTTATCTTTATAAGGTTCCCACTTAAGAAGTTTTTATGCTTAAGAAGTTTTGTTTTTTCAGTTCGTTGAAGACTGAAATTCTAAAATGGCCCAAATAATGCCCGCATGCAAGGTTTACCCAGATAAGATTTTTTTTTCCTAGCCTTGGAAAACCTTGTAAGAGAGTTTCACTGTATTTGAATTGTGGTGGCAGCTTGTGCATGTCAAGGCATTCAAAGATCTGATGAAACAGTAATATTTAGCTACCATATTACTAATAATATTATGATTAATCTGCAGATAGCTAGTGATACAGCCAGTGCAGCATTTGAAATTATTAATATTATTCCTCTTTGTTATCCATTGCACTTTTTTCACTGTGAATAATTCTATTTAAAAAAATGTGCTGTTGTCAAATAACAGTTGTGATGGAAAATTAATGTCTGATGGAGAGACTATTTTAACAAAAAAATATTATTTTGTAAACAAACCTCCAAAAAGAATATTGATATTTTGAACTACAATCACACTACATGCAAGCGTATTTAGACACTGGAGTATTTTGCTGGTCACCATTGGTGATCTTTTTAGTGGCTGCCATTGGCTAGAACAAGTTGCCTGGTTGCACTTGAACCCAGATCTGAATGGTACTTAAGTTTACAATTAATTTGATGATCATAAATTTGTTACTAATTATTATTTAATTAAAATTTAGACCTCTATACAGCCCAATCTCGGATATCCAAATAAATAAGTGCAGAAGCTGAAAGGAACAGGAGTGCGAAGTACATTATCGAAGTTTATTTGATTTAATACATGATTCATGTAATAAATGCATAAATCAATCAAACTATTGAACATAAATAGGTTGTGCTGTAAGTTTTGTTTTAAAAATAATGTGAGATGATGGATACATACAAAGTTGTTATTTCTCACAAAGCAATAAATAAACTACATAATGGAAAAAAATATACAATATTTTTGAAAACAAGAAAGTGAACAGTGATTGCGTTTGTTTTAGAGTTTATGAAACTGCATTGCAAGTTATCAATTTCCATACACACACTGTTTGATATTGTGAACAAAAGAGGTTACAATGACTTTTTATATTTAATAAATACCCGAATTTCCAAAGACACCACCCGATAAATCAATTTCTCAAGTGACTTTATGTCTGGGAACCCACTTATTAACTAGATAAATATACACCATGTAGCATGGTTTCTCAAGTGACTTAACCTCGGGGAACCCAGTTATTAACTCGAGAAATACACGGCATGTAGTATGGTTTCTCAAGTGACTTAATATCTGGGAAGCTAGGTATATACTGGAGGAATTCACACTATGTATTATGATTTTTCAAGTGATTTCATGTCTGGAAACCCACTTATTAACTTGGGAAATACACACTATATGGTATGGTTTTTCAAGTGACGACATCTGGGCTGTCAGTTATAATCTAGAGAAATACACAGTATGTAGTGTGGTTTCTGAAGCGACTTAATGTCTGGGAAGCCAGTTTTAAACTAGAGACACACAGTATGAAGTGTGATTTCTCAAGTGACTTTAATGTCTGGGAAGTCAGTTACAAACTAAACCAAAAGTATGTAGTAGGGTTATCTTAGTGACAGCTTGAAATGAGTACTTGACTAATTTCCATTGGTATTTTTATTTGTTGCTAATACATTGAGATTTTCCAATTGGGACATTTTATTTATGCAATTAAATTTGACTTATTTTTGTTATCAATTGTTTTCATTATTATCCCATCAATATTTTCCTTAAATTCCTTTATCCTTGTATTAGTCAGACTACAAAGCTACAAAGAACTACTTTATTTTGCAGCAGTTCAGTTGCAAAGTTGAACTTCAAAGCCTACAAAGAAGTACTTCGATTGAAGCTCGACTACAAAGAACTACTCTATTTTGCGGTAGCGCACACTTCAATTGAAGATCGATTAGGTTCCCCCCCCATGAAATATTTTTTTGGTGAGGAATCAGTTCCAGTCCTTTTGTTTTCAAATCTCTACTGACTAGTACCTTTTATTTGGCGAGGAATTATTGTCGATTTGGTAGTACTTTTCGAAAAAATCTCCTTCGCGGAACTTTTCTGGCACCAGGAACCGGTTCCAAAAATAACTGATAAATAACCGGTTCCTCGCCGGTCACCGGTAATTCAAATCTCTTTTTGGCGAGTTCGACTTCAATTGAAGTGTTCACTGAGAAGGGTTCATTTTAAAGAACTAGCAGTTCGTGAAGCATTCACAAAACATTGCAGTTTTCCCAACTCTAGTTAGCACACCTGTAAAATTCAACACAAATCTACAATTGAGCATCTGTCGAATACATCGGTTGTTATAATGCATTTCGAGAGAATTCTTTATTCTAAAAGTTTTGTTATAATCCGTAAGATGGCTACCGCGTTAAGTGGCAGGGGGTGGGGCGAGTTCCAAGTTCCGGTGTCGCACGACGCACGACTCCTCCCGACCGCGAACGAACCAGATATCCGATGCTTTCGGCCAGTTCCGACAAACTATCCGAGTGACACCCGAATGAGATTCGCCCGCGTTGGTCGAAATCATTCTGCCGCATTTCATATAACATAAAAATCACTATTGATACCTCGGAGGACATTTTGGAGGATATATTCTCACTCCAAGATTGATACATCGACACACAAGTCAGCGCCGGATCCACCATACGTTCAAACTGTGCAAAAAACAAAGGCGCTATCTCTGAAGGGGCGCCGTGAAAAAAAAGATCTTATTTAAATTTACTCTTATTCTTCTACAACCCTTGTTCCTTATACCAATAGAACGGCGCATTGCGCCTTACTTTGTTACCTCATGAGGGTAGGATTATTTTGAATTTTACGTCATGAGTTTGCGTAGGGAAAAAGTTTGTTAATAAAAACCCTGTAAATTACCCGTTTAATATTATCATCACCTCTCCGTCCTCTCACTCATCAAGCGTGACGGCGATATATATATAAATATATATATTTTATTTATTACAAAAAAGATATGATTTCAAATTATACCAATTGTACCAACTCGTATCAAGTATAAAACGAGAAGCGCTAATTTTCAATTCAAATTTATTTTTTGGAAAATTACAGATTCGATCGCCGTCCATGGATAGTATGTTTTTATTTTTATTTAATATGATATATAGGCGTTGAGCGCGTAAAAAGGTACTGTAATTAGTTACTATCAGCGCCTTGGCAATTCGCCGCCTGGAGTAGAATGCTCCAGTTGCGCCCGCATAGGACCGCTTGGGACAAGTGGGACTATTGCATCTCCAATTGGAGTATGTTGTGAGACTGAAAGTAGTGGGGAGGGGAATCAGATAGGGAAGAGGAAGGTTATGACTACCCGGATATTCAGATCTGGTCACCAAACACGGCTAAAACCATTTCAATTCTGAATGGTGGTCTTTCCTCAGGGCGATACCCTACTACTACGGAAACATACCATATATTATTTTACTTAAATGTAAAATACCACATATTAATTCAATAAAATTTATATGGGCACTCTGGGATTCGAGCCCGCGACCTCTGGATTCGTAGCCGAGCGTCTTGACCACTCGACAGCGGAGGCCGCCATCTCGCAGGCAGTTCTTTCTATCTATAAAATGCATACAGATATACAAGGTTATTTGTGCCGGCCGCAAAAAAAAACTAACAAACAAAAAATGCATAATGATAATTGAATTGACAAAAAACCCGCTTCTTATTTATAACTACATATTGGTAGGTAAATTGTTTTAGTTTTGAATTTATAGTTTGCTGTATAAATTGACTAATATGCCCAGTGAATTACCACCATGCAAAGTCAAAACGATGCTTTAAAAGGCTTCAGCCGTGTTTGGTGACCAGATCTGAATAGCCGGGCACTACCCAACCTTCCCTCTTCCCTTTATCAATCTCTTCAAACACAAAACATACCATAGTCCTACCGGTTCCAGACAGTTGGGATTCTAGTGCGGTGTGACATAAAATATTTATAAAAAAACCGAGGAAGGTGCTAGCATCTAAAGGTGCTAGATACTCAGAGATTATACCAGGAGCACAGGCGTGCGAGAAGGTGGAAAACTTTGCAAGTCGCCACTTTAGATATTTTGAATACATAAAATCATTGAATTTAATAAATACTCCGTTTGTTCGTTAGTTCCTCTTTTGATCGCGTGCAAAGTTAAATATGTCAAGCTGTACGCTGTATCTCAAAGTTTCCTGATGATAATAATATAATATTCAAAACGTGCAATAATGAGCAATAGCAAATAAATAACCAAACAAAAACACCTTATCACTTTTCTGTGCTCCTGGTATTTTATTATTGTAATTGACTAGGTGTAACATTATTTTTATTGTGACATTAGCGCCGCTACGGAATTAAAAGTTCAAATCTAACCGCTATTTTGCCGACTTTTTACTCCGCCGATTTCTGCGCTCCGGATACCGGGAATTAAGAAACGCCTGAACTTGGCTAATTCAAAACAATTCTAGATTCGAATAATAATTTTGATGAGTCACCTTCTCACACGCCTGTGCTCCTGGTATATTTTCCTAGTAGCTAGCACCTTCCTCAATCAATTAATAGTGCCTGCTTTTTTCTTTTTTTTTTTCACTACCGCACAAGACTGGACCGTGGCTTCCCCAATTGAGGGTATGTTGTGAGGCTGAAGGTAGTGGGAGGGAAGGAGACGAGGAAGAGGAAGGTTGGAAAATACCTGGCTATTCAGATCTCGTCACCAAACACGGCAAAAGCCATTTCAAGCGACGCTTTGATTCTGAATGACGGTCTTTCACCAGGCCCCGCCCGTAGTCAAGTTGTTAGAACAGAAGATTGGAATCAACTCGTATCAAGTAGTATAAGACAAGAGGCGAATGTTTTTATTCCGTGCCGTCGGGCCAGGAACCTACGGGTTCAATTGTCGTTCATGAATGGTATATTTTAAAATAATATATATCTTGCACTGTGATTATATAATATCAGCGCCTTGGCTCCCTCTGGAGCGGACTGCTCTAATTGCGCCTGCACACACGGCCCTGAGTAGCTCGTGGTTATGGGAGGAGTATTAACATACATAAAATGAAATAATGCATTTGATTTCAAAGTTTTATTAAATAACTACAAACGTAATTCAACATCTGCACCTACTTATGTTCTTCTGTGCGAGCGAGCGACAGATGTCGGGGGTATTGAAAGAAAGCAGGCAAATGCAGCTAAGCGGACCGTAATATCCAGAGTAGTAACTTCCCAACCTTCCTCTTCCCCTTCCACTACCTTCAGCCTCACAGCATACCCCAATTGGGGATGCCATAATCTCACTGGCTCTAGACGGTTGAGAGCAGTTGGGACGCTCGTGCGGTATTAACTATAAAATAATAATAATAATAACAAATCATTACACTTACCACACTAAATGCGGCAATTGTTTTTATTTTTTAATGATTTGAGCTGAGTGAAAACAATAATAATTTGTAATTTTATAAAATGCACACTTGATTTATACTGAAATATATACCAAAATGAGTTTTTCATTATTAAGACCCAACACTGACTTTATTTTCGGTATATTGAGTTGCATTACAAATTTTATTTAATTTTCGGTTAGTACTTTAAAAACATGGGTGTGCTGAGTGCTACGTAGAATTTTTTATTAAAATATGTACATTATTTTCGAAAATATGGCGATTTAAAACTAATTCAAAATATTCGCGCGACACGGAGCGGGACCTTTTGTCGGCCGTTGCCAACGTTACGACAGCGTACTAAATAGCTGCGTGAAATGTGTTATTGACTGATAGGTATATATAGTATATTTGCGGGATATTTCAAAGTGGTAGATGGGCTCAGTATCGCCCTGGTGAAAGATAGCGTTACGAAAAAAATGACATAAAAACTATTAAATTTAAACGTATCTATGCTTGAGTGCTTAAAAAGTAAACTGCTTTATATTTACATGAAATAATATTATATAGTTTGCAGAGACGATCATAAATGATTTTTTTTACAAATTCCTCGTAAAATTCCCTCGAAGGGATTTATACCTGCGAATTAATTTTTCAAAATGGAGTATCTTTTGTTAACTGCATTTTTAATTAATTAATTTAAACCCTTTGTTGTCAGAGAAGATGAGAAGGTGATAAAACATGCTAGAAAATAAGTTCAAAGTTTCGACCCATTTGTAATATAGGCGCTACCTTACGTATATAGACAAAAATATTATTTTTTCATCAAAGTCTAATTATTACAAAACAGCAATTTAAAATTATTTTTAAAATATCAATAATTGGAGAAAAATAAACGCATCGGATCCTTGGTGGTAGATTTTTTTTTCTTTCTAACTAATACTTTCGCAATCGATTCTCAAAAAAACAAAAGTAGTGTTGTTAGTATGTATGAAATGAGGAAATTACCCCCCATTTTTAGTATTTTTTTGTAAATATATGACTGTTGGCTAAAAGCAACATGCTCAAGGTATATTTTGAGGATACTAACACTTTAAAGAAACATAGTAATAATTTACATATAGTGGACCAAAATAAAGCCAATTTCTGATTTGTATTTGGTAAATACTAACTTACATAAATACAAATATATATATATACATAATTTTTTATCATATAATTTTTATATATATAATTAAAATATAATGTTTTTCATATTGTGTAAAAATATCACCATAATTTCGTTAATTAAAGCAGTGTTTTCTCCAACAATTTCGACGGCCATCTTGATTTTTTTGAGTTCTGCACCAATTTGGTTCAAAATTGGTATGAGGGAACTTAAAACTACAGTAAAAATGCAAAATTTTGGCGGCCATCTTAAATTTTTTGAGTTCTGCACAAATTTATTTAAAAATCAGAATCAGAGAGCTTAGGGGGGTAAGTTGAATATAAATAAACATAACATTAATATTTACGACCGCCATCTTGAATTTCTAGAATTCTGCATCTGCAGACATGTAAACGTAAAAATCCTTTTAACGGTCAACAAGAAGGACCCTCTAACATTTTTTTCCTCTGTCACGTAGGAAAAGAATATCATTAATTGAAAGATAACAGTTGTGGAAAAAAAAGTTTTGTAGTTGAAATTCTCTTTCAGAAAGATAAGTCTTTCTACATTTTTATGAGATATTATTTCGAGAAAGCCTTTGTTGAGGTAGATATACGTAAAAGAAGTTGTCATACTGCCATGCTCACATTGGAGATGGTAATGCTTCTTTGGTATAATGACAAAGAAATACTGGAGTCAAAGAACCCGAAACCAATACAACAACAGTACAACATCACTATTCCTACTCAGCAATTAAGATATTCAACAAACTTCCTGATGACATAATAGACGAAAACAACTATGAAATATAAAAAAAAAACTCAAAATACACTTTTCACTAAAATAATCTAGAATTTATTATTTTCATATTATATTCATTTTTAATCATACAAAAATAATTTCAAGAAATCCATGATAGTACTCCCTCCCTAAGAACTTTCTCGATTAGGGAGGTTATTATCATTAACTAGAAACTAGACATTGTACATTTATTCAATTTATATTATACCTACTGTTAGTGTTATGTAAAAAAATGATCATTTTGTACAATTAATTAAATAAAAAGTTAAAAAACTTAAAATCTTTACTACACCTCTTTCGAAAGATTCACAGGATTTATATGAAAAATTAATTTTAAATAACTCCATTAGACGATGCCCATGGATTTTCGAGTATTCCACATTATTATTTCGAAGCTAAGATTCTTAACGTTGAGGGATGAAGATGTTGCCCTGATACTTATTGATAATTCTAATAAAAAACATTTTAAAAGAATTTGCTTTCATTTTTTTTGTATTTTTTCGTATCTATCCTACCTTCTAGATAAAAAAAGATTCAACCGACAAAAGAAGCATTTTGTTAAAAAGATCTGCCCCAATTTTGATGAATGAATATCTCTTAATTCCTCCATTTTATTAAATCCTTTGTAGTACATTTTGAAATAACACACAATATTCTGATAAATGACCTACATAAGAATAAACAAATTATGCACATTTTTTATATTCAACTTTTCCATATAATTCAGTTATCTCAAAACTGTACTTATGTTGGTTGGATCTGGTTTGCAGGACTACGTCCAATTACTGTAAGATCTGGGTTTTGTGATGTTGATTCTCAGGTTTGATGATCCTTACAAAAATGGCTCTAGTGTCGTAAGTAAGATTGATAAAAAAATAAGACCAGTGAAAAGGCCGTTTTTTAAGTTCCTAGGACCTAATTTGTAAGGCTGTCCGCCCCTTGAAATTCGAAAATTCGCTTGTTTTAGATGAGTTCTATGTTTTCTTATTTTTGACATTGAAACCCGGTTATTAAACAAACATTGACACTGAAAACCGAGTGATAATGTAGTAAATATTAAAATAAGAAAACTCCAATATCTTGGCTACATCATGAGAGGCTACAAATACAATACAAAGAAAACAATTTTTAGAAAATCGAATTAACAATTTATTTACTATAAAAATAATTAACAATTTTAACCATTACAAAAATATTAGGTAATCTACGTGGTATTTACTGTGCATTTCCTAAATAAAGAATATTTTTGCTAGCCGACAATTAATATTATTGTGTAAAATTTATTTTGTCACAAAAAATATTTATAAATAATTAAAATTATTGATTTGTATCAAAAACATAAATGGTTAAAAATACATGTACCAGCATTACAAATGATATTGTGTAAAATTTATTTTGTCACAAAAAATACCAGGGGTGGTTAGTTGAAGTATGCCGGTTTTTTCAATAAAGAAAACGCTTAATTCTCAAGGGAATCTCAAAAATTTTTTATTCAAAGTATTGACCATCGGATTCTATACATTTTGCCCATCTTTGAGGCAAATCATGGATACCATTCCAAAAACAAAAAAATCTCTTTCGAGGCAAACCATTCGACGAGCCATTTTTCGACTTTTTCAAAATTGGCGAAGCGCTGCTCTGCGAGTGAGTGTCCCATCGATGCGAAAAGGTGATAGTCGGACGGGGCAAGGTTTGGAGAGTACGGCGGGTGCGATAATATTTCCCAATTCAATGCTTTGAGAGTGTTCTTCACTACTTTAGCTGTATGAGGCGGTGCGTTGTCATTTTTCGATTTGTCTCTCGTTCATTTGGTGTGGTACCCATTTTCCATACTTTTGGATCTTTCCCATGGCTTTTAAACGTTGGCAAATTGCTGCTCGGGTCACATTAAGTGTTTGGGCCAATTGTTGTTGCGATTGGGTTGGGTCTTCATCCAATAACGCCTGCAATTCCTCGTCTTTGAACTTTTTCGTTGCACCAGGATGTTCATTGTCTGTTAAATCGAAATCTCCACTTTTAAATTGACGAAACCATGTCTCACATGTTCTAATCACTGGAGCATGTTCACCATAAGTTTCTACCAGCAACCGATGAGCTTCAACTGCTTTTTTCTTTTGATGAAATAAGAAAAGCAATGAATGCCGCAAATGCAATTTACTTGGAACGAAACTCGACATATTCACTGAGGTAAACAACCATGACACTATTATTTTGGCAGAATGTAGCTTGTGTATTTTTGAAGGTTAATGTCCATAGAAAAATATGACATAGATGCCAAATCATAGAAATGTATACATATCTCTAGCGACATCTATGAGTAAAACCGGCAAACTTCAACTAACCTCTGGTATTTATAAATAATTAAAATTATTGATTTGTATCAAAAACATAAATGGTTAAAAATACATGTACCAGCATTACAAATGATAAAACTTATGCACTGATCAAATTTGTTATATTATATCTAAATTATCCACTGAGCTATGATTTTATGTATTGCAAGCATTAATTAAAATAATTATTGTTTCATTTATAAAACATAGGACATTTTATTACCTTAAACATTGCATATTACCTAATGATATATAATGTATTGCTTATGTCATTTTTTATGATAGTATATTGCATTATTCTTTACCGAGGCCCAAGAATCACAGGAATGTTCAAAGCAGAGTGGTATATTCTAGATAGTTAAAATGTGAGACAAACCATGAAGGTATAATTTATGTAATTTTGTACACAATGGAAGCAAAACAACTGCACAGAAAGCACACTGAGTGAACTCAGATTGGAAACACTTGAATATAACAGAACCCAGTGTTTTACTAAAGAATTGCAATACTTGAAGTTGTCGGTCATATGAAGTCCAAACCGAATATGTTTCTACATCAAACTAGCATAATTCTCAGTCCATAAACTTTAGGGAAAAAGATACCTTCTGGAGACAAACAATACGATGTAATAACTATCTGGATAAGCACAATACATACATCTATTATGTCATGACATATATATGTACATATTGATTTAATAAAACAAATTTGTAACTTTATTCCACTTTTATTATTTTGACTGGACCGGTTTCAGCCTATGACGGCCATCTTCAGACTAGTACAAATGTTTGTTAACCTACGGCTTATATACTATTTTTGGGGATGTTAGGGGTAGTAAACAATGATTTTACTTTAATTATATTCATCAGTATTGTTGCATGATTTTAATAGTTACAGGGTAAAAGTTACTTTTAATTTATTGGTATTACTATTTTATATATCTATCTGGAATATTTATTTATTTTATTTGATATTTAAGATGGGTTACAGTTGCATTTCTATAAATATGAATTGACAATGTATTTATATAATGAAAGGTTGGTGAATACTGATTGTTAATGAGTTTACTTTAGGTTTTCCCATCTCAATTGTGATGTCCAGATGTACAACATAATTTTCTAATTATTGGGTTACTCCCAGCATTATGGTATATTAGTTTTATGATTCTATTCATTATGCACTGTTAGAGTAGATTACTTCTATTACTACCCCTAACATCCCCAAAAATAGTATATAAGCCGTAGGTTAACAAACATTTGTACTAGTCTGAAGATGGCCGTCATAGGCTGAAACCGGTCCAGTCAAAATAATAAAAGTGGAATAAAGTTACAAATTTGTTTTATTAAATCATTAAAATGGAATTCCACCACGAATTAACAGTTTCAAAATTAGAAATAATATGTACATATTGTTTAATTTTATAAAGCACAGTTTAGTGGTGATTAACCAATTATTATTAAACCAGTTTCATATTTATCAATGAATTCTTTGTTCAGGTGATATCACAGACAAAAATATTAGAGTTTTATAGGACCACAATAAAGGCAAAAGTTGTAAACTCGTCAATCTTATTTCAGCGAAATAGGAAGGCGTTGTCAAGGAATTCAATTTCTTTAAATGCAAACAAATAATAATGGAAGACACAAATAAAAACATTCAGGCAGTGCGCAATGAATATTTCAGACATGAGTTTGTTCTTAGATAATTTGATATCTTTTTTGAGCTAAGCAGACAATAATTGATAAATGATGTATTTAAAGACTATACAGTAGAATCCCGTTAATCTTAAGTCTGATAATTCAAAAAAAAATATTATTCAATTTTTTTTTCATATTATTATGAATTTATTTCAAATAACTGAATTTGACGGGCCTGTCGCCCGGTAAGCTGACATTTCAACGATTTTTTTTGTTAATTCGAAATTTGATATTTGAGGTCCCGAATTTGAATTTCGAATTAGCGGAGTTCTACTATGTAATGGAAGTATATTGCCAGAAATACTAACTGGTGATAAGAATACTAACACTCATCATGTTATTCTAGTAAAGGATACCTCTAGGAAACCATTCACCACGTTGGTAAGATAAAATTAAATGATTTATTAAAAAGATAAACGTAATCATAATTTTGAACCGTTACACAGATAAGCCCACATTAAATAGATCCGTTTTTATATTCCAGTGCCATCCAAGTCTCTTTGGGTGTAAAGATCACAACACATCGTCATAACACCTTGAAATAATGTTATTTGACTAACACAAACAATGGATATCTTTTTAGCTGCCTTCAACCTGCATCCACACAATGTCCGTGTTGTTCTTTTAGAACCATTTTATTAATACATAATGATTTTCACAGCGACTGACTGTATTTATAACCTAATGTCTCCTGAATTTATTTTGTTGTAGGCGGCCTGGTCGAGAGGGACATATTTGCCGGTTTTGGGATCCACGTAGAACAACTTATCCTTAATTACATTTGGGTTGAATCCGTCTTCTTGGAGGTCAGTCTTCTTCATCTTAAATGTACCTGGAAATAAAAAAAATAATTTTTTAACTACACAAGATCTATCGAAAGAACAAGAAAAATCATCAAAATCAAGTTTTAAGCGAATCTTCATAACAATTCGAACAATGTTCCAAAAAGTTGACCATAGAGCTAAATAATTTGTGATTTTAAATTTCAAAGATGTGCAAATTCTTTGTTCTAAAATGTTTTCAAACACTGCAAGACCAAAATATTCAGCTAGAAATAAACATAAATATGGGTAGGTAGTTTGTAAACTGAATAAATAAAAATGCACTTGGGAAGAATTTGAGTATGTACTTACATAAATTGTCTGTTTTACTAATATGAAGGGATTTAGGCTAGTTTGATTTATTGATTTATTTATATATTATTATTGTGTCAAATTCAAATCCTTTCAAATTATATATTTTTTCTAATGGCCACCAAACTAGGCACACGCCCATATTTTGGAAATGATAAATAAATAAATGTATTACCCGTCATGTCAACGTGTTTCAGCAGTCTCACGAAGACGGGGCGGGCGTAGGGGGGCAGGTCCCTCTTGAGTCCCTCGGCCAGGGCGTCCAGGGATAGGTTGCTGTCGGGGTCTGCAATGCCACACATGCCAGCGCGGCCCTCTACGTGTGGTACCTGGAAATTAATAAATTCAAATATTAATGCAAGTTGCAAATGAAGAAGTACTGTGGGGCTTGTAGTTGCAATGGGAAGTCTTTATTTATTTAACGTCCAGAGAGCTTTTATATATTACTAGTAGTTAGTTATCAGTGAAAAATCACGGGATGTATCTTGACTAACCAAGAAAAAATGTTATTTGCTTTTTAAATATAGAATAATGTCTGGTAAATAGATTATAGGTAGGTACTTTATTGGGTGAAATTTGAAAAGTTCACACTCCTGCATACTCACAAAGGATATAAAATTATTTATAGTTAATGACTATGAAGCACCTTCAAACTTCAATTGGTAATTGGTATTGTAAGGTTTGCTTTGCAGATGAAAAGTTTTTATTTGTTTTTCAGTTCCTAGAAGACTGAAATTTCTCATGTATTTGGTGCGATATGTGCTAAAAGTGATTTTTTGTCAATCCGTACCCCATGTAGAAAATTATTCTCAAGGATTATCGGTAGTGCCTATTTGGAGATTTTTTACCAAAGAAATAGATGGTTCCAGGGAAAAAATGGTGAAGAGCCAGTTTGCATTGTATGCATTATTGATATAAAGTTTCCCTAAGTGAGAAGTATTTTTTAAAGTCTATGAAAAAATTATATTCCTCACAAGCACTCCATAAACTACGGCATCCCTTTGCTGCACAATGAGAGACACGGCAGCCTCCACCTCGCTGGTGGAAACATTCTCTCCCCGCCATCTGAACGTGTCTCCGGTTCTGTCCTTGAAGAAGAGGTAGCCAAACTCATCCGATACTAGGATGTCTCCTGCAATGGAAAATAAGGTTTAATTTTGGTAAGCTTATCATCATAGAGAGGAAGGTGTTTTATAGAAAGAATGTGGTCTGTCAAAACTTCCAATGTGATTTAACTGTCACTTCATTTTCCTCACTCTATTGACTGACCAATTTTATTTACGGCGTGTCAATCAAATATAACAGTAACAATAATGAAACTTGGATAATTTATTTAACGCCATTTTTGTGAAAACCTCATCAAGGGCGCTTAACATTGCTAGAAAATAATTAAAAACTTTACTTAAAATTAAAAAAAAAAAATACAACTACTAATACTAATGCTCTATCTTGATATAAATATAAGATGATAGAAATAACTAAAAACTATAACTAAAACTCTAATCTACTTAGATTGAAATGTGAAATCCTCAGTAATTATTAATTACATATATACATGCATATGTCTGAATTCTGTTGAGTCTTTTATAATTCTTAGATCATATGGCAGTTTATTCCAGGCTTTAAGGCCTGACACCTCGAAAGTCGCCGGAGCCATTTTGTTAATTGACTTAAATATCATCCAGAAAAGCTTAATAATAATAGCTAGTACTAATAATCTGTTGTATCGTGTTGCATTAAGTTTGTGTTTTTAAATAAATTTATTTTTCTATGCATTTGATCCAAGGAAACTAATTAGAATTTAACAAACCTGAAATGAATGCAGAGTCTCCGTGGGTGAAGACATCACGGACTATCTTCTTCTCCGAAGCAGCCTTGTCCACATATCCGAGGAAAGCCCTGGTCGGGTTGCTGGGCTGAATCTTGCCAATAAATACTCCGGGTTCATTTGGTTCACACATCTGCAGGAAAAATAATTAAAACAATCTATATATAAATATTAAAAATAAACTAG
The DNA here is from genome assembly GCA_022651775.1 of Drusus annulatus. Taxonomy (NCBI): domain Eukaryota; kingdom Metazoa; phylum Arthropoda; class Insecta; order Trichoptera; family Limnephilidae; genus Drusus; species Drusus annulatus. Next base: position 516,703 of record JAGWCC010000282.1, read on the forward strand.
AATGTATTTATTTAGTGTGACTGCCGCACAAGAGTCCCAAATGCCCGGAGCCAGTGGGACTATGGCGTTCCCAAAAAGGGAATTTTGTAAGGCTAGAAGAAGTGGGGAGGGATAAGAGAAAGTGAAGAGAAAGGTTGGGAACATTCTACCTAGTCAGATCTGGTCACTAAATCATTTCAAGTAACGTTTCGACTCTGAATGGTAGTTTTTCACCAGGGCGATACTTAACAGAACGTAAAAAATGTGAAATAACACAAATAAATTTCCCTTAACACAATCAATTTATTTTTTATGATTTTGTCTTTCATATATTTACCATCATTTAAAGAATTGTATTTATGATATTTACCTGACAAAGTCCTTGGGCATTCCTAATAGGCTCTCCTGTTCTCTCGTCGACTTTAACCAGGGCAATTGGGTAAATTCTTGGAAGAATCCTCGACACAAATCCTATTGAGCCCACGGTCCCATCAATATTCACTGAAATAATAATAAAACATCCACACATTAGTATGTAACACTCAATATGTACATACCTCAAATATTAAAAAAAAAATTGTTAGATGACTGAAAAAGTCGGTAGAAGTGTGAAAACCCTCGACCTGGTCCGCAAGTGGCCGTAGATAAATAATGTTTCCAGAAATGTGATGGGTCAAGTACTTCCTACGTATTTATTCTAACAGAAGGTGAAGTTGGTAAACACTTCTTCTAGGTAAAAATAATTTACGAGTGAGCAATGATTTGTAATCATATTTTACATAAGTATACTTGTCATTCTAGTACCAGGAAAGTGTTTTCAGAAAGGTACATGTCCATGAGATGTGAAGTGTTATTTGAAACCGAAACAGAATCAGAAATATAAAAAAACAGGCAATAATAAACCATAATTTATTAATATTACATATTATTATTTTGCCAAAATGGATTTGTTTATTCCTTATGGTTACAAATTGTCAAAAAATTGCATTTTATGTATTCATAGTTTTATTATGTTCCTATTACATTATGATCCTATTTGTAGAACTATAAAAAATATTAAGAGTAATATTTACCAATGTTGGCATTGCCTTCCGTCGCTCCGTAGAATTCGGTTATTTTTGCAATGTTGAAACGGTCGACAAACTTTTGCCAAATCTGCAAAGAATGAAAATCATCAGCATTTTTCAAACCAAAGAATTAAAAAATAAAAAGTTAGTCAAAACAGGTTGTTTGTAATCTTGAAGGAAATAGAGAGGTAGCTTTGCAAAACAGTGTAGTCAGGATTGTTGACTTTATACTGACTAGATAGATACAAAAAGATGTTAAAGGATTTTGGATACTCTATTAGTTACCGCCCACATGGAATTCGGACATTAAACTAAACAATATCAATACACCATTAAAATGATTTATAAAGTCAAAATATCATACATACACTAATAACAGAAAGTTTGCCTAAATAATGATGGAAGCTTTTTGTTGATTTTATGTCTTTATATCATTAAAAATGTGAAAATTCTAAGGTTGGTCAAAAATATTTAAAATTGTTGAAATACCTCTGAAAAGCGGTGTTTTATAATCTTTGTTTGATCTTATTTGAACATTCACGCATAGCACATATCACCATCATGTTTGGTTTATTTTTATCACCACTGCAAGCATTTTAATCAACAAAAATATATAAAATAACCTCAAAATTCGTTGACGTAATTTATGCGACTTGATGATGTGAAGTTAGCGCGGACGGAGAACATCCTCACTTAGAAGTGCTGCAATATTATGTGAAGACTTATCTTGTCTCTTTCTCTCTCGTGATATACGACATAAAAACCCGGAGAAAGTGATTTATCACAAATTTGTATAGGTTGGGTAAAAATATTAACTATACCTTCTATATCGTTACTCCAAGGTTGTTTGTAATATTTTACATATAAACCAGAGTCATATTAATTTACCTGTGGTCTTAATCCATTTCCGTACATGAGGCGAACCTTGTGCTGTTTGTCAATAGGGCTCTCGGGAACGGCAAGTAAATATCTGCACATCTCTCCAATGTAGTTAGCAATCTATAAGTGAGAATAAACAAAACAAAAAAAATGTTTACAAAATTTTGGTTACAGAGAAAAATAGCACCTTCTGTTTTCACAATATTTTTGTCTACCAAAGGCACGTTGTGTAGGTAAATGAAAATCAATAGATACTTATCAAATAAGTCAATGGCGCACAACATTGTGTAGTGAAAAACAATTATTTCAACATAATACTGTAAAAAATAAATGTAATGGATGGATAAGTATCACACTTCAAATATCTAAAGAAAAATAACCTCACAAGAGTAAGAAAACTGAAATATTTAAAAAAATGATAGACTATCTTCATATTATTTATATCCATTTCAGAATGGTTACAGAAATATAAAGCTTTTTCAAATTGTGTAAGTCACTTTGTGTTGCAAAAGCTCATTATGTGTAAAACACACAAGTTTTAGGAAGTCTGAGATGTAAGCACGTTCTTTAAATCGCTTTTTTTGTAACATTCTATGTACTTGTATGTTTAAAATCTGTGATTTTTTACTACTGTGATGTGAATACCATAAGATGGGATTAATTACTCCACTTTTTCAGTTATTTTCGAGTAGAAATTAGAGGAATTTTTTAAAAATTTGTAATCCATACATATAAAAATTTGTAAAAAAAACAATACAGGAATCATTGAAAAAATTTTGTACCTGGGTAACATTTTTTTTTTAAATAGTGGTGTTAAGTAGTTTATAGAAGGGGTATACTTTACATCAACTACTTTTCTTGGAAATTTATCAGTTTTGTGTAAAGCTTAACTAAACGGAGAAGCTTTACACCATTACTGACACTTTAACTGATCCTTACCTGAAAGTAAAAATCAAATATACGATCCGAAGGGAGGTGACGTAGTTACCCCATTTGATTTTGCTTATTAAAGTGTTTTAATGACATCATCTTAGGTAATCTTTTTTGTAAACATTACAATATTTACTATTTGAATACTTACGGTAGCATTGTACTTGACACAGTCCTTGATAAAGTTAGAAGCGGAGAACTTGTTACGTATGGCCACCGTGTTACCGTAGATGATGGCCTGCCCGACGGCTGTTACGCAGCCGGCCGTGTGGTAGAGTGGGAGCGCTGTGTACACAATGTCGTCCGGTGTTAGGCGACTCAGAAAGTGGATGCCGCCACTCATGAACATATACCTAGAATCATATGTTTAGTCATTACCGCGTCGTCTGTTAAAATCGAGGACCCGTTAGACCTGTTCCCCAGGTCCCAGGTCCGGGAGAAGGACTCAAGACTCCAAATGTCATTCTCGTAGCTGCATCTTATTGGTTCAACTCCCCCCTTAATGAGCGCTGGATTTAATATATTACATAGACCGAGAACAAAATTTCATCCTGCTTTTTCAAAAATATTACTATTAAAATTATATAAACCATAAGTTTTACAAAGCTTAAAAAAAAACCAAGAGTTCCACAAACGGTTATAGGTAGTTATTTTAGCAAATGCTGAGTCAAAAACAGTAATCTTGCATGTTCATTACTTATATACAGCATGTTTCAAACTTGTTATTCAACTTGAGAAAAGAAAAATTCCAGTAGAACAAAAAAATTAAGTTCAATTTTATGAAAGAAAATATTTTCGATTGCTTCAGTTTTTTTCGAACTAATAAATAAAAAGAACACGCCGTAAAAACTTTTTGAATATCAAAAATATAAATACAGATTCATACACTTTTTGTCATTTTTTTCGCTAATAAGAAGTGTATATATTTGCAGCAATGTACACAATCATAAGTATGTGTTGTTCGAATCAACTCTAATTATGTGACCTTTACTGTTTAAAAAAAATAAAAAATTGACAAATAATGTTGTGTTTTTTTGGCATTAGAAACAAATATAGCGTGTAAATTCCCTAGGAGAAATAAACATATCGTTATTTACACATATTTCACATTGAATGACCCAGTGGTGTTAATTTTAACATTCCATGAAAACCGATGTGTTAATTTGATTTGATAGCTATTCAAACAAAAGCTAAGTTTTATCAACACAATCAATTAGTTCGATGCAAATCACAAACAATTTCACACCATTTGTAGTTTGTAAAATCATTTACACAGAGTAAAAAAATCTGGAAATAAACATCAGTGTTCAAAATATTTGCTAATTATTCCACCTGAAAGCATATTTATATTGATTGGGTAATGAGGAAAAAAGTATCATTTAACCATTAATATGATGAAAAAAATTTATTGACAAAAAAACATTGTCAGAAGAAAACAATAATGTTGTGGCTTTCACTTTCTTGCTTCACTACTATTGTCATTACTTAAAGAAACATACAAGGTGTCCGGGGGGTAAAGTGCAGCAACTTACGTAGATGATTCTACATAGTAGTAAAAGTTTAAAAGATTTTTTAAATTATGCTTGTACTATTGTGTTCAATCGCCTCTTGAAAATACTGAACTTTACCTTCGGACCTCTGAATATTTTATAATTTCGTGAGACAAAGAACTTCCAATTCTGCAAATAAAATAATAATATGCTGGAAATCCCCAATAAAGCAAAATACTAAATACTAAATTCTAAAGGTGTCTTTAAAAGTTTTTTTTTTAAATGGAAGGCAAGCAATGCCAGGTTACGAATAATCTCATAATATTTGAATTCTCTCTACTACCATCATAAAAAAACTGAAATTATTGCTTGTGAAATGATGGAGAACTTAGCTCGCAGAAGATTGAACCCGAAACACCTGGTCAGTTGAGGTTTGTTGGTATTTTCCAGATATAAAAATATTTTTAATCTTAAAACATCCTTAGCCTAAAATATTTACATTAAAAAATTCTGGTTTTTAATTGATTCAATTGATATAAGAAAAAAAAAAAAATGATTCCGTTTCAAATTTTGGTAGAAAATGTATTCTTATAACAACCTTGAATCAATAGCAAAATAATATTAGTATTTACCTAGAATGCGTGATGACGGCGGCCTTGGGTAGTCCAGTAGTGCCCGAGGTGTAGATGTAAAGCACCTTATCGTGGAAAGACCTCTCGGGAGGGTGTGACACAGGGGTGGAGGGAGCGGCCTCTAGAAGGACGGCCAGGTCCTTCACTCCCTCGGTGGCCTTCTCTGGCCCCTTGGTCCCCGCTGGACGCCAGCGGTACAGAGATATTGCGGGACTCAGCTCCTTGACTATGTCTTGAACAGCTGCAACAGAAAATAAGAAATTAAAGATGATGATGATAATAATAACACTCAACTAACTGATATTTGACCTCAAGAACATAATATAGTCGCCGGAAGGGCAAAAGGGCTGAAACGCCATTTTGGGAAGTTTTCACCAGAGCACTTTAACTTTTTTTTTTGTTTCGCAATATAATTCATAAGTCTTCAGTACCTGATTAGATTTTGAAAAAAAAAAGTTAACTTAAAAGCTAAAAAAGTTACAAACTTGTGTCGCTTGAGTGAAGCCTTCCCCCAAATGGTAAATATATTTAAGATGGCTGAAGGGCCACAATAGTCTTCAGAATCAAACGAGAGTCAGAGCATTCGATACAAAAGAAATAACTTTTCAAAACTGCTTTTTGACAAAAGTGTCGCTTAAGCCCTTTTGCCTTTCTAGCGACGATATAGACACAGACTTCAATATGGACACAGAAGGCTTTTCGGTATTCATTAAAAGGGTGTCTACCACGTTCAGCCCACTTGTCAAAATTCAATGCTGTGTAACAGCTGATCAGAGTTTTGATATCGATAAGCAGACAGCTAATATAATGATGTCTTTTTATGCTAACAGAGACTGTCCTTACCTAGTTTAATATAATGACAGTTATCATTCGATAAGGGTAAACATTCTGCGCATGTGGATGTGTAGGAGGTGAATTATTCTAGAAATTCTTCAGATGGCAACACGGCATGGGCTAACTAACCACTCCTGCATACCCGTTAGACGTAGACGAGATTTCTCTATGGGTTTTGTGATTTACCTTCTTCGAATTCTTCCCCGTAGATGAGCGCCTGGCAGTCGGCGATGGTCAGCGAGTGCAGCAGCGCCCGGCCGCGCTGGTTGGTGTTGATGAGCGGCGTGACGGCCCCCAGGCGCGACAGGCCCAGCCACAGCGCCGGCTGCTGGGGGCAGTTGCCCATCAGCAGCCCCACGGACTGGCCCGCGCCGTAGCCGTGCGCGCGGAACACGCCCGCCACGCGGTACGACAGCTCCTGAACCTGAAATAAAGACGAGCGCAAATATTTTAAGATGCAAATATCAGCAAGAAAATGCGACAATGTTTCGTTCTCAGAGCAAGATATATATGGAGAGAGAGAGAGAGAGCTAAATATTTTTACCCAACCTATACAAATTTATGATAAATCACTTTCTCTTGGTTTTTACGTCGTAAACTGCGAGAGAGAAAGAGATAAGACAAGTTGTCACATAATATTGCACCAGTTTCGGTATGTATCCCGCGTCTCCGCTCACTGCGTTTTGTTATGCAACATAACAGGACATAACACAACGGTTTTTTTAGGTTATATCCTAGGAGAAACAATGTATGGAGAGAGAGCTAATTATTTTTACCCAACCGATACAAACTTGCGATAAATCACTTTCTCCAGGTTTTTACGTCGTAAACCATGAGAGAGAAAGAGACAAAAAATATAATACTCCGCTTCTATGTAATGTCACAATGATCTTAGGCTCCTGGGTCACTAAACTTGACACAACTAAACGGTTTTTTAAGTTAGATGCTATATTTTTGTTGATATCAATACTGTGAAAAAGTGGTTATCCGAATAAACAAAAACATTATGTCGATATGAATGGATGTATAAATACCCTAGCCTTGGTCTTAGCCACGCCCAAGTCCACCAAGTCAGGTAAAAATCATCAAAAACTGACTACACTGCCTTAGATTGATACCATTCTATATACTCTAAGGTTATATCCTATATTTTTATTGATAACTATACTGTGAAAAAGTGATTGTACAAATAAACAAAACACTATGTCGACATGTGCTACGAATGGATGTATAAATACTCTAGCCCTTACCCTAGCCACGCCCGAGTCAGGAAAAAATCAACAATCCAGACTACAAAAGCTATCCCCTTTGGAATATTATTGCTCTGAGATTTCGTTAAAAAAAATAAAGTCTGGTTGTTTTAACCCATTTGGCAGTATCAAGCAAAAACGGGTCGTTATTTTTTTAATACGAGTCTCAAATGTCCGGAGTCAGTGGGACTGTGGAAGGAACATCCACCCGGGAGGGGAAAGAAGGTAGGGAATAAGAATGGTGGGAAGTATGGGGCTATTCAGATCTGGTCACTAAACATGACTAAAGCTATTTTAAGGAATGTTTCCACCTTGAATAGTGGTGTGAACCAGGACGATTCTGAGAGTATTTGTCATTCTGGAAACGTCTTCAGAAAAAAACTAAAGCTTGGTTGTTTGGACCTCCGTCATATTTGAGATCGTCACAAATCAGTATTCAGCGTACAGCCCCCGATTATCGGTCCTTTTATTATTTTTATAGTGAATACCGCACAAGAGTCCCAACTGCTCCCAACCGTCTGGAGCCAGTGAGACATCCCAATTGGGGTATATGGTATTGTGAGGCTGAAGGTAGTGGGGATGGGAAGGAGGTGAAGAAGAGGAAGGTTGGGAAGTACCTGGCTATTGAAATATATATATATATATATATACTGTTTACAATGTATACATCTCTTGTTAAAATATATAAATGTACCAACACCTTTATACACCCTATGTATTTTATATGATTATTCTGCTTTTATTTTTATTATTTTGCTGTTATTACTGTAAACTGAATTTAAATAAAGATTTATTATTATTATTACTCAGATATGGTCACCAAACATAACTAAAGCCATTTCAAGCAAAGGTTCCAATCTGGATGGTGGTCTACTCTGGAACGTGCCGCAAATATACTCTTTATTATTTTATATGAATTTTTATATTTTCTTATGTGTCCCTTATATTATATTTCCCACAAAAAACGGCGCTATAAAAGTTATCCATTTATTATTATAATTATGACACATTTTAATTAAATAAAAGTTTTTGGCGCACGCCGGGTTCGAACCCGCGACTTTTGGATTCGCAGTCGAGCATCTTACCACTCGACCACGCCGCCCGTGTCGAAGTCGGTCGTTTGTCCGTTAGCGTTTAATCAAATTGTAAGTTGGGTTGTTCAATCAGCTATTAAGTATTAGTGTCGATTCACACCAACGTCCGGATCCGCTCAGTGACGATATTGTTCCGCATGAGAGCTTATTGATATGGTATGAATATCAATCAAGGGGTATGTGCCAAGACAAAGTTGTGTGGCGGTATATCCTTCTGCCCACCCTTGTGATATTTAACTACTTAGTTAGTCAAATAATTATTTTGATCTGTAAAAATACTAACATCGCAGATTTAAAAAAAAATTAAAAACCATTTTTTTATCACAAATTATTAATAATTAAAAATATTATTTAGTGATAAAAATATGGTTTTTAATGTAAAAAAATCTGCGATGTAAGTATTTTTACATATCAAAATAATTATTTAACTAACTAAGTAGTTAAATATCACAAGGGTGTGCAGAAGGATATACTGCCACACAACTTTGTCTTGGCACATACTCCTCGATTGATATTCATACCATATCAATAAGCTCTCATGTGGAACAATACTGTCACTGAGTGGATCCGGATGTTGGTGTGAATCGACACTTAATCATCGAAATTATATAAAACCCTGACGGACCGAGAATCGACAGTTAGCCGGAACTGTTTTTGAAATGAAAAGCGTTCAAAATGTCGCTGATTCGATAAAACGCCAAATCGACCATTAGAACCATTTTATCCCAAAAATGGTTTATTGATCAGCCACCCAGCGTACGCTTTTCTAACTTTATAAAACACTGATGGACAAAGGGCTGGTCACTGGTTGACGCTTCGTCACAATATTTCAAATTCTAAATTGTGGTGACGTCAAGATCTAGTATACCTGACAGCGTATCTATTAATAGGTCTTGTAAGACTCTAAGCTATTATTGTTGTTTCCTATGAATATGTAACTAAAAATATAATACGATTGTTACTCTTCACCGACCACTGCAGATTGCACAATGCACATTAGTGTTTTTTTGTTGTAAGAAGTGTTTTTTTAAACAATTGCAATGTATTAATTATATTTTAACCTTTCCGATGGCGTTAACTTAATTGACATTGTCTCTAATTATTTTAATATTTCTGTAAAATACACTTAACACGGAATTCATATTTATGTATTTCTCTGTTATATATTTATGTATTGGACAAAATAATTTATAATGAAATTAATAAATTAATGAGTTTAAAAAAATGTTAACCCACTCTCTATCTATAGTTAAAAAAAAATTTAAAAACTAAGAAACCTTAATTCTCTGGAATTTGTATTTTTTACCGTGTGAGGTAGGTATGTTAAATAGTGCATATTATAATAAAACATAAACATTATCCTTTCTACTCATGTCCAAGGGTTGGTGCATGCAACATACCCCTGTTGCGTGCGGTTAGGGGTGGTCAGATATAAAAAAAAATCGAAGTACACTGTGAAAGGCGGCATTTTTGGAGAGGACACCAAAAAGTTTATTGAATGATGGTAAACGACGAATTGCTATGGTTAGCTATGCTAATCTCATCTATATTGCGCCGAATTCAGCGTTACGTCAAGGCTTGACCATTTTAACGCACTTCATTCAATATTTAATGACTTTTCTCGACAGTTTATTAATAAAAATAATATTACAAGGTGAATACAATTTTTCATACACAAATAAGAGGAAAAGGTCACGGTTTCGACGACCATGACACATGGCACACACAATGATTAAGCAAAACGTTAAAGTCCAATACTCTTGCTCGAGGTCTTTTCAATATCTGAATCCAATCTGGTGTCAAAATGCTTTTAAGACATTTTGGGCTTTAGCTAACGGATCTAAAATTGTTTTAGTAGCTCAATCTAGTTTTGATCAGCCGTCAAGCATAAGAATAACGGTCATGCTGTTATGCTTAAAGGCTGATAAATATTTGATCAAACGCTGAAATGAGCCAATAATCTGCGTTTAACGGGTACCGTTCAAATGTTAGATAAAAGGCGCTAATCGTCGATTTGTGACAATGTGAAATTTGACGGGTCTTCAAACAACTAAGCCTTAGTGCGCCATATTTTATTATTAAGTGGTACAATCTCGAGTAGGTAACTATACACAAACTCATATACTTACATAAAAATATACATGTAAGTATACACAAACATGCATGTGCTATTTTTCTAATTTTCAACAACGTTGCGGATATCTATAAAAAAATTGTATGCAAAGTCGTTGGGCCATCTTCAAAATACGTATGTTTTCTCAAGGTTAATGCATGATCTTTTTTACTTCTTTTAAAAAGCTCTATTCATACGACTAAATCTCATCTCAGAAGCGTAGTTTTTTTAGCCAAAAGCAGAAAAGAATCACTGTCCATCGCCGTTCAAATAATTAGTACCACAAGGAAAACTTGAGACCTGCTACAAAAGATGCTAATTGATGTTTGGTCGTTCTATGGCGACTGACGTCAGATTTTAAAATTGTTTTCGCGTATTAAAATAGGTCACAAAGTTGAAGTTGACCCGAAAAACACATGCTTAGGGTTGTGAGTATTAGTGAACATGTATGCACAGCGATGTCCTAGCAAAAAGTCACTAAGAAATGGCGTTTTGTCTTGCTTACGCCTCCGTATTGTCACTAGCGAAAAAGGGACAAGTGTATACAATGATCGATTTTTAATATTCTTAAAGTTTGAAAAAAATCTTGAAATTTTTTAGTGATCAAAAAACTGAAACAGCCGTAAACTTGTACTTTTAAAAAAACATTATTTTAAAATTTTATTGGAATTTTTGTTTTCTGAAGTGGAATAGCGATTTTGAGAAATGATGTATGCAAGAAATGCATCTGTGTGAGTACTGAATTCGCTGCGATACCTATGCTTATAATTATTTACGTTCATACGAAATAAAATTAATTGAATAGTGCAAATACCTTGATTTTAAAATATTCTTCATAGCAGAAATGTGTCTGGTTGAAAATCTTGGACGAAGTCGGGTACTCCCATAAGATAGGGTATACCATGTCCATGTGCATATAGCATTATGCCATTTATTGGTGTATCCTGCGGGCCGTAGTTTGCCCAGTCCCGCAGTGTGGAGTCAAGAGGCTGTAGCAAGTAAAATCTTACCTTAGCGTAGGACCATACTTCTTCTTGGAAGAGGAAGCACGCCTTGTCAGGCGTCTTGGCGGTCACCTCATCGAAGATGTCTGGGATGGTCATGTTGTTCTTGTTGAACCTCCTCACTTGGATCAGCAGCTTGAGGTACCCCCATACTGCCCTGCAACAACATAGGTTCATATTATTAGTATATGCTTTGCATACATGCATATAATTAGATGTGAAACTTGTCGCTCCACTTTACCGGAGCTCATGAGAACCATTGCTCGACCCCGCATACTGCACGAGAGAACTCACCATTCGGAAATGTTTTAATACATATCCCACTAAGACATAAAACGAAACATATTTCCGAACGAGCTCCTTGAAATCTTGGAATTTAAAGTCAGACGCTCGTTCCATTTCATGAATTCATACGTTAATTAACTGTTATCTTTCCCCAAAGTTCATTTTCGTATAACATAAAACGATAAAATCGGCAGAACGGTAGTGATATACATATAGTTGATATCTGAAATGGGCTGTCACTACAGTTGGTAGAGTAATAGGTTTCTATTCCATACAATTTTGGAACCAGTTACCGATAGCTCTTGAATATATAGAGACCTAACTTTGCGAAATTTTGTCCGTACTTTTTGACCAAGCAATGACCAAAGGGTGTGGCCTAAACTCAGAGTAAAATCACTAACAGGGTTGTCACAAATTAAGTAAATTAGGTATTTTGTTGTGAGTAGGTAGTTGTAAATCATTAAAAAGAATGAATGTTGTATATTTTTTGTTTATTCAAATATACATTAATCAATAAGATTATTAAAATCTTATTTATAGATAAAAATATAAACGATTTAAATTATTAGTACAGAACATTTTATAATACATATTATAAAATGAACTTCAGTTCCATCAACAAAATAGTTTACAAACAAAAACAAAATAAAAAAATGTACGGTGATAACAGATGTTAAATCATTTTCTTAACCTTGGAGTAAGAATATATGGAGAGAGATCATTTTTTTACCTATATAAATTTGCGATAAATCACTTTCTCAGCGTTTTTACGTCGTACACCATGAGAGAGAAAAGAGACACAAAAATTTCACAAAACATGACACCGCTTTTAAGTATTGTAGGGATGTTTTCCGTCCCGCGTTATTTTGTAAGGAAATTTCGAATGCAGATAATAATAACAGTGAACTTATATAGCACAGTTTTGTGATATTTCACGTCAAAGTGCGCTTCATACTTAATTAATTAAGCTAATAATTCTAACTAACAAGGAGAAAATAATATATAATATGTATACAAAATTAAAAACTATCTAGATGCATGATCGTTATCATAAATCATCATTGGGAAATGGACTGAGCAGATTGTGCTATGGTATTTAGGAGTCCAATTTTGCCTTCTCGTAGCACGAATCCATTTTTCTCGTCTTTTTTTTTCATCCTTTGGAAATCTAAAATAATTAAATATATAATAATATTCAATTTTGGCATAGCCCTGAATCTGGGGACGCAACCGAAATTATAAAGATAACTAAGAGATAAACACTATTCTGTCTTTATCTGTTTGCCAACAATTTAGCGTTAGTATCATGAGAAAGAAAGAGACCGGGATACTTTTCAGAAGCCGTACAAAATGGGGATTCCCCTTTGTAATGGTTTCTCATGTGACATCTAGTATATATCTCTAAGTTAAAAATATTACGAATCCAATTAAAACTCATTTCAAACGGAAGTTTATTATATTGGAACGAATAGTCCAAAGATTAATTACATATTGGTGTAAGTTACTAGTTGTTTTGTAGGTTAGGATGTTAAATATTTGAGATCAAACTAAAAAGACGATTTTTTATGGTACATACGTGTGAAAACTGGTTTTGGTCCTTTTGTACTTCGATTGAAGCAACCAAGTATAGCACATATGGCCATGATGTTTTGCTAGATATCGGACAAAAAATAACTCAAGTTTTTTAACTATTTACGTACTTTTGACAGTCCGTTCGCCTGACACTCAAACGTGAGTGAAGTTTGTGCAGATTAAATAGTGGAGACATGACATTTAGCCCCGCCCCAAATCGTGTATTGGTTTCAACAATTGTTTGTCTCTTTTTCTCATATGCTTATAGAACCGAGCATAAAGAGAGAGCTATATTTTGCGAGTTTGTCAACGATTTGTCACAAATTAGTACGGTCTCTTTATATTGTTACTCTGAGGTTTTCACTGTTTTGTATGAAGCAAACCGCACCAGAGCGGCGCTGCATTGCGCGGCACGGCGAACAGAAAAGTGACGCGCAGCGCCGCTGACGCGCAGCGACGCGCTAGTGCGGTTTGACTTTTATGATATTTTTTTTATTATTCCGAAGTATCGCATGATAAAAAAACAAACTCCAAAAACACATTTCTTAAAACGAGTTCCGAAATCCAATGAGCGCAAATTCACCGGGACAGGAATATTTACCACCTCTAAGTGTGTACTGCGATTACCGATAAGAAACCACGCTAATTGTTGACTTCGATCGCATATATTTTAACGTACGACGCACGATATAAAAACAGACTCTATGCTCAACCAACTATTATGCAATTCGCAAAAAAAAATCCAATGTGTAGCATTAAGATTATTGTATATTATTTAGAAATGTTAATCATTGTAATGTATATTTCTCCCGGCTTGATAGAGCCCGAATGACGTGAAGGAATCAGCCCTTTGGGCTCGGTCGGCCAGACTGAGGCAGCAACCAGCGGGATGACGGGCGCGTAGCGCGCCCGATCCCGGCCGACCTAACGATTCTTGCGCGAGCGGGTCCCGGAGAAAAATTGATTTGTTTAACCCTTTCACGGGGGCCAGGTTAATCACCCGGCCAAATAAAATATACCGGGGTGATAACTCGGCCCCCAGCTACACAATTGTCATGTTATTATGTATGTAAATGTTAGGATAAGTTAGTTATTAAGAGTTTAGCCCCAAAAAACTGGGCATTATTTGTAATTTGAATATTTGTACTTCTTTTGTGAACTTAATAAAAAATGATAGAGGGGTGAAATTAAGTTGAGGTGAAAGCTGGTAAAAGGAGAAGGGGATAGATTGCTAAAATCTGTCCCACAAAATTACCAGCCGGCCGGGGAGAGAGCGAAAGAGGATGCTAAATCCTCCCATACATCGCTCTTACGCCTCGGCTGTGCGCTCCAAAGGCAATGAAATATTGCGCAATAATGGGAGAAAAGGCAGATCACAAGCATCCTCCACCAATACCATTCACCTTGACTCATCTTCGCCCTGACATCGCCTTCAACTTGACTCCTGACTTTTATTTGACCATCGCCTGCCCCCCTGGACCGCCTGACTACACCTCTCTCTGGACCAGACCCGCAGCATCTTCACTTGAAAGCCGAGGCCCTACAAGCTGAACCCGTCGTCTCCCTTACAACGAGACGACCCCTTGGAGCATCTCACAGATTGGGACCGCCCCCTATACAGTTTACTTGTGTGCCCTGTTACGTCGGGTACAACATTATTATTTTTCCATACATTACAACGATCAGCCATTGAATGCAGTGATGTTGCCAGCGCAATATAAAATATAATTATCCCATAATGTGGGGAATGTTTTAAATGATTTAGGGAATGTTCTTGAATGATTTAGGGAATATTTTTTAATGATTTAGGGAACAATTCAAGTTAATTTTAATAAGATCTTTATTTTCACGGCGCCCCTTCGGAGATGGCGCCTATGTTTTTTGCACAGTTTGAACGTATGGTGGATCCGGCGCTGCTGAGCACTGTCTAAGATGATATTTATGCCCCTTTGTTACTCTAAGATATATCCCTCTCCACGTCGCAACCCCCCCAAACAGAATGGAACAAGATTTAAAGTCCTTGTATGTATAGGATATCTACTCTATTTATATACCAATATACCTCAATGATGATTTATATATATAATAAATAACGTACCACCCTTTAAAAATAGTTATATTCTTGCGTTTTTAAATTAATTTATTTAAAAATAGTTAGTACATACAATCCGTACATCAATGACTTTTGTTTTTTTTCTGAGAGGTAGTCTTCTTTGATCCATATTCGTCTGTTTGTGTCTGTGCTGGAGGATTTCATTTATTCTCAGAAGTAGACAATTTATTTGAACGAAGAGATATTTAATTCCACATGGTAGGAAGTAATTTGAAAACATCGTGCGTGTGCAGATTAAAAAAACTTCAGACTCGAGAGACATATGACCGCATCATTTCCTTGTGCGATTAGGGTTTGGGTCAAATCGAGTTGTATAATTTTTGTATTTATTGAAAATGCCACCACATACAGGGCCGAAGGATGACAGATCTCCTTGCCGTGGCTTTGCAGTGTCTTCTGAATTCCAGTTCCTCATATGTTTGTGCCACCAAACCTCCATACTACACGAGAGAACTCACCATAATCCGTAGTAATCTAAACATTGACATAAAATAAGATCGCGGTTGGTAATTATTTACTGAAAGACGTATCGGAACGATTTGGTGTGTGTTTTTGTAGCCAATTAAATAAGTATGTGCATCATATACATATCGTCGCCGGAAAGGCAAAAGGGCTGACGCGCCATTTTGGGAGGTTTACACCAGAGAATTTTAAAGTTTTTTTTTAGTTTTACAATAAAATTCATAAGTCTTGAGTACCTGGTTGGATTTGGAAAAAAGGTAAGCTCAGGTAACTCGATGCTCTCACTGAGTTACCTGAAGCGACAAAAAGCTAGTCCCAAACTTGTGTCGCTTGAGACAAGACTTCTCCCAAACGGTTAATATATTTTAGATGGAAAGTCTTCAGAATCAAACGAGAGTTAGAGCATTCGATGTAGAAAAAAAAAACTGATCGAAACTGCATATTTAACTCATTTTTGACCTCGCCTTTCCAGCCGACGATATTATGATATTCGTCCGATATCCTAGTGATAAAAAACGGGAGTTGGTGAAATAAAATGACAAAAATCATTGTTGAGTTGTGTGCATGGAACTGGCAATAAAAAAATCAATTTTAGTCTCACAGTGACAAGAACATGAAACCCACACGATAAAAAAAAATAATAACCATGGCTACGAAACTCAGCTATAATTAATTTCAGGAGGGATGTTCCGTTATCACCGCCGTTTGACGGAGATATAAAAAAATCATCATTTTTTTAAGATTGAAAATAATGTATTGTACTGTAGCTTTTGATTTATTATTTTCAAACATATTTGCAGACCGATAACAAATGGTCCCGACCCCCAGTCAAATGGCGCCTGGAGCAACTTGAATTTCGATTTCATTTTTATATTATTAAAAATAAGTTATAATAACGGAGAAAATACTAGAGAGAAAGTCATAAATGCTTCATGTGAAAGGGCGCTAAGGCAGTCGAGCACTGTAGTTACAAATACAGCGCCTCAACAACCTATTCCAATTGCATCCGTACAAGACCGGGCTCGTATATGACCTTTCAATAAACTTTAAAAATCCGTCGAATTGCGGAAAAAACGCGTTTATATTATGCAACTTGGCCCAAGTGTGATTTTGTACCGGACCACTAGTTTGAGTCAAGATCAATCAATCACATGCTTTATGATTCTTTGTATTGGCCAAGGAGTTAGGAGAAAAAAACACTTATTGTTAAATGACATGTACTGTACTGTGTATGTATTTATTGAATCTATTTCATTCCGCAAACTTAAAAGTGGCCGTGGGGAAATTAGCAACTGTTGCCATCAATATTTTATTGATATACGTAAAACCAAGTATAAAAAAACGAAAATAGAGAACTGACGTAATAAAATAAATTTTATGATTTTTCGTCACAAGAGGCGTACAATAAAATGGCCTTCCTAATGAATTCTGAAACGAACTTTGTTCCCCACCAGTTTCAATATTATTATTTTACTTTCAATAAATATTCACTCACTTCAATGTTTTAGCATGTTAGTTTGTTTCAACTTGTTGGTCAAATTCAAAGAACAAAAATGTGCTATCACCATATTGAATGATATTTGGATAGCCAAAAACAAAATATCCTGTTTGTTGTGTGCAAATATTTCTAAAACGCAGGGTGATTACAAAATATTTGTAATCATAAAACTTTATGAAAACTTTATTCCGTCGAGGGCGTCGCCACTGTAGATAGTTTGTTCCTTTTTTCCGCCTGTAAAGTTGAGTGCGTCAAGCTGTAAGTTTCTTCTGAGTGGTACGATGTTCAATAAGGACAATTGTATTAAGAGTAGCGACGGGTAAAATCGAGATATCCATTCGAAATTATCAATTATTCTAGGATCGATATTATCGATTCACAGTTATTAGCATGAATTGGCATTCATTAGCAAAATTTACCATTTACGCGGTTATCCTCATCGAAGGGAAAACAAAAAAATATTTTGGGGGAGAGGAGAGATAATATTTAGGGGAATTTTGAGCAATTAATTAGAAACATCATTTGATTATTAAAATGTTTGGAAATCGGAATATCGACGCGTTTCGCTTATGCCCGCTAATAATTAGGAGTGTTTATGGCGTGATGTGACGTTGGTTTAGTTCAACGACAGTTCGGAGGAAGTGCTCCAACACCGTCCATTTAGCTAATCCCTATTGATATGACCTCGGTGCGGGCTGCGGGGCCGCGCGGTCCTCGGCACTCTATACTCGACACTCGGGCAACCCAACTATTCACAGCATCCAGTCGAGACGTGGTCGTAGGCTACAACCAATCCAATACTACCAAAAACTTCCTGTATAAACGCTTAGACGCTCATATATAAAAATAGAAGCTTTTGAAATATAGATACGAGTATTTAGGTGCATCCTAAAAAAACCTTCAACAGATGATAGGCTAACTAATTTATAAGTTCTTAATCGAATGGATAAAAATGTCGAAGCTATAAAAATAAGAAAATTCTAATATCTCGGTCACATCATAAGGAGTGACAGCTACAAGATTACCCCACTGATAATCCAGCGAAGATGCCGCACTGTAGTTGAGGTGTGGAACTGCATGATGAAGATTGCTCAGATGATAGCCAACCTCCGAAAGGAAAGGGTAACATAAGAAGAAGACACTGGCAGCACCTCTAGATGCATATGTATCTTGCTCGAATTCATACATTTGTACATAATTTCGCAATTTTTAACAATGCCTTTTATTTTTCTGAATTTTCATATTTGCCCGCTACATTTTCAGGGATGGTGACGTATACCACAAATAAGTATGCACCATGTATCTTGGCTTCCAATGACCAGGCATTATAATGCGAAGGTCTTAGAGCTACAGTACCATTCAACACTCTACTTGGGAAGGGCGGCGAGACAGCCTCACCTTGTGGATTGAGGTTCCTCCGAATAATATACGAGTAGAATGAGGTTTAGTGGCGGAGTGTTTTAATTTACTAGATCCTGCTGATTGTATCAGTAAATCTGGAGAAATGAGGTCTAAACGTCAGAAGCGGAAATTATGAAAAACGACGGAAGTAAAAAAGAACTAACGCAAGCCCTGATAAAATCGCGGATTGCAAAAGCAAGGTTTTAAGTAGACTAAATACAATCTACTCCGATCAGTTAAATTGAGAAACTTGCGTGATTTTTCGTTATTCTTCTGTGTGACGCCGCACAAGAGTTCCACGAGGCAGCCTGTAGATAGCAAGGGAAAGGAGAGGAAGATAGTAGACAAATACATGGCTATTCAAACCTACTATAAACTACAAAACTACTGAACACAGGTCCAATTTGTCGAACCTGCAACCTCCCGATTTTAATTCCAATGCGTACTTGTCCACTACGCCACCCAGCGGAAATTTAGTATTTTAAATTGAAGTACATTTTACAATTTAAATATGTATATATATATATCCGGTGTTGTGCCCACAGCCCTGTGGGTCCAGAGCATCGATATATATAATTGGTGAACGGTCCAGAGTCAAAGCTCTTAAACGGAACTCGTTGTCAACGTTGCAGATGATCCAGACAGATTATTTTAAGTGTAGGATGTTGAGATGTGAGATGTTGCGTGCGAAGACAATATAAATACAACATATTATAGATGGGTGTGGCTTGCCTGCCTCCCTCATAGCTGTTATGCAAGAGTTTCTTCCGAAACATTAATATTCCAATGGAAATACCATTGTGCAAACGAAATAATGATCTAACCCACGTAATCGGATATTCTCCGCAAAAGTGTGTCAGCACTCATCAACGAGCGGAGCAAAGTAACATTTGCAATCATCATTTGTAAAGACGCCTGTGTGCCATATGGTTATGATTATGATATAACACACAACATACAACTGAGGCAGGTGCAAGAACTGATCGTCTATCAGTGACGGCCTTAAGTCACTTCAGTTACGATCCAGGTAAAAGGGGTGTTGTCCAATGTAACTTATAATCCCCTTTGAGACCTAATGTTAGTTCAAATAAATATCGCACAAATTTTAAACTAGTAAGAAAAATCGTAAATTTCTCTTTCCTGATAATAATAAAATAAGTATGTGTGGCATAATATGGTTATGATCATGGTAGATCATCTAACCAAGGCTGGTGTAAGAACTGAGCGTCAAAAAAAAAACAAAAATGTCACCGGAGATCAAAATGCAATCTACGTGTTTTACTCCAAATAATCTCGGGAATTCCAAGTTAAAGTCTGCCAGGTACGTCCTGCAATACCTGTATACTTACAACCTTAGAGTAACCTAGAGACCTAACTTTGCGAAATTTTGTCCGCACTTTTTGACCAAGCAATGACCAAAGGGTGTGGCCTAAACTCGGAGTAAAATCACTAACAGGGTTGTCACAAATTAAGTAAATTAGGTATTTTGTTGTGAGTAGGTAGTTGTAAATCATTAAAAAGAATGAATGTTGTATATTTTTTTGTTTATTCAAATATACATTAATCAATAAGATTATTAAAATCTTATTTATAGATAAAAATATAAACGAATTAAATTATTAGTACAGAACATTTTATAATACATATTATAAAATGAACTTCAGTTCCATCAACAAAATAGTTTACAAACAAAAGTAAAATAAAAAAAAATGTACGGTGATAACAGATGTTAAATCATTTTCTTAACCTTGGAGTAAGAATATATGGAGAGATCAATTTTTTTTACCTATATAAATTTGCGATAAATCACTTTCTCTGCGTTTTTACGTCGTACACCATGAGAGAGAAAGAGACACAAAAAAATTCACAAAACATGACACCGCTTTTAAGTATTGTAGGGATGTTTTCCGTCCCGCGTTATTTTGTAAGGAAATTTCGAATGCAGATAATAATAACAGTGAACTTATATAGCACAGTTTTGTGATATTTCACGTCAAGTGCGCTTCATACTTAATTAATTAAGCTAATAATTCTAACTAACAAGGAGAAAATAATATATAATATGTATACAAAATTAAAACTATCTAGATGCATATCGTTATCATAAATCATCAGAGAACAGGTTCAGAAATGGGTACAATAGTGCATGTGCACATCAATAGATTTAAAAAAAACAATTAACTAGAAGCTAAGGGTATAAAAATCCAGATGAAACGTATGAATTCATATTAACATATTTGTTAAATCAAAGAAAAATAAATTAGATTTTTCTCGTCTTTTTTTCATCCTTTGGAAATCTAAAAATAATTAAATAAATAATAATATTCCAATTTTGGCATAGCCCTGAATCTGAGGACGTAACCGAAATTATAAATATAACTAAGAGATAAACACTATTCTGTCTTTATCTGTTTGCCAACAATTTAGCGTTAGTATCATGAGAAAAGAAAGAGACCGGGATACTTTCAGAAGCCGTACAATATGGGTTCCCCACTGTAATGGTTTCTTATGTGACAGCTAGTAAATATCTCTAAGTTAAAAATATTACGAATCCACTAAAACTCATTTCAAACGGAAGTTTATTATATTGGAACGAATAGTCCAAAGATTAATTACATATTGGTGTAAGTTACTAGTTGTTTTGTAGGTTAGAATGTTAAATATTTGAGATCTAACTAAAAAAGACGATTTTTATGGTACATACGTGTGAAAACTGTTTGTTTTTGGTCCTTTTGTACTTCGATTGAAGCAACCAAGTATAGCACATATGGCCATGATGTTTTGCTAGATATCGGACAAAAAATAACTCAAGTTTTTAACTATTTACGCACTTTTGACAGTCCGTTCGCCTGACACTCCAAACGTGAATGAAGTTCGTGCAGTTCAAATATCGCGGACATGGTATTTAACCCGCCCAAAATCGTGTATTGGTTTCAACAATTGTTTGTCTCTTTTTCTCATATGCGTATAGAACCGAGCATAAAGAGAGAGCTATATTTTGCGAGTTTGTCAACGATTTGTCACAAATTAGTACGGTCTCTTTATATTGTTACTCTGAGCTTACAACTATCATGACGTTTAGTTTGACAGTCAAAAGAATCCTGAAAACCATGTAACGTACTTATACAAAGTTCATAATTGATGAAGTTTTTTTTTTAAACACGGCCAGATAACGTTTTTCCATGTAAATTAAAATCTTAACCCATAGATACCTAATGATACTTCAAATTGACATTGCATAATGAATCTCTAAATGCAAAAAATAAAAATAATTGGTAAGAACGTTTGTGTGAAATATGGCTATGATTATGGTAAATCATCCAACCAAGGATAGTGAAAAAACTGATCGTCTATCGGCGGAAAAACAATCAAAATTCAACAATTTCAAAAGGCTTTTACGTCAGCTTGTCTGCCGGAAGAATGCTCATTGTCTTTAGTCATCTTATCTCTTCATAATTCTTAGTCCGCTCAAGGACGCAGTTGATAAATTAATCTAGTCACGAACTCACCCATAACAAATTAAGGAACAACATGATCAGATAGTTTTTTATTCCTAATGATAATTCAAATTTACATTGAATAATGAACCTCTAAACTATTAAAAAAAAAACTAATATTGCGATAATATTTTTTAAAGAGTGTGTTACACATCTTTATGGAGTATGATGTATGATCCAACTAAGGCTGGTCCAAGAACTGATCTTCAATCAAAGTTAAAACAACCAAAAATCAACAACCCCACAAAGTCTTTAAGTCAGCTGATCTGCCAAAAGAATACATTAGTCATGTTGTCTATAAATCATTCTTAGTGCGTCCAAAGACGCAGTTCGCAATTAATCCAGCCACGAGATGGTCTAACGTCTTACATAACAAACTGAGGGGTTACATGACCGGGCAATGTTTTTTTGTGAAAATTATAATTAATACACGTAATAATAATAAACATCCATTATTTCAAATGGGATTGCGATTGTACTGATTGATGGTATTCATAATATCAACTTAAATTAAATTATATTTTTATTTATTTATTATTGGGCTTAATGTAAATGAAAATGAGAATGAGGGGTGTTGTTTGTCCAGGAAAACTAACGGAAAATCATACATACCGATTATTATATCTATTGATTTAATATGACTTAAAATTAGATCTACCATATTATATGAATTCGAAGTAGAGTATTTCGCTGCGACAGGTTTGTAAGTTATAACCAATGACCTTACACACGTTTATATACTTACTTAAATTTGTAACGTCATTGTTTATAACGCGAACAAAAATAATCATAAATAGGAATAATATGATTTTTAAATGACGGAAAATTAGTGTAACCAAAAATTGAAATATTTTTAGATTTAAGTTTTGCAAATTCACTTTTAGTTTTTTCATAAATAAACTGGTATTGTTCTGATGTAATATTCGGTGGAAAATATACCACACATACATAAAGGATTAGACTTTAGCGGGTATATCTTACTCGCAATATCTTCTCCGTCAGTTTCGAACAAGTCCAGACGTTCGGACTTGTTGGAAAACGTTCCAAGAAGTGTCAGTTCGAAACGTCAGGAACGTTCCTTGCCCACGACTTCTTCCGCCTTCCCGATGAAAAAGATCCGATTAATATGTACTTGGGGTTAGTCATGTCTGTATGAGAGCTGCCATAGCATAAGGTTTCTGTTTGTAATGGGCTTGTACGGTATATTACCTGCCCCCCCAAATGACCACTCATTGAAGGTAACATTTTCGGGCCAGAGGTTAGTAAGAAATTAAAAAAGGTCTTCTTGAATACTAGCGTTGGGAAAAACTAGAGATGGTCGATATTCCTGTCCCGGTTAAAAGGAACCGGTTTCAAGCCGGTCACAGGAACCGTCGATATTATTTCTCTTAGGAATCGGTTCCTTTTTTTGACCAATAAAAATCGATATCATTTGACCGAGGAACCGGTTTTTTGTTTATTTGCTAGTACTTTTATTGGGGAGGAATTTTTGTGGATTTGGTAGTACTTTTTGATTTCAAATCTCTACCGACTAGTGCTTTTTTTTGAGGATTTTTTGTTGGTTTGCTACTACTTTTTTAGGGAGGAACTTTTATCGATTTGCTAGTACTTTTCGATTTGAATATAAAACTCGTTTTCGTGCAACTTTTCTGGCACCAGAAACCGGTTCCAAAAAGAATTGGATAAATAACCGGTTCCTCGCCGGTCACCGGCCATCTCTTTTTTGCGAGTTCGACTTCAATTGAAGTGTTCACTGCGAAGGGTTCATTTTAAAGAACTAGCAGTTCGTGAAGCATTCACAAAACATTGGAGTTTTTCCCAACGCTAGCCACAACGCAATACCTATCGTACCTCATATTTCGAGCGACTAGTTTTTTTTTACTGTAAACTCTCTCGGTGGTTTTTTTTTGTGAGAAAGGCGTTTATTACGACTCTGTAGTTTGCGGGTGAAATATAAAACATGTACAGGTATGTGTAGGTTTTTTTGAATAGTCATAAAATTATCATCCAGTGTTCTTGTCCCTTTGTTAATTGGGCGGATTTCTTTTTTGTAAGTGGAACGCTTATTCAATTGGCCTTGTAGCAGTTGTGGGCAGTTCGTATGGCTATATTTTGCGGCGTTTTGGGCACTTATTTCAGCGTTCGTGTGAATGGCACTATTTGGACGGATTGACAAAAAAAATGATGGTCGAAGGCAATTATTTTGATCGATCCCATCTAAATTGTGAAATTATTTTTTGAAACAATATTAATAACATTCAAACGATGAAAAAAGAAAACATATTTAGATGCCACCTGGACTTAAACTAGTATCTACCGCTTGCCGGGCGACCGTGTTTACACGTCATCTATTTTGTAAACAGAGTTTTTTTTTCTATTATTCGTTTATTGTCTGAAAATCATTGATAGTGTTTCTTTTTTTCCGATAGAGGTATTCATATATTTTTTTGTAATCGAAGATTAAAATCTATATCGACTTAAGGTGTAACATGGTCAGGAATTGTTTTTTTTTCTTTCTAAAACGAGTTCACGGTGATTAAATTGGTATGCTTAATACATCCGTTATATTCCAATAAATTTGTCTATTTATGGAAAAATAGCAATTTATATGCACCAGCGAGTTTGTACGCACGTTTTTGCGTCAACTTGTCAACAATCTCTTCATTATTTTTTAATTGGGCTGACCAAGGCTACCAGTGTACAATCAATCTGCTCACGAACTCATCTAAAGTAAATTGATAAAGTAATATGGACAAAAAAAAAACATGTAAAAAATGCTTTTTGTACAGTTCATTATTGTAATAATACATACACAAGAGTTGAGCCGCATTATGGGAAATACCCTAATTATATAGGTCAGTCAGTTTGTAAGTCATTCTGCACATCCTATTTTCACTAAAATCAGATCAGTGTAATAATTAATAATGTGTTCTGATTCATAGAGGTATTATGAGTAGAGTAGTCAGCTCATACACGCGTGACTTTAAACCGTGTTCCATTTCGTTCTGGGGAGGTGCGTGGTGCGGGGAAGGGACTATCAGGTTCGGCCTAGTCCGGCTTGGTTCGGCTCTGTTGGGGACCGATATTTTGGGGAAAAAAACTTATTCTCGCTTAATTAGCAGTTATTTTTATGATATAAAAACAAACTTTTCTAGGGGATGTTAGTACTTCGGCTTTACCGAACTTTTTGAGAATGTTTCTGCCTCAGTTTTAACAGTAAATCAATATTTTAGATGAGACTAGGTTTGTCTAGAAATACCTCAGGCGTCGGCAGGCGATTGTGAGCAACTAGTTCGCCCGGCCAAGAAGTGGTGTCCTGGACTCCACTGAAATGGAGCCACTTCGAACGTCTAGTGTCGTATCTAATTATACACATAGGTATATGATTCTGATTAACAACCCGTTGCTAACAGATCAATTGGCATCACTAAACCACGTACAAAACGTAACTATTCCGAGTCTGATTTGGAGGTATTTAAATTGAACCTGCTCGAATGAACTAGTAGGATTGATTTCCCGTGCACTGACGCAACAGCGAGAGACCCGGCGGAAAGAGAAGAACACAATTTCACAGTTGATTTCGGCAGTATGAGAACGGGTCGTTTCTCCGATACGCTCTTATCTGAACATGTAAACCTAGCTACCGACATCCCGTCCACCCTCATTTAATCCAGGCTTCTTGAAGAACCGCATTATCAATACCCTCCCTTAAACAACACTACACAAATCCTTTCACTGGTTGTTTAAAAATTAAAAAGAATTACACTATTCTGTAAAATACTTATCCTATTTCGTAGAAATGAAAACATTTAAATTTTATGAAAGATGTCGTCATTCATATTTGATTTGCAAGCAAATGAGTGAATTTTGCAAAATGTTTTCTGGCACAATCTAAACAGTATAAATAATTGGATATACTCGTATGTGGAATTTTATTGCCCTCTAAAACTGCCTCTTCTGTGCTTGCCTGGCCTATAAACATTGCATATTTCCTAACTGTACAAAACATAGTGGTCGTTGATGCATAAATTTGACATGTTTATTTAAGATAAATATATATTTGACTTAATAAAAGATTGAAATTGATATAAATTAAAAGCGAATGTATTCAGTTCATGCAATAGGATGAAACATAAATAAAATATATTTTAATAAAGTGTTTTCCTTGTAGCAGAATACATAGGAATGAAAGTCATGCAAGTGAGTTTTTTTTTCAGAAAAAAGTTTTTTGTATACACTGTTTAATCCTAAAAATGGCTTACTTTATTCAAACTAGTTGAAAGATAATGTAATCAATGTAATTTTTGAAGTAACAATACATCGTTATTTTATACCTTCGATAAGAAGAAAATACATTTATATTTAATAATACATTTTTATTGAATATTAAGTTCATTGTGTTTTTCTTCTCATTTGTGATAACATTAAAAAAAAACCATTTGGTGGATCAAGAAGTATCAAAAATAAATATTCATGAGTGAACTATTTTTCCCATTATTTTAGCCACGGGGGATTTCGAAATTGTACAAACACCGTCAATTAATACAATCTAGGTACTAAGCCTATTAATTGGATGGGATATTTTTCCATTCCGGTTTCCCAATTTACCCTAAGGGGGCGCCATTGGGCTTAGAGTAAACACCATTAGGTATGAAATGTGGTGTGTCTGCCTATTTGCCAAAAATCCTCTCCCAGCAAACAGGTTTAACTCTCCTGGAATTTAAATATCTTAATAATAAAAATGTATAATTACCAACGCACTAATTACCGACTGTGGACTTTCGAACGCTGATAAAGTCAAAAATAATTTAAAATCGTGACGTTCCTCTAACGTTAAAGATATCTGGGACATACTCCGGTTATACGGTTATTATCTTCAAATAATTTTACTCGGTACATTCAAATAATACGGTAGGTACGTACTTTCTCTAGTACATTGTTGATAAAATACGACTTATCGTGCGGCGTGTGAAATGTTTTATACTTATTATCAAATGTTTTATACCCAGAGTACCTACTTACGGGATTCGGAAGATAACTCGAAATGAGGAAAATTGTTTTAACAGTAACATTCTCCGCAGTTTAAAACCATTATGTCTCCGTGACTAACTTTACAAGTCGAGGCACCTGCTACAAACGAAAATAAACACAATGAAACACCGTTACCGTAATTACAAGAAAATGTAGGCAAATAGTTCAATTTCGAGCGAGATTTGACCCAGAAAGTGCGATGGAGCAGATTCCTCCCACAGAGCATGGGAAGCGCGCTGGGAGGAGACAATAGGGAGTGGGCTTGGCGGAGGAACCGAGTACCAGAGGTACTGCGGGGGACAATGGACGGCTCACTTGTTCAGTGGGCCCTGGAAGCGGGTCACTGGGGCGACACACTCGCGCTAGTGACTAGAGTTGGACTGACAGGCCAGTTGCAGAACTCTGCAGTCTGTTGCCTCCTTACCTTACTTCGGACCTTGCTTCACCTCCTTAGAAGGAAGCCTGCCACAGTGGAATGAATGTGCATCCTCGGAGCTTATCTATCCATAGACGAAAACATACTAAAACACATAATTGAATTTTTCTTATTCTTTTCTAAAAAATTCAAATTCAATGCCACTTTTTCACACACACGTTAAATATACTTGGAAATCATCAAACATATCAAATGAGGAAAACGCTGTTTTGCACGGAAAGGATTTTGGCAATATTCGTGGAAGTAGAGTTTACACAACATTTGGAAATGTTTATATTCTTTTTTTAAATTTCACCAAAGCAAATTGTGTAAGTTTACTTCAATTTTATAAAATAATTAATGATGACACTATGACACAAAATTATTGTAATAAAAAAGCATACTGCGTGCTTTATTTTCCTATGACATTCCTATTTTCCATTATCATAATGAATCACAAAAGTGCAATACATGGTGTGCATTGATGTGTAGTTTAATGTGAGCATGATAATGAATTACAAAAAATGTAAAAATGTGATGTTATATTTCTTGAACACCTCACTAGGGTAACCTATACCGAAGTATTGAAGTGGTTATATTAAAATGATAGGTGTTTTATGTATTTTTAATAAAAGTTTATGTTTTGCAGAATAAAATAATAATACAAATATATATGTATAGTAAACGATGTTACGATTAATCGGACGTAGTTATGCAGAAAGCGTCACACCCCAAAAAGATGAAACTAATAAAAAGGTGTTTGAAAATATGACGATAAAAAAGAATAAGTATGCGTAATCGGCATTTGCAATGTGAATATCAGTGTTTTTTTTTCTTTATGATCATTATTATAAATAGATAATATATAATCTAACAATGCTTTTATTAAAAGATGTATTTCTTATGTTATCCTACATTTTGTAGTGTTCTTAAACTTCAATTTAAGTCAAATATCTGCAATTTGCTTTAATAAAAAAATATAATGACCAAAAATCTATTAAATTTAGAGCTTGGATGTTTTCAGCCGATATAAATCTTGTATTTATCTATAGGAAAACATGTAAAACTCGATTGTGGTAAATTATGGGTTGGACGCTTTCTGCACAACTACGTCCAATCTTGGATGCATATTATGTCTATGACAGTATACATATATACATGCAGACATCTACGGCAGCATCATGTAGTGGAGGTTGAAACACTTTAACTATAGGTGCGAAAAATGTAAATATTTTACTGCAACTTGCTCTATTTCTACTGATCAATCAATCCATCACAAGTTTGCGGAGTATATCCGTCGACCGTCACCTTCATATTACCCAGTAAGCCATTAAATAACACCAGGAAACGAACCCATGATTTCCACGAGTGCTTTATATTAAAATTGAAATGGAGCTAATACAATATAAGTTCATTCGTTAACGAAATAACTTTGAATGTATTTGCATTTTGTAATATAATTTTTTTGATAAATGTCATGGGAGGCCGGAAAACGAATTAAAATTCAAGGCGAGTCTCGTCAAAAATCATGAACAGTGGCTTATACGCTAGCCAGCCGCGCACACGGGCCAGGGCATCGGGGGGACTCGCACCCGGTCGCTGGCGATCTGCAGTCGGGCTCGGGAACGATGACAGATTACTGACATTGTCGATAAAACCTTTATCGATGTTTTGCGCTAAGGGCTCTGCTAGACCAGGGCTTATTTTTCGGTATTGACCCAAAATATAGTTGTGTACGACGATATTAAAAGCTAGACCTGAAATACCTAGAAGAAAACAGACAGTTGGTGTTTAAATTTAAACGTTTTTATGCGATGAATAAACTAATTTAAATACACAAAAAAAAATTAATTAGATATTGAATTCAATCCAAGGAGATTGCAATCAAAGAAGCCTAAAATATTGATAAACAAAATTAAAACTCTAAAATAATGAAAGGAAAAATAATTGTTTTGAAATAACATAGTTTATATTATACTATTATGCTGCACAGTGCATCATGGTATGGTGCAATACTATATCAATTTCTTAAGATGTGTGAATTTCAATAATATGTTTTTTATATTGATAATTGATAAGATCATCTATATT
This sequence comes from Drusus annulatus, assembly GCA_022651775.1. Lineage (NCBI taxonomy): Eukaryota > Metazoa > Arthropoda > Insecta > Trichoptera > Limnephilidae > Drusus > Drusus annulatus. The sequence goes on from JAGWCC010000282.1 coordinate 546,340, forward strand.
TACCTTGTATTCAATATCCTGTTGCCAAACTAATTTATTGTAGTTTAACGAGATGATGATTTTACGAAGAAAAAAATAAAACAAAAATAGTTTCGCTTCCCAAATAACAAAATATGATTTTAATTTATACCAAATTTGGGTAATTTACCCCGGTTCCCCGATCCCTGTTAACATTAAATTAGCAGATGGAGGTAAGGGCCTGAAAAATTGCCCTGGGTCCACTACATCGTTGCTACTCCATTAATATAATTATATAAATGGAATGACATTTTTAAGTGAATCGATAAGTTGCTTATTGCAAAAACAAAATCTAATTATAAAAAAAAAACTAAATTCTGTGACGAAGCTCTACTATTCAATTTAATAACACTATGATCAATCATCATTCCTCGCTTGGTCCAATCACGGTCTTTATCAAAATGAGATTAGTGTGCGATAATTTGGTATTCAGCTCACTTTTTGTTTACCCCGATACGGGCAGGCGAATAACAATGTAATGTATGTTATTATCTTAGAGTATATAGAGTGGTATCAATCCGAGGCAGTGTGGTCAGTTTTTGATGATTTTTACCCGACTCGGCGGACCTGGGCGTGGCTAAGACCAAGGCTAGGGTATTTATACATCCATTCATTTCCCATTTCGACATAATGTTTTTATTTATTTGTTTAACCACTTTTTCACAGTATTGATATCAACAAAAATATAGCATCTAACCTGAAAAACCGTTTAGTTGTGTCAAGTTTAGTAGCATAATAAAAAATGTGGGCGGAGTCCCGCGGTGACCCAGGAGCCCAAGATCATTGTGACAGTACGTAGAAGCGGAGTATTATATTTGTTGTCTCTTTCCCTCTCATGGTGTACGACGTAAAAACCCGGAGAAAGTGATTTATCGCAAGTTTGTATCGGTTCGGTAAATATAATTAGCTCTCTCTCCATACATTGTTTCTCCAAGGTTATTATCATGTAGACTTGTAGACCTAGTGATATTTACAAGGCACGCAGCTTAAAAGGAAGAGCAGAAGCGGTAGGTACCAACACTACCAACTCTAGGTCGTAGGAAGGGCAAACAGCCTCATTTACGAAGGTCAAATCACATTTAAGTTATTATTGCACTTCAGAATATGCAAAAGATCAAAGTATTATAAATATAGGTAGGTACCAAGTACTGGTTTAAATTAAGTGTATATCTACTGGTTTTGAGGACACGTTTATGTTCAGTTTACTTGCACATACGAGTTTATAACGAAACAGGATTTTTTCGCTAATACGGTGGATATCAGAGTGGCATCCAACCTGGGAATAGCAACTGAAACCTAACTGGAAACAGATTCATTTGACAAATTGCACAGAGTGGCATCCAACCTGGGAATAGCAACTGAAACTTAACTGGAAACAGATGCGTTTGACAAATTGCACATGGTGGCATCCAATCTGGGAATAGCAACTGAAACCTAACTGGAAATAGATTCATATGACAAATTGCAGAGTGGCATTCAAACTGGGAATAGCAACTGAAACCTAACTGGAAACAGATTCATCCATATCGACCCTTCAAGTTATTTTCTAAGCCCTCTAATATATTTACCGCATAACTTTTGATAAATGTTAATTGTCGTCTTACCTTTCAATAATGAATTATGGCTTTATTTAGAAAATAATAGTTCTATTACAAAAATACGGAACATAAAAAAACTACAAACGGAAAAAGTGTATTTTAAAGTTATATCGTAAAAACGCTAAAACTGCAAGTGACCGGTATTGCCGGACTTAGCCCTAAAGGATTATTGGGGTAACAAATATTTAATTAACGTCTATTATGAAAACTGTTTAAACATAGAACCTAACTAAGACCAGTGGTTACTAGCGGCTGTGAAAATTAGCAGTCTCGCAAAATACTAAGAAAATGCTATGAAAATGGAATCTACACAAAAAAAAATTACGCAAATTCCTTTTGAGAATTTCAATTATTTTATTAAGAATTAAACAATTGTAAGATTATGTAGGTGACAAAGCCTGCGAGGGGCTGGTCATGTTGAAAGAATGACAGAACGTCAAATGTCCATTAGTCAGAATGGAAAGTGGGTAACCCAATGGAAAAGTCCAAGATCTAGACCTTGGAAGAAGGAGGCTGGCTGTGTGGAAGTAGACTGGGAATGCCTGGGAACTGGAGAAGAATCGCTGAGGCCAAGAGCCTCTAAAGAACACCAACTTGAAGAAGCCAAATACCACCCCGGGATATAGAAACGTAAAGAATAGCAAATATGACGTAGGAATTGGATAGCCTTTTTCAAACGGGTTTTTATATGATTTATTGTTGTCATTTTTCAAATTCTTTGCTCAAGGTTACAATGTCCCCCTCACGAGGCTAAGCCACTAAAGATAAAATAGCCTAAGTCCGGAAAACTAATTACAACATTTTCTAATTTTATGTATAATATATAAATAAATAAAATGTTTATATACCAATTCGTAGATATTTTTTCTAAATAAGGAATTTTATCATATTAATTAATTAGTCTAATGTGAATCTATGTAAATTTTGGTAAACAATCTTACTAACAAATGTTTTTTTTTAAATAAGGCATTTTACGGCCCGCAAGTATAGAGCTATAGTATAAACAGAGTGGGCCGCCCATAACGACAGAAACTTGATATCGTGTTCCATTTGGTTCGGGGAAGGTATGAGATGTGGAAAGGAGACTCTCGTGTTCGACAGCCGAAAGATGCTCACGAACCATGCCGATATTAGCCAAACGTACTAGACGCGAAACGCCATGTGACACTTGTTGTGTTTTGTGAACTTTGAATTTTTGTCGGAAAACTTATTCTCGCCTAACTAGCAGTCATTTTAATGATATTAAAACACACTTTCCTGGAGCTACTACGTCGGCTATACCAAACTTTTGGTGTTGTTTTTTGGAGTAAAGCAACACCCAGGACAAAGACGTTTCGATATAAGCATACGCCAAAACCCCGGAAATAGTTAAAGGTCGTCTTAGGGATCAGCACTCAAGAATGACGCTAAACGTCAGTTTGTAACATTCTAATACAAGCAATACTACAAATGATTTATCTGGAAATTTCGTATGGGTAGTTAGAAAAATGTTTGAGGTTTCTAGTGAACACAATTTTTTAACTGTACGCCTTTAAATTCTATGAAAAACATACTAAAATGTCAGTAAAAGGTGCACCTTGAAACCATCAAAGGCATTTTTTTACATTTATCTGAAATTCCAGTACGCATTTCATAAAGAATTAAAAAAGACTATTGTTTAAGAATTGTATTCACTGGAAACCTTAAACATTTTTCTAACTACCCGTATGGAATTGACATATAAAGAATTTGTAGTTTTGCTTGTACTAGAAAACTAAAAAGTGTGTATTTTTGGGCGTTGATCATTAAGTGGTGGGATAGTAGGTGGATGTACCAACCTACAACAAAGTGAAGCCACGTTTTTCGCTTAGTGTCTCATCTAACCATAATATATGTATGCCCGCAAGCCATATCTGGTGTGTCGGACGTACATGGTCCACGATAAATATGTAGCATTTAGGTTAATTATCATTATGTTCATCAATCATTTTAAAATGTATATTTCTCCCGGCTTGATAAGCCCGAATGACGTGAAGGAATCAGCCCTTTGGGCTCGGTCGGCCAGACTGAGGCAGCAACCAGCAGGATGACGGGCGCGTAACGATTCTTGCGCGAGCGGTCCCGGAGAAAAATTGATTTGTTTAATCCTTTCACGGGGCCAGGTTAATCACCCGGCCAAATAAAATATACCGGGGTGATAACTCGGCCCCAACTACATAACTGTTGTAATTTCATATATGTAAATGTTAGGCTAAGTTAGTAATTAAGATTTTTAGCCCAAAAAACGGGCACCTTCTTTGTACTTGTGTTTAAAAATGTATTTCTTAACTTAATAAAAATGATGGAAGAGTGTGGAGAAGTTGAGGTTAAAGGTGATGCTTAGGAGAAGGGGATAGATTAATTAAATCTATCCCACAAAATTACCAACGACCGGAAAGAGCGAGAAAGGGAAACAAAATTCCCCCATACAAATCTCCCAAATCCGTGGTCGCGCTCTGGGCCGCAATATAAATTGCGCAAAAACCAGGAAAGGCAGATCACAAGCATCCTCCGCCAGCATCATCTACCTACCTTGACTTCTCTCCGCTTGACATCGCCTACAAACTCCTGCCTTTTCTTCTGACCATCGCCTGCCCCTGGACCGCCTGACTACAACTTTCTACGGACCACGCCGCAGCATCTTCATTTGAGCAGAACCAGCCCCTACAAGTCAACCCTAGTCGACTCCCTTACAACGAGACGACCCCTTGGAGCACTTCGCAGATCGGGACCGCCCCCCCTATTACAGTTTACTTGTGTACTTGATCACGTCGGGTACATCTGGTCTGCCCGTTTCTCTCCATCGAAAACAACAAAAAAATATAAAGACATTGAATAATATTTATTAGAAATAGACATCTATTCATTATTATTAATAAAATATCTCATTTTTAATAAATAAGCTGATAAACTGGTACAATCTGTCAATGTGGAAACTGTTCTTATGATTAAGAGCACATTAAATAATTAATTGTGTTTTGATAATATAACTAAATATTACGGTGCTTCTGAAAGTTTGTTTTATGTTGTTATTTTTAGTGTCAGATACTTGGACGTGATTGGACCAGAAGTAACTAATTATCATTGAATAATAGAAACGCTTGTCGATTCCTTAATTATATGTATATCTATCATATTAATTATATAACCATAATCCGACCAAGGTTCACAATACTTAAAGAATAAAATATAAAAAATCCATTAAACTTGCTAAACCTTCGGATATATGGTCCATAATAAAAAAAATAACCTTTAGATGTCTAATTAATAAATATTTATGTATAGGTATAATGCCTTCAAAAAAAAATCTTATCGATTAATCAGGTAGTATTTTTTGTACATGAAACTGCATGGGGTTTTTAATAATAATATAAAAAAATCGGTTCGATTTTGCATTAATTGTTTCACAAAAAAAAAACATATAAAAGAAAATTGTATGGAAAACTGTGCATAGATGCATCATGCAAATAATATTAATAATTTTTAAATTAGAATTAACTTATTAAAGTTTCGTTATTATTTAAATTTTTTAAACAATAATATGTCCCAAATAATGTTATTGAATTTTCAAGAATATGGGATTAATAAAAATGACAATATCTAAAATAGTTTCGGTAGCTCAATTGGCAGAGACGTTACTTCCTAATATAGTATAGGTTCAGATTTCAAGACTTGGTCGCAACCTTATCTTTTTATTCTATGCGTCTTCCTTCTGTTTTATATTCGTTTCAATAATTAAAATGTTAATGCAAACGTTTCAATTTTTGCTTGTCTGAATCTGAATCAGAAAATATCTTAAACGGTGAGCTCTGGCATCAGGAAATTTGCAGAGATTTTTCTGTCTAGAAACTACTACTGCGACTATTTGGAAATGTCAAGGTCATATCAATTATAAGTTATGGAAATTATTGGTTTCTAATTTTTTTTATTAATTTATTGCTCGGTAAAAAAAACAGTCGAAGCCGGTAGTAAAGCTGGTATATTATAATAATATGGAATACTTAAGAGCAGATAACTTTGAATAACAAAATATCTACAGAAACATAAGATTATTCATACGTGTGCATTTTTTTTTAATGCGAGCATTTCAACTACTCCCAACTGTTCGGACTATGGCATCCATAATCTGGTATGTTGTGCGACTGAAGAATGTTGGGAAGGGCAATGAGATGGGTTAGGAGGTACCTGACTATTCAGATCTGGTCACTAAACACGGCTAAAGCAATTTAAATCAAAGATGGTCTTTCACCGGGGCGATATTAAGAGCATCTATCACTCTGGAACGTGTCACAAATATACTATATATTTTTGTATGTGAAATCGCACGAATTAATTAAATAAAATTTATTTACGCACGCCGGGATTTGAACCCGCGACCTCTGGATTCGTAGTCGAGGATCTTAACCGCTCGACCGCGGAGGTCGTCAAACAATTGGAACAATGAGGACAATTAAAAGCGGTATGTGCAATAATTCCAAGGTTATTTATTGTTAATAATAATTAAAGTATTAATCTTTATTATTGACTAACAACAACATATTGTGTGATTCTGATTAGTATCCATTTAAAGGAGTAATGTGATAACTGCCATGAACACAAGAGCACTTTAAGGTGACGAAAGATCTCAACCAGTGGCGGCTTGTGATTTTTTAACGTGCTACAGTGCTAAGATTAAAAAAAAACGACAAAATTGGTGTTGTAGCGAAAATGATTTTTATTTTTTACATTTTTTTTGTATGAAGATTTTTCATCACCATCAAATCTGAAAAATCCTAAAAATCTTCATACAGTAAAATGTACATTTTTTTAATCGTTTCGGCTACAATATCAATAAAGTCGTATTCGTATCTTCTCTAGTGAACTAGCAAGTTTCTTGCGAGACCCTGACCCGAGCTTTGATGACGGAATACAACTATTGTTGTTAGTTTACTGGGTATCTCAGAATAAGATGTTGTTGATGATGATTAACTATCGGTGACACTTTTCAGTCACTTTCAATTGTTGTAAAACCCCCAAGAGTTTTTTTTTAATCTTCTGAATCAATGAACAAGACTTTTTCGGTATATTTCACACGTTTATTAGTTGTTTTTTTGAGATGAAGATCCTAAGACGGATCATTGGATTCGTATAAAAACTAGTGTCTGGCGGACGAGGTACAACGTCCAATCACTATTAGTTGCGAATTATATTTATAACGCGATTTTTTGAAGAGCTAGCAATAAAAAAACACTTATAACACTGGAATGGCTCCGCTAAAGAGGATTTTAAGGGTCAGCACTCAAAAATTGCACTAAACGTTACTTTATAGCATTCTAATACAAGAAATCCTACAAATGATGTATGAGAAAAATGTCTTTGGGTAGTTAGAAAAATATCTAAGGTTTCCAGTGAATACAATTTTACAGCTTTAAATTCTATGAAAAACATACTAAAATGTCAGTAAAAGGTGCAGTTTTAAAACCAGAAAAGGCATTTTTTAACGTTTTACCTAAAATTCTAGTATGCTTTTCATAAATAATTTAAAAGATTACTGTTTAATAATTGTATTCACTGGAAACCTCAGACATTTTTCGAACTACCCATATAGAATTAACAGATGAATTATTTGTAGTATTGCTTGTACTAGAAAGCCGAAAAGTGTCTATTTTTGGGTGCTGACCCTTAAGTAAGGGTGGACCATAGTTATCTACCAAAAAAGCTTCTGTATCATAAGTGGTTGGCTTGTGTACCATTCACAATCGAAATGGCCAGGTAATTCTTAACCTCCCTCTTCCCACTCCCTTCAGCCTCACAACATCCCTCAATTGGGGATACTACCATATAGTCCCACTAGCTTTTGGCAGTTGGGACTCTTGTTCGGTATGCATATGAAAAAATAATGCAGAATAGTGTAAATACCATAAGTGATCGTTTTGATATATAAAAAAGGCGATTTGGATGTCTCAAATGACAATCAATTTATTTTCATTTTTATAGTGATACCGCACAAGAGTCCCAACTGCTCCCAGCCGTCTGGAGCTAGTAGGACTATGGCATTCTCAATTGGGGTATGTTGTGAGACTGAAGGGAGCGAGGGAGGAGAAGGATATATGGTAGATAAAGAAAAGTTGACAGAAGTACCTGGCTATTCAGATCTGATCACTGAACACGGCTAAAGCCATTTCAAGCAACGTTTTGATTCTGAATGGTGGTCTTTCACCAAGGCGATTCTATCAGTATCTACCACTCTGGAACGTGCCTCAAATATACTATACATTATTTCATATGAATTAAATGTGAAATAACACAAATTAATTGCATTAAATTTATTTGCGCACGCCAGGATTTAAGCCCGCGACCTCTGGATTAATAGTCAAGCGTCTTAACCAGGGGCGGCTCGTGGCTTTTTAGTGTACTTGAGTGTTGAGATTGAAAAATACGACGTTGTTGATGTTTGTTGTAGCAGAAAATGATTTTTTTTTTTAAATTTTTGTATGAAGTTTTTCAGGATTTTTCAGTTTTGGTAGTGCACTGCACGCCTTGCTGAAAAATCTTCATACAAAAAATAGAAATTTAAAAAAAAAAGTTTTCGGCTATAACATCAATAACGTCGTATTTTTCAATCTTAACGCTTTAGTACACTAACAGGTCACGAGCCGCCACTGGTCTTAACCACTCTACCACGGAGGCAGTCAATACAATCAGTAATAAGTCTTTAAAACAATTTAATAATTTACTTTGTGAGTACGTGCGTAAGCAAATACATTAACACTGCATTCTATAATATTCATAAAGTGAAATAAAACGACAAAAAAACAATAAATATCGAAGAAGTAAGGACCGAAGTCAAAGAATCAAAGTACGTATTTGAGATTTATACTTAAAATAATGATTAAACATAAATATATAACACAATATTATATTATTAAATATATATTTTGTTATTATGTAATTTCATATTTTCCTTAATATTATTTCATCGGCGATAAGAAGACTTATCTTTTAATTTTTCAATAAAAAAATTCTAGCATTCGTTTGAAATAATCGATTAAAAACGTATTATGTTTTTAAATAGCATCGGGGCAGATTGGTAAGAACTTTGATCCTGGGCCCAGAGATCGCAGGTAAAAGAGATGTAGATGAAGATAAAAAAATATACCGATAATATAAAAAAATATATATTTGCACTTCGCTTCAGATGGGAAGACAAATGTGTACTCCGACGAGAGACGATCATTCATAATTAAAAGGACTTTAGCTATCTATAGTAACCAGAAATAAATATAAGAATCTTCCCGATCCTATTCATCTTTGTCTTCTCTCCCCTTTCAAACAATTTCCTGCCTTGCAACATTCGCAAACTGATCTGAAATCTATAGATTAGAATAAATATAATGAAAATGAAATAATAACTTTGTTAAGACCGCAGCTATTTTAATGATACTAATCTTACAGATTGGTTTTTTACTGTAAAAGTTCATGGGAGTCGAGAATCCCATTCGTTGAAGATAAAAAATATATTTTGAAATTTTTATTCATTGTTTTTTATTTTATTTTTTTATTTATTTACGTTTTGTCTCTTTTAATTGTTATCATCTGTCTCATATTCTCTGTTCCTTTGTTATAATTTAAATGTTATTCTTTTGTTTTCTTACTGTTCTCTTATTTTATGTTGTGTTCTCCCTCTGTATGTACGAGTATATATAAACACACACTATGTATTTTTTGTTTAGTTTAATTTTGTACCCTGATGATGCTTAGGCTAAGCGAAACCGGTCGGTAATACACAATTAAATAAAATCTGTGATCTTATACAAAGTTGATCTTTCATTTTCATTAAATACGTCAAACCACAAGGTGATTGCTTTCTACGAAAATAGAGAATAAATATATTAATTCGTGTGTTTTTCCTCAAAAACTTGGATGACATTTCCAACTGAAAAATAGTATTAATCACCTGTGAAAAAATCACGAGTTGTAACTTGACTTGGCAAGAAAAAAATATTAGTTCCATTTCAAACATAGAAAAATGTCTGCTAAAATACATTATAGGTTTGAAAAGATTTATTTTAAAATGTAATCATTTCAATGGTTCACACTCGTACGTATGTGCGTACGTACTCTGAAAGGAAATTATCAAATAGTTAATTCCATATTTCATCAATCTTAAATAATAATAAAAAAACACATACCTATTAACTTTTTAGACTATTAATCAAAATTTGAATTTTGCACTGTCTTTATATTCATTTTTTCACTCCTGACAGTCTAACCCACAAATAATCTGAATTAAAATATGTAAATATCAGTTTTCGCTTGTTCCAATATATGGTTTCATACTACATTTTAGTTAATTCGCAAATAATTATGATAAAATTCACATTAAACTCGCGAAAATGTGCAAACGTATCAGTTTTATGGTAGTTAAATGATTAACAATAAACTTTCCACGAAGTTATTTGAACTGCGCACCGGTAATAATACCAAAACTATAACCCATTCCGAGTCTACGCTTGAACTTTGTAACGGTGAAAACTAGTTTAGGAATGTTTATTCCAAGCTCAGTGGTCAAAACTGTCATCCACAATGAGGCCCGAGCTCTCGTGAAGATCACTAAATGTACTACAGAGTATAATGTTTTACAAAGGTCGGGTTGTTTAATTTTTAACCGTAATTTTACCAAATTTATATTTAGCCAAAACTTTTTTTTTAGTTTCTTTTAAATTTGAAAACGTGATGTTTTAGCTAAACCCAGGTTAATATGAACAGCCTAAGAGATGTTATGTTTATATTGATTTTGTGTGTCTGGAAACCTTACACATTTTCTTAACTGCTCATGTAGAATTTACAGATACGTTTAGCGCCATTGTTGGGTGCTGAGCCTTAAACAGCATTTAAATTTTGCATACAAATACGAGTACATACATAGATATTCGAGTTTTGTTTCGCTCGAGATCTTCTGTTTTCTATTTTAAAAATACATTTATTTTCTTCAAAGCGTTATCGTGATTACAGTTTTCCGAGTGGTTTATACTGTCAAGTGTGACGGAAATTTATCAAATGCATCAAAGGTTCACGCTTTTAGATTTCGATTCTATATATTTTTAGCAATGTTAAATACTTTATCGGAATCTGACTGAGCCTTCAATTTTCAACAAATAATAATGAAATAATTGATTATATGCAATTACAGACAGATATACTCGTACAAGCGCAATTACACTAACATAGTGATAAATTAATGGAAAGGAAATGTGGAAAAATCATATTTATTTGTGGCAAGCGAGCAACATTGTGGCAAGCGAGCAACATGGTGGCAAGTGAGCAACATTGTGGCAGTATGACAAGAGAGTAGGTACTAGTACTAGGTAATTGTATGGAAGGTCTTACATGCACGAATCGCATGCAATATAATAAAGGATATTTTTTTAATAACTCATTAAGTCATTATCGAGGAGAATTATATGTCCCCGAGCTTCGTCCAACACAAAGTTACGACATTCAGTACTGCAAAATAATATGATATATTATCATGAAATAAAACTACTCATACTATACGGCCCTCGTAAGATTATAAGCGAAACCGGTAAGCTACAAATGTATTTCTATTAAATGTAGTTCATACAAAATTGACGTTTTATATACGCGTAGTATATAAAACGTCAATTTTGTATGAACTATATATGAATAATAATAAATATATATACGAGTATATGAACTATACTATAGTCAAACCACAAAGTGGTTTAGAGGAAACAATATAAGCAGTTTTCTGTCTGTAGTTCTCTTTGTTTTACGACATCCATACGAAGTGGCCTACGCCTTTTACGTTCATTTATTTTTCTCACCGTCGCGTCGTAACATTAACAGAAATATTTATGGTTTTAAAGTTTATTTTGTAGAACTCCATTTTAATTTTTAGGTTTTTAAATTTTATTTAAACAATGATTATTATTATTTAAATTAATAAAAAAAAAATACTTTTAGTTAAAAGCTCTGCGATGTAATTATTTTTACGCGTGACAGCTGATTCGCCTTCTGAGGGCATTATCAAACTGTCTAATCAAACTGCATTATCAAATCGCAGAGCTTTTAACTAAAAATTGTTTTTTTAAAATTAAAATAATAATAATTATTGTTTAAATAAAATTAAAAAACCTAAAAATTAACAGAAATATTTTTTTAAATAAAAAGGTATTTAACAGTGCTTTGTAAGGAAGACATGCGAATGAATCGTCTATTTTACTTTTACGTTTCGTGAACACCTCACTAGTAGAAGTACCTGCTACCGACTACCGAGGTGTTCAAGTGTGGCGTTGAATCGGGAGATTGTGAGCTTGGAGTTTTTAATTAATGTTTGAGCCGCACCGTGTCTGGAGTCTGGATGTTAAAATGTGGATTGTTAAGCGTGGTGGACCTTAAAAAATGGCTTTACCTCTACAGCAGCCGTAAGGAACATTACTACCAAACATAACTTCTTATTTCCTTGTATGTTGATAACCTTGGTTATCAATGTATTCATCAATATTTTTCTTCTTCCAGCATAAAAAAAACTTTCCTTCGGAAATACGACTAGCCTTTTATACAACCAATGATGGTAAATTTTTAGGCAATACTAACGATAAAGATGACAAACTAAGTCACTCAGGAATTTATAAATTGAACTGTAATGATTGTTCTGCATTTTAAATTGGTAAAACAATCCTTAATGTCAATGTTAGAATCAAATAACATATTAGATATAAAAAACACGTTTTTCTGAATTCGCCCATCATCTTATTGAAAAAGGTCATACCTTCAATAAAAGCAACGTTGCTCACATTCTCCATAAAAAATGGACACAGCAAACAGATGAAATAATTTAGAAGCACTAGAAATAAAGAAAGCCTTTAAAATTAATGGTCATATTCTTAATAATCAATTAAAATTTGTCCAGTAGTCCAATATTAGGACTATTTTCCGTAAACTCGTAAAATTTCTCATTGCTCTTTTATCACGTTCTCAGTTGACGTTTTGCCTCTTTCATTTAATATTATCTGTCTCTTTCTGTCTGTTGCTTTGTTATAATTTAAATGTTATTCTTTTGTTTTCTTACTGCTTTTCTCACTTTTTATTGTATTTTGTGTTCTCCCTCTGTATACATGAGTATATATAATCACACACTATGTATTTTTTGTTTAGTTTAATTTTGTACCCTGATGATGCTTAGGCTAAGTGAAACCGGTCTGTCAATCTGTGGTCTTATACTAAATTATTTTATAAAAAAACATATAAGGAGGAATATCTAAAATATGAAATCGGTGTTTAATATATTTACAGAGATATTTAAATAATTAAAGATGATGTCAACTCAGTTGACAGCACCGGGAAGGAAAGGTTAAAAAATACTCCTCGCCTAATATTCCCAAAATGACTCTAAATGACTCGCAAAAATAAATCTCAGGTTCTCCTCTATTATAAATAGATATAAAAAATAAAATATCTGGCAATGAAATGAGTACACGTTAAATCATTTAGAGTACCTAGAAGTAGTGCAACACTCAACAACATTAATTATGGAGTGCCTTGAAGGACCTTACAGCTACCAATTGTTGTATTTGAACGCTACGAATTAAATTAATAAATATAAGACGTCCACGTTCAGCGAGAGTGAAGTCGTCCGTCGGCAATACCAAGAACAGTAGTGGTAGAGACGTAATCTGAATTCACGGTATTACCTCGCCAATGCTCAAAGTCGTCCGTGCAGTTGTAACACGTGCAGGTAATACCTAACTATTGGAGCCAGGTGATATATATTATACCAGTTAGCTGGTGGCCAGTAACCAAACTAGGCGCTCGAGTAGGCAGCTTATAAGACGACCTTCGACACGTCCGAACCATTGAATCCATTACAATAAATCATGCATGCAAATATTACATTGTTTAATAGATGACACCGATACAATTAATTAGATTCCCCCGAGGTTGAACAGACGGACGCGACCTTTATAATTTTGACATCGAAGCGGGCAAAAATGAGAATAATTATCAAAATCCGCACTGGCACAACAATTAATATGGCAGTCGAGATAGTGAAAGAAAACGCCTGTTTGACCTGTTGATCAACATTGACACTTTAACTTAATGTTGAAACAACACCGATTGTACGTGCTCCTTCATTGCAATATCAAGCAAACTCAACCCTCAATAAGAATGCTTGATATATTGATAAAATTATTCAAGATGCATTATTACAAGACCAAAATTAGGACCTTGCATACAATTTATTAATTTAAGGGCCAGTACCCAAAAATTCACACTTTTTGACTTTCCAGTTCAGGAAATACCAAAAATAATTCATATGTTAATGCTATACGGGTAGTTGAAAATATCAAAGGCTTCCAGTGAATACAATTCTGAAACAGTAATATTTTTAATTCCTTATGAAATGCATACTAGAATTTTAGGTAAAACGTTTAAAAGTGCCTTTGATGGTTTTCAAAATGCATCTTTTACTGACATTTGAGGAAATTTTTCATAGAATTTAAAGGATTACAGTTAAAAAATTGTATTCACTGGAAACTTCAGACATTTTTCTAATTACCCATAGAAAAATGAGAGTGTTAGAAAGTAACGTTTAGGGTCATTCTTGAGTGCTGACCCTCAATTCAAAATACACGAAAACTGTACTCGCACCATTTCCAACCTTATAAACTGTAATTACTGAACTTGATTTCAAAAAACTTAAAAAATTGAATCGATTGCAACTTTTATTTGTTTTTCTGGGTGGTACTGGAGAAAAATGGTCTAAATTCCATGGACTAATCTATCCATTTTGCAGGAGCTTAGCATCCACAATAGAAGGTCTGCATACAGCGTACTCTTAAGATATTTTAGACACGTTGCTCGCCAAATTGAGAACTCGAATCAGGAGAAACTCATGGTGACAAGCAAAGGAAGATCACAGATGCGTTGTAGTGATAAAATATCAATGGGGTCCGGAACGTCGGTGTCTCCGGCTCTTCGTGCAGCGAAGGACCGCGAGGAGTCGAGGAAACCAGTTCACCAGTTCACCAGGACAATTGGAGTGAAGGTCACGATCAGCAATTAGGCAGCGACTCAAGAAGAACAATTTTTATTTGTTTTGTTAAAGTTGTAAATGTTTGTCTCAAAAACCACGTATTTATTTAGAAAATTGCTAGAATCCATTCAAACGGAGATATTATAGGTTATTTACCTAGAAAACGAGCGGTTAGAAAGTTCCCAACCATTAAGACATTGAATACGACTCCCTTCAAATAATATCTCAGTAAATGAGAAGGAAGTAAATAATGGCTGTATAAAATATAAAGCTGTTTAATAGTATCCACTGATTGTTGTATCTACTGACTTGGTGCTGTCATTCTGCCGGTTCGCACCGATTCGTACGAACTGGCTGTTGAAACTAGGTGAGCTACAATTTGAGATGGTCGAACTGAACCGGTTGTTGAAATCGAGAAGTAAAAAAATAATATTGTTATTATTTTTAAATCTTTATCCATTAAACCATCTCGGTGGACGGCGATACGTGTCGATAATACAATTAGAGATAAAGTATTCACTACGAATTTGTTTGACCTTACTCGTAAAACCTGCGAAACAATGACTTCAAAAATTGTGTAGGTACTTCTCTAAACCTATTGGTACAAAGTTTTATCTGCGGCGCATTTAAAAAAACTTTAACTACTATGAAAACCTTTTCTACAGAACCGGTTGCGGTTGTTGGAAAATTGGAATGACAGTGAAATGACAATACCTACTTACTGTATTGCCTGAAGTGCAATAATAATGTAATTTACCATTTGAGTACAGTAAAGTGCGGGAATTTCACAGGTATGGTAGAAATACGGTAAAATGCGTATAGTAGAATGACTTTTATAAATATAAAATTACAGATAGAGAAAGTTGACACCATTAGAGCTGCAGGCTACGGTTGTTTTGATTGTTTTAAAAGGTGATTCAATAATGGTTTCCTCGATGCTACCAAGAAATACCCGGAAGCCAGAATGAGCTACAAGTCAGTGAGGGGGATGGGCATTTGTTTAATTATATTCTACGTCTGTAGTTTGACATATTCATTACCAGTGACTGTGAAGTCAATCCCTGCGGCATTATTTCCAGAAATTAATCCATCTCGTGCTATTGAAAAAAACGTGAATACGACTGGTTTTGAGTCGGAAGAAGCGATTTAATACATTCATAACCGAGATTCTACTTTAACTCTGGGAATGTCTCGATGGTGTTTCCAGTTTCCAGCAACCTGACTTCATTTGATTTGATTTAGAGAGGTATGATGTTATTCGAAAGGACTGTTTAAGAAGAGGCAGGGGAACCGGGATCTTGAAGAGACCAATTTTATAGAATAAGAGAGTGCACGATGATTCCAGAGCAGAGCCTAAGAGCGCTTGCTACAAAATCTGCTTTAGAAAAACCAGCTCGCACACGATCAATAACACGAGAAGAATCGTGCGCATGTTAGAAATTATTCATAATTCACAGACAATGTTAAAAGTTGTAATGTCGGTACAAAACATACAGGTACTACAGTTTTCTCGAATGATTATTCGTTTTCATAAAAATGTATAATAACGATAAAGAAAGTTTGCAGCACTTAGCAGTCAGCGATACGCATGACTTTTATTAAATGAGGTCGATGAACTCTGTTTACTTTCACAGACTTGGGTCCATATTTAGAGAATAACACGAAAAAAGAACGCCGGCCAGTGATTTATTTTGAACAGACGCGGATCATATAGTCAAGGAATATGGCCAGGCTAGACTTTGCCCCGAGGAAGTGATGGTCACTGCTTGGCGAGGATTAATTCGATCTGATTCATGAATGGTAAATTGATATGACGAGAAGTGGATGAGGGCGCGCGTGGTGGCGGTTGGATGGAGCACGCTTCGTTCCAAAGGTTGGCGGCGCAACTTTCTCCGGCCACCGCAGTCGGCGGCTAACGAGGAAACCGGAGAGTCTGTGCTCGCTGCGCCCACCGTCATCTGAGTATCAGATGCTAATCTCCGAGGGACTGCTCCCGACCGGAGGGGAGCCCGCCCTCGCTCCAAGCTCCCCGCTCTGCCGCAATTACTCCACTTGATGAGGCGGCTCTTATTCCCCGCTTCCTGTCCGCAAGACAGGGCCAGTTACGCGATACGCGACAGTGGCGACAGATCTTGGCGGGGTCAGTTTAGTCAATTTCTCAATAAGCCGACTTCTGTTGCACTAGGAAAATGAGATACGGGGAGAGATTTGTTGAAATTCAACAGCGATTTTGCGGAAGCCCGATAAGTTTGCACGTTTGCAAATAGCTATTTAGCGAAGCATAAAAATTGTGTGCTAAGCAGAAAAATATCGCGTGAGGTTTGGCGTTATGACACAATTTGCACAACTGTTTTTATCCGGAATTTCTAGGTCAACGCAAATATTTCCGGCTGTAACGTTATTTCCATCATAAGCTATGGAATTTTGAAATATCCATTTAAGTATCAAAAAAAAGAAGACCGCTAATCAATTTCTCCACATTTTTTAAATCAAACATCAATAAAAAAATCTTTTTTTTTCTGATTTTGAAATACAAAGAATTGTGATTTTAAATACATGTAGTAGTAATTCAATTAAATTATTAAATTTGGTTAAATAAATTATTAAATGTCACCTTTCCCAAGCATTTTTGTAATAAAATGCAGGTATAATAATAATCTGATCAAAAGCAAAGAACATTTTAGTAATATTTTTACAATACATAATACATATCAATCAACGAGATAGGAGAATGTTATGTATTCAATGATATGCGAAAAAATGATTAAGAAAAAAATATATATCGAAAAAAGAGATAGATATATAAAAAATTCCCAATATTGTCGATTTTCATTAGCAGATAGTTTTTCATTATTATTTTTTATAGCCGAAAACTTTTGGTATAGAAAAGCCAAAATTGTCCCTATTTATAGTAAAATTGTCCACTGCCTTGCACCATTGACAGAATTCAGCCTTTTCAGTAAGTTTATGCAACGGTTCGTTCTAATTTAAATACTTTCCAATATCCAACTTGACCAGGAAGTGACTTTAAACAGATGGAGACAACCTAACCAACGCATCAAATAATAATTCAGTAGAAGAAAATGGATGAATTTAAGTAAAGGAAATATGTGTTGATGTACTATACAATAAAAATAAAATAAAAGTTAAGTTTTGAAATAAAATAATGTGTCGGGCCTGACCTTTAGGATGAATGTATAAATGTAGGTATTTTAATGACTCGGGGTAAAGATCAATACAAATAAATTTATTTTTTTCCTTTATTTATTATAATCAAATCACTAACCAATGGTCACTGAGAGAAAACACATTTTTATCACTAGGTGGTACAAAGTGACAAAAACGGACTGAGGTTGCAAAAACGAAAATCTTATTTGAACAAGATGTAAAATCTAAGAGTTCAATGGAGTTCTAATACTTTGATGAGAGTACAGACACGTTAGCCATTTTAAAAAAGAATACCGCTTATAACTCCATTATAATCTCTCCATCCTTCTTATAAACGACACAAATATCAGGAAGAGGACCACACAACAGGGCGGAGTTCTCAGCGACTGGACCATAATCAAGAACACGTTGAAGCAACATCATCAGTTGGTTCAGTAAACCTGGTGATGAGCGCTGCACTGTAAACTTTAAAAGTCGCCTTTGAATCAATAAACATGAAATCAATGAAACTTACACACACAAAGAGAGAGACAATCCAGTTTTTATCTATTTGCAATTTAAACATCCTATCATGCTATACATGTTTTCATAAAAAAATTATTGAACAGTAGAGAATAAACATAGAAGGCGGTTAATTGGTCAATGAATACATAATTATTACAACTGTGTACTGTGGCAGGACAATCATAAATCTTCGCTATACACACAACACAGAATACAGGAAGGACACTATCAAGCCAACTTGATGAAACTGGTTTGTATTTGGTTAGTTATGTGACAAGCAATACGAAGCTGCCATGTGTATTCATTTAATATGACGTTTACTTTACAAGATACTTAGGCTATTCTTGATACTTGACATAAGATTAAACACCACAACGATAAAATAATTTAAGTAGATTATTCAATATTTTACACGGTGGATAATATCAGCGTTTTATAAGCACATTGTGTGATTAATAGACCAGAAACCTAAATAATTGATACATTGATTTAAAACAAAGCTTGAGCGAGGTATCACATTTCTCCCCAGAACACTGTAAACAATAGACTGCAATATTATCGTTCAAGAAACTGCATTCAATTACTGTTTAAATTTAAATTAATAATTACAAAAATCACAACGGAATGTGACTGTGTGCTACAGAAAAAATAGAAAGAATTTCTAAATACTTGATGACGGAACGAGTTATTTACAATTTCGTGATAGTAAGATCGAGTCAATGATTACTTACATAGCGTCTCTCGGGGCCGTCTTCGCGGCAACGTAGAACCACCGCCATCCTCCGGAAGCGGCCAGATAAGCCACTAGGGCCACCAGGACCAATTGAACCACACTGATCCATCCCAGATAGAACCACAGGACTCCAAACACCCCGAACACGGCAGCCAGAACAACGGACATGACCGCTAGCCGACACAACAAGCGGCGGACTGACGGGCGGCGCGGTCCGGCCACCGTTACCGGTTTTCCTTTACCGCCTTCCGCGTCAACTTGGAATGGATGATCGCTGTCCTGCGAATAAAAATCAAACGTTCACTATTTAATACAGTCCAAGTCCAATATGCATTTTAAAATGTATGCAAGTGAAGCACTTTTGTCAAAGAAAGGAGACTATTACATTTACACAATCACAGTGACAGAAACTTCACATTTGACATCTGACATTTTGGTTCGGTGTTGCAAGATAAGAAAAAAAAATCTATGCCACGATTGTTTGGATCGATGTATGCCACACACTAGACTTCTCAATACGGGGTTGTTCTGTGAGAGTAGAAGATAATTATCATTAGAATTAGAATGGTTTTAGAAAATTTCTAGATAATATGTATTTTTAAGTAACCATATTATGTGAGTGGGCAATCATTTTGTTTACTGTTTTCTTTAATGTTGTTGTGTACTGGACCAAATAATGAAATAAACGTAATACAACAAAACTCAAACCATTTTTTTCGTCACAGGAAATTAACGCCCATTTTGCAGAAAAACAATACCTAATTTTACGTTAATAAATCCTTTCCGAAATTGGAAAAAATCACACTCTCTAACCGTTATTGGCATTTAAAACAGTATTGCTTTCCTTTGACGATAATATTATTGAACAAATCAGTAGGTTCGAAATAAATACTTCCGAGCTCAGTTCTTCGTATATTATCTGGGAGATAATTTTAATTATGAAATGTTAATAAATAATATATATAATATATCTCATATAAACATATATATATCTCTATATATCTCATATATATCATATAAACATATTTTGTATTTTTTTTTGAGAGAGATAAACTCTATTTTTGTTTAACGCGAGATTAGAAAACTAAATTCCATAACGGTAAAATTAAAACAAATAACATGAATAACCTTCTTAGTAATCGTGCTTGAGTTTACGTTTCAAGTTCGTCATTATTTCACAAGAAGAATCGGTAGAAAAGCAACTAGTTTAAAATCAGGTCAAGTTCAATACTTTTATGCTACACTATGCTAACTGGTTATCGCCATAAACTACGGGAATTCGAAACAAACTGAACTGAAGACTATGTAAATTATAACTTAACTCACCATTGAATAATTTATTTATTTAGGACTAAAAGATTGTAAAGATATGAACCTGAATTAACAAATAAAGTGTAGATTGTTAGCGATAGTTGTTATTCAAAGTTGTATTTCTGAACCATAGAACTGTGCAGAATATCCATAACCCTTTAATTTCCAAGGGGGAATTGTTTCAAATTCTCGACATATTTGACATTGTCACAAATTGACGATCAGCTCAATTTTCAATTTTTGACAATTGACATATTTCAATTTTGCCGCGTTTTAGCTTTTGATGAAAATTTTATCAGCCGTAAAGCATCATAGCATGGCCGTTATGCCTAACGACCAATCATTTTTTCATCAAAAGCGGAAATGGGCCGAGATTCGGCGTTTAATGGGGATCTTTCAAATTTCAAAATTTGACGCTGATCGTCCTTTTATAACGAACTTTGAAAGAATTGTAGTTAAGTAAGTACCTACATATCGAAATATTTTTACAATGAACTTAGGTCATTGACCTAGAAAAATATTTTGGCGCGTATAGCGGTTATATTGATAACAAATCAGAGCAATCAACTGATAAATTACATTTACATTTTAAAGTCATTTTTATTACTATAACTTGAACTAGGTAATTACAATGTTGTCAGTAATCAATTATCTCTGATAAATATATATAATAATCTCTATAAATAGATATCTTTATTATTGATAATAACTAATAACCTTATTACTATTTTAAAGAAACAATTTAAATTATGGGATTGTTCACAAAAACCTAATTATAGACTCTCATGGCTTCAATTGAAGTATTTGTTCAATGAGAATTGAATGAAGTTGGAACTGCTGCAGAAGGAAGTAGTTCTTTGAAGTTTGCGGGAAGCCAACATTTTGGTGACAGCCTGCCTAAATGGAATCCACTCTCGTGGACCCCCGTTTACGTCTCATGCGCCCCCAATTTTTTTTTCATTGACGTGGACCCCTTGTAGGTCGGAATCGACCCCTGGGGGTCGATATATACCACTTTGGGAATGACTGAACCAGATCATCAATACGAATCCGAAATACGTTATTCATTATTGCAATTTAATTTGAGGTAAGTAGAGAAAAAAAACTCTAACATGCGTTACTTAGATACAATTTTCGTATTTTGACTATTTTATTTATATCGTAAAGTGGTCCCCTGGCGTTTACTTAAGCGGCTTGGCAAATCGCAAAGCCACCTACTATATCCCACCAACTTATGAGATTTTTCGCAGAATAAGGACGATCTTTTCTAAAACCTGACGTTTTAATACTATCAGGATGGTTGGTTTAAAATCCAGAAGAGTTTGTTGTTATACCTATGTTGTACGTTATACCCATCGAGGTTAAGGTTGAAGGTCCAAAGAGCAGGAAAACAATTGATAACGATTATAAATAATACACCCATTAATGTTATTAATGAAATCGATTATCATTTACAGAGGAGTATTAAGATAAACATCCTTGGTTTATTTATAGTTTTTATGTTCAATTAGTAAAACTCCATTTTGTTTATTTTCTACAATTCAATTCAATAATATTATTATTAGGTTCTGATAGTTTTAGCCAACGCCTTTACACATTGAAAGTATAGGTTTGAAATTGAATTTACTTGAGCAATTAGAAATTAACAAAATAATAAAAAATTCAAAAAATAACATTAGTCAATAATCAAACAAAAATTATTTCATCTCCATTTCTTAATATTTTCAAGTAAACAAAATTAATAAATAATTATATAACGTTTACTAATATAACTCGTAAAATCATGTAGAGAGGTACTTAACAAATAGATTCACACAATTCATTTCATGAAAGGGGAGAAAAACTAATGACAAATCACAGTATTAAACAACTAAGAAAAACCTACCGTTAAAAGCAATAGTTATATAATAATATTTGTATTTTTTTACATACAATTTTTTCTATAATTGACATTATCAGGAATTAACATGCTAAAGATTATATTTTGACGTAACATTGGAAATAGGCTCTAAAATATTATTAACATTTTTTTCATTTGCATGCCTTAGGGCGATCTAAGTTCAAGGGTAAATATATCCACAAATATTTTATTGACTAAATTCGAAAAAATGTTTTGTTAATACAATATTCTACCAACCAACGTCACAGCATACCATAAATAATACTACGAGTAGGTACATACAATTCGGTTGTGTAATCATAATTTAAAGGCCAAATAATATTATTTTTTCCGATCAAAAAATGATAACGACCAATTACAGATTGCACATACGTCAGAAGTCTTTGAAATTAGTAATTCTTTTTTTTATTTTGCAAAACGTTCGTTCATTTTCTACTTTACAATTCTTTTTGATGATTTGACAAAAAAATCGAATAGTATCTACATGTATTTTAAATGTACCTTTTTTTAAAGATGTAACTAATTAGACAGATTATAAGTGCTAATCTTCTATCTTTCCAAAAGATATTAACCAAAAACCTTTCATGACGTGAAAATGCTTGTTTGTGTGTATTATTATTAATTTGTTTTCATGTTTATTCGAAAAACCATGAACCCGGAAATAAAATCACCGCACGCCTGATGGATACAATAAATACAAGATAAAAAGAGTTAAAATGAACAAAAAATAATAATATGTAGTATCATTTGTTATGTAAGTACATAACTACTAGTGATGGACACAATCGAAATATCTGTTTCTGAAACTGAAAAGATAATTTCCAAGTTATTTGAAATGTAAAAAAAATGGCTAA
Organism: Drusus annulatus; assembly: GCA_022651775.1. Taxonomy (NCBI): domain Eukaryota; kingdom Metazoa; phylum Arthropoda; class Insecta; order Trichoptera; family Limnephilidae; genus Drusus; species Drusus annulatus. The sequence continues at coordinate 569,483 of JAGWCC010000282.1, forward strand.
GAATTAATTTTAGTCATATTTCGGTGGGTAGCTGAAATTTCCATCAATTTTGTAGATATTTTTGTATGAAAAAAAAAAATGGAATTCGAAAAAAGTCAATTATATTTTTTACGTGTACCAACTATCAAGTAGAATCACCTCATGAAATTACTGCATTTATATCTCCGGACACCTAGTATTTATCTGCATAGTTATCTATGGATAGGTTCATATGGGTATTTTAATAATAATCAAAACATTTTTATTTTCGAATGATGTTTCGAATTAACAGCTCTGTTATTTACTATACCTCTGGACACCTTGTATATTATAAACTAGGTAGGACCTGTCTACATAATACTACTTGCTAGTGCGAATTGCTTTACGGATTTATTGAAGATAATTAGACAATCATCACTCGCACCATTATTTTTTCTAGTGTATTTTCCTAGTACCTACTTAAGTATTTTGTGTGCCTACCTAACATGGATACTTCCCTGTTGTGAAAAAAGTATGTTCTGTAATTGTATGATTAGTAATAGTTACGAGTTGTTTGTAAGTTTAGTGTGCCTTTCACAAATGCCTGATTTCAAGTGTCGTCACCGCACTCTTACGGTACATAATGACATAGGAGTGTGGCGATTATGAAATCCTAATATTATTTTACGAGTAGGTACCTTAATATTATGTACACGATTTGCACATTCAACTACGACAATCGAGTAAGTTAAATCGACAGTTCAAACTGATTATCAAAAATAGTAGATTACTCACTGTGTTAATCACTCAGAGTAACAATATAAAGAGACCGTACTAATTTGTGACAAATCGTTGACAAACTCGCAAAATATAGCTCTCTCTTTATGCTCGGTTCTATACGCATATGAGAAAAAGAGACAAACAATTGTTGAAACCAATACACGATTTGGGGCGGGCTAAATACCATGTCCGCGTTATTTGATCTGCACAAACTTCACTCACGTTTAAACTTTTTTAGTTTGATCTCAAATATTTAACATCCTAACCTACAAAACAACTAGTAACTTACACCAATATGTAATTAATCTTTGGACTATTCGTTCCAATATAATAAACTTCCGTTTGAAATGAGTTTTAATGGATTCGTAATATGTTTAACTTAAAAATATTTACGAGATGTCACATTAGAAACCATTAGAAAGGGGAACTCCGTTATCGTACGGCTTCTGAAAGTATCCCGGTCTCTTTCTTTCTCATGATACTAACGCTAAATTGTTGGCAAACAGATAAAGACAGAATAGTGTTTATCTCTTAGATTTTGGTTGTCTCCCGAAATTCAGGGCTATGCCAAAATTGGAATATTATTTTATATTTAATTATTTTTAGATTTCCAAAGGATGAAAAAAGGCGAGAAAAATGGATCCGTGCTACGAGAAGGCAAAATTGGACTCCTAAATACCATAGCACAATCTGCTCAGTCCATTTCCCAAGTAACCACTTCAACAAAACATTTGTAAAGATCCGTCTTAAGGATTTCGCGGTGCCTAAATATGATTCGATAGTACCTTCGGCAATACAAAAGGTTTTTATGGTCAATTTTTTTCACATCTTTGACCAGTTTTGACACCACCATTAAAATTTTTGGTGCAAAACAAATGAATTTATAATACATCGATTACCATTTTTTATTCAATGACTATACCAATATTTATAAGAATAAAATTTTCAGATAAATGTAATATGTAATGCGGAGATTTTTTTTTCTAGTTTCAAAATTCGCGTATTACGTTAAAGTATTATATTTTTTAAGACTATCTTTTTTGGAGTATCTACGATTGGTGCAACTACAGAATTCTCGGGCGTTACGGATCTAACATCAAATTCCAATCTAATTTCTTTTTCTTTGATTTAACAAATATGTTAATATGAATTCATACGTTTCATCTGGATTTTTATACCCTTAGCTTCTAATTAATTGTTTTTTTTTTTAAATCTATTGATGTGCACATGCACTATTGTACCCATTTCTGAACCTGTTATCTGATGATTTATGATAACGATCATGCATTTAGATAGTTTTAATTTTGTATACATACTATATATTATTTTCTCCTTGTTAGTTAGAATTATTAGCTTAATTAATTAAGTATGAAGCGCACTTGACGTGAAATATCACAAAACTGTGCTATATAAGTTCACTGTTATTATTATCTGCATTCGAAATTTCCTTAAAAAATAACGCGGGACGGGAAACTTCCCTACAATACTTAAAAGCGGTGTCATGTTTTGTGAAATTTTTTGTGTCTCTTTCTCTCTCATGGTGTACGACGTAAAAACGCAGAGAAAGTGATTTTTCGCAAATTTATATAGGTAAAAAAAAATTGATCTCTCTCCATATATTCTTACTCCAAGTTTAAGAAAATGATTTAACATCTGTTATCACCGTACATTTTTTTTATTTTACTTTTGTTTGTAAACTATTTTGTTGATGGAGACTGAAGTTCATTTTATAATATGTATTATAAAATGTTCTATACTAATAATTTAATTCGTTTATATTTTTATCTATAAATAAGATTTTAATAATCTTATTGATTAATGTATCTTTGAATAAACAAAAAATTAAACAACATTCATTCTTTTTAATGATTTACAACTACCTACTCACAACAAAATACCTAATTTACTTAATTTGTGACAACCCTGTTAGTGATTTTACTCTGAGTTTAGGCCACACCCTTTGGTCATTGCTTGGTCAAAAAGTGCGGACAAAATTTCGCAAAGTTAGGTCTCTATATATTGTTACTCTAAAGTTAATCACATAACGAATACGGAAATATAGGTTAGGGTAGTGCATTGCCCTCAATCCTATTATTGAAGTTTAAAAATTAATCATGAAAATAATTCTGAAACTCCTTTTCTCGGCTAGTACCGATGAGATCTTTAATATCATCTATATTATGGACATAAAGCAGCTCTATCCAAGAACCATACTTGTAAATTTACACCAAAACAATACATTTTAACATCAAAACATCACATAATACCCGAGTCAAAAACAACGAACTACTGCAAACACCTTTTGGGCTCAAACTACTTTTGGACAAAATTTTAAGACAAAGCTTTCAAAATTTATTTATTTATTTTATATTTGCAAAAACAGTTTTACACCAAAACATTGCAAAAAACACAAAAAATGGTAATCATAATTACACAAAGATTAAAATAAAAAGAAGTTTAAAAACAAAAAAAAATAGTTTTCAAGAAGTACATAATATAGTTAAAACTTAATAGCTAGTTCTTGCTTAAACTTGTTGTAGCTCGTGTGAAAAATATCCAAATTTCCTGCGAGGCAGTTAATTAACCTAGTTAGTCTTCCCAGGGGCATCACCATTGGTAAGTTAGTTCTGCACCTGGGAAGAAACAGAAGCCTGTGTTGGCGGCCACGCGTGAAATTATCAGGGACATAAAATCCAATTTCCGCCAGGATGTCAGGTATTAATAATACACCGTTCAGGAGTTTATGAGCAAAAGGCAGTAATGCTATATCCCTCCTAGAACTAAGGCTGCAGATACCCAGCATTCCCGAGATAAACGCTGTTGGAAACAGCCATGGGTAAAAACCAAACTCTCTCATGTAGAGAAACCGTAAAAATTTCTTTTGAATTTTCTCGACCATTAGTACATGGGCGGTGTCCTCTGGCCCCTATACCTGAGATCCACTCTCGAGAATGCTACGCACTAAGCTAAAGTAAAGCAGCCTTATCACTGCAAGATTTGTCAACTCCCTTGAATTGTGAAGGACAAAACCCAACATTTTTGTGGCTGATTTGCAGATCTTTTCGATGTGATTATGAAACGTTAAACGAGCGTCAAATACTGTTCCCAAGTCCTTACAAGTAGCCATATGCTTCAGAGACGTCACTACCAGCCATGATTATATAATAGAAACACTGACCAAATTTAAGCACGAAAAAAATAGTTTTTAAAATAGACTGTCCCACGATTGCACACTACTGTAAAACATAAACGTGCCCATTCAACTTTCAATCTATCTTCGTCTCTATGCGCATATCCAACTCCACTTTTTATTTACTCTTACCTTCACTATAAAACCCACCAGGCAGTTTATTACCTAACCTCCATATTCGATTTAAATTATTTAAAAAAACTTATCTTCCAATCTACCTCTGTTCGTATATTTTTTTATTTTATTTCTGTAAACCTTACATGACAATATGTATGTGCTATATTATAAACTTATAAAATATTTATTTACTATGTCTGTCTCGCCACGGGAACTCCTCTCGGTGAGACAGGCATAGCAAAAACAGTTGTTATATTAAAAAAAAAATGCTTGCACTTTACACTTAAATTTTCAGTCAGTGGCCTCTCTTGTGAAAATTTTGTGAATACAAAAGGATCTACGGATTTAAGAAATAGTTCGTTCAATGGTTTTTCTTTTGCTGTCTGGAAAGAAACCAGTGTCAAGCTGTACTTTGAGTCAAAACGGCTTGTATTTATTTATTGTTATACTAACAGACCATTACAAAAAATACATAACACGAAATGGGTAAAAAAGAGGAACAGAGAAAGATCAGCACATACATAATATTTTAATAGAGCAATGACAGAAATAGGACTAAAATATACATTTGAAAGATCATTCAAGCCAAAGCCTGAACAAGGTTTTGGTAGAGTCGTAAATAAAAAATATCCGTTATAAGGTGAAACCGGTCCGTTCTTAATAAAAAAAAAAAATAATTTATCGAAGGAAGCAATCACTTTGTAGCTTGACATTATAATTTAAAAATAAAAAATATTTTTGTTTTAAGCCACTTTATTTATACACAGAAAACAATTCGACCGGTTTCGGTTAAACTTAACCTTCATCAGGAACGTATAAATATAAACTGAGTTTGTTATATGTGTATTATATATTATTTGTTATATAATATGTGTATAAATAAAGTGGCTTAAAACAAAAATATTTTTTATTTTTAAATTTAAAAAAAAAAAATGGAATATTTTTTTTAAATAGGTATTATTAAAACATTAAAATGGAGTTCCTCCACGAATTAACAGTATCAAAATTAGAAACAATAAAAAGTTATTCACTAGTTATTAGTTTACAAAGAATTAAGTTATCTTAGGTACTGTTTATTAGTTTATACCGTGACAAGGAATAAAATTACCCTAAACTATCACCATATCGTCGCTGGAAAGGCAAAAAGGCTTAAGCGACACTTTGTTAAAAAAAAGTTAAATATGCAGTTTTGATCAGTTCTTTTTTCTGCATCAAAAGCTCTGACTCTCGTTTGATTCTGAAGACTTTGGAGGCGCTTCAGCCATCTAAAATATATTTACCATTCGGGAGAAGAACTTTTTTAGCTTTTTGCGTCTTCATGTAACTCAGTGAGAGCATTGCGTTACCCGAGTTAACATTTTTTTTCAAAATCCAACCAGAAACTGCAGACTTATGAATTTTATTTTAAAACAAACAAAAATACTTTAAAGTACTCTGGTGTAACTCATTCTCAAAATGGCGCTTCAGTCATTTTGCCTTTCCGGCGACGATGTATTCATAGAATGCTTATTTTCAAATTCTTGTAAAAAAATCATATCAATATTCCGGTTATCATATTGGTCAGTAAAATTACAAATTGACCGATTACTTCAATAATTAGCATAAACAATTTCTTTAGATCAAAAAACTTTATATTTTCCGATGCATATAACTATAAATAATTTCCTTTGTGGGTGCGTACTACCGCCCGAGTGACCGAGTGTGAACTTTTCAAATTTAGAACTGAAATTATCAATTTTTTTTTTTTTTCAAAGCCCTACCTACTTAATAAAGTACTTACCTACAATGTGTTTAAGCAGACATTGTTTTATATTTGAAATGGAACTAATATTTTTTCTCGGCAAGGAAGTTGCATCCCGTGATTTTTCAAGGGTAACAATTAATATAACTACAATGTTGATGCAATGTGCAGCGTTATTACGTTAATAGTGTTATTACTGCTGGCTCAATAAAAACAAGACTAATTACCTAGATTTAATCACCCGACATGACACGATAAGACTATTCACAATGGAGCACATCCAGTCCTAAATGTGTATTCGATTTATTTAGCTCAAACTGCGGATCTAATGTAATTTCTTAGACGAACAATAAATAAGTACGAATGATTATTAATAATAATAATATTTTTTTATTAAATTTCTTATACATGACAAACTTTTTAAATTTAATGCATATAAGAAATAAATTTATTTTTTTACAAATTATAGTACCATATACGAGATAGATACACAAGAAAAATAAAATTTCAAAAAAATAAAATTTCAGGCAGTGGTGATGATCAGGTCAATGAGGAGAAACTCTTTCAAGAATCAATAGGATTTCACTTCAGAATCTCTCCTCACTGACATGAAATAAGTCGATATCGGAAGAGATTTTGTTCAGGAGCAAAATACTTCTCCCCACCGGCAGAACCATTGGCAGGTTGGTCCTACAGGCAGGAAGATAGAATAATCTATGAAGACGCTGTCTTAGATAGTCATCAGGAACATAGAGACTTACGCGCTCCAAAATAGCAGGGTTTACAATATAGCCCCGCAGCAGTCTGAAGAAGTGAGTGGCGGCATACCCCTCTCTCCTGAGCTGTAAGGAGTGAAGTCCGAGCGTGCCCAGGAGAAAGTTCGTTGGGTAGAGCCACGGGTAGTGGTCGTACTCCCTCATGTATAGAAATCTCAGGAACTTTTTCTGGACCCTCTCCAAGATGAGGGAGTACCCCACCTCATGAGGATTCCAAATAATTGAACCACTCTCCAGCCTACTGCGGACCAAAGAGAAGTAGAGTGTTCTCAGAGTTCGGGTATCCCTAAAAACTCGCAAGCTTACTTTCGTACACAATCCCAAGATCCTTTATAGTGGAAACGCGTTTGAGATTATGATCGAGCACAGTGTACCTGTGGTAGGTGAGACTAAATGCTCTGACAAATTATCGACAAATTGTACCCACATTTGTAGATATTATTTACAGCTTAACTATGAACAATGAAAAATTATTGACAAATTGTACCCACATTTGTAGATATTATTTACAGCTTAACTATGAACAATGAACCCTTTTTTCCACCTACTCTGATAGATAGATAGATACCTACTCTGTTTTACCTTAAATCTTATTTATGACTATAAATTAATTACATTTAATGTTATGCCTAATCTACGACAATTTACGTAGCTATGGCAAGTTCCAAGTAATGCTACCAAATTATATTTTACAGAGGAGTAAATACTCACATTATTACCCTGGTGAATGACCACCATTCAGAATCGAAACGTTGCTTGAAATGGCTTTAACCGTGTTTGGTGACCAGATCTGATCTGCCAGGTACTTCCCACATTCTTCTTCCCCATCTCCTACCCCTCCCCACTACCTTCAGCCTCACAACATATTCCATTTACATTTATTTATTTATTTCATATTTGCAAAGACAGTTTTACACCAAAACATTGCAAAAAACACAAAAAATGATATTAATAATTGCACAAAGATTAAGGTAAAAAGAAGTTTAAAAACAAACAAAAAATTGTTTTCAAGAAGTACACAATATAGTTAGAACTTAATAGCTAGTTCTTGCTTAAACTTGTTGTAGCTAGTGTGAAAAATATCCAAATTTCCTGCGAGGCAGTTAATTAACCTATTTAGTCTTCCCAGGGGCATCACCATTGGTAAGTTAGTTCTGCATCTGGGAAGAAACAGAAGCCTGTGTTGGTGGCCTCGCGTGAAATTTAGGGATACCAAAGTCCCCCACTGGTTTCCCCACATGGTTATATCTTAGCCTTTTCGTACATAAAAATCAAACGTACGACCCGAAGGGGGGGGGGACGTAGTTACCCCATTTGATCTTGCTTATTAAAGCGTTTTCATGACACAATCTTAGGTTTTTTGTTGTTGTTAATACTTAGAAAGTAGTATATTCATAATATTTCTTTCTCTAACTCTCGTTTGGGGTTACATTAGAACCCCCATTCGGAACGAAAGTGTTAATGAGTCTCAGTACACAATAGTAATGTTTCTTAGAGTGGTCTGTGAAAAACTACAACATGAAAATAAATACTAACATGTTTTATGAAGTCACATAATATATTTCTAATTTTGAAACTGTTAATTCGTGATGGAACTCCATTTTAATGGTATTAATACTATCAAATTTGAAACTTTATTCCACTATTTTTTATTTAAGACCTGACCGGTTTCACCCTATTACGGGCATCTTCAGACTGGTACAATTTAAGTAAGTCTATGGCATCTGATAGTATTAATACCGTAAGCCGTCTTCTGCTACGTTCGATGGGATAATTGCTCATACATACGAAAGTTTGAAATTTTCTTCCAATTACGGTCCTTCACGATTTATTCACTATGTTCCTTTTGATGTGTGTGTTGTGACTAAAACACGCGGGAGCGGGTTTTATCTGCTAGTATATACTATTGGGTCCGGAATGGACGCTTAGTGAGTCTATCTCACATAGTAACATCTGTAACTTTAGGTTTTATTTTATGGCTGATAGAAAGCGGCTTTAAAATAACATAAAAAAATACATTCGGGTAGTTTTATTAACTTCTAGGAGACGGGTTACATGGGATGCGTTAGATGTTTTTGTGGGTTTTAAAAAAATATCTATAGTTGTAAGCTTTATTTTTAACAGTTAAAAAATATAATAAATTGTTTAAACAGTTATATTTGGGAGTTTTTTAAACGGCAGATCAATAAAATTTCGAATGAATCGCCACTTACGTGCAAATTTGTATACCAAAACTGTATATTTTTATAGCATGCATGTAATATTGCATCTATGTTGAAAATTGTGTGGGCGGAAAATTGACGAACATACTAAATTTATTATAATATTTTTATGAAAGTAAATATTCTATTACGATGAAGTCATCATAATAGATAGCTGTACTAACTATAATTACCTTGTTGATCTGGATTTCCGTAGATATCTTGTTGTTATTACTGGGTTCTTCAGTCATCATTTTGACAGTTCACTGACACAGATTTGAAAAATATTTCATTTGAAGATGGTAACTAGTAAATCCTTTATCAGGTTTAAACACGCACACTTAGGTTTTTATCAGTATTGTGATAATATTTGTTAGGTTTTTAGCGATTCCAAAATAAACGCAATTTCGCTGCACTTATTATTATCATATCCTTTTTTAGTGACACAATAAATAATATTAGGGAATTTTCGATCATAGCGCGCCTACACATTCGCGTCGGTTATTTTAACCGTAAGTGCTGTTACTAATGGCTTATAGAATAATGCAATATTCTTAAATTAATAACCAAAAATAATAAAGGTACGAAGATAATTAGCAAATATACAAATGCACGAATTCCCAAAAACCTGCTGCAAAATATTTACATTTCTTGGTTCATATTCAAATGAACTATTTTGTCATATTTTATGAAAAAAAATAAGCCAGTTTTGAATTCCCAATATAGTTGCTGAGCAGTTTCTGGCCTAGCGTAGAAAAGCTTTCAATTTGTCAACTTAATTTACTCGCAAAAATTGAAAATAACGATAGCCTGATATCCTTATTTCTAAAAAGAAATGTGTCAAAACTTTTAAAAACTTGGAACTTTTCTAGCCTATCGGCAAATTATTTTAATTCGTTCTTGTATATATCGTTATTGTAAATAATAATCATTATCAAATAATCATATGATAATGATTATTAAGTACGCACTCGGTGCCTTCTTCAAATTTATCGGTTGAGCTCAACTTTCCCGCGAATATTGAAATCGGTGAAATTATGATTGCGACGCGTTATATGTTAATTATTTCTAAAAGTTTGCACAAACTTTGCGAAAAACCTGAGACTTTTGAAGTTTTGATTATCTGACTACATTGTTGATTATAAGTGAACACTGCGTTGTTCAAATTAATCATATGCTCTCAATTTATCAAAAAAATGTGTGAAAATCTATTTTCCAAAATGAAGTTTGCCTAAACATTGGGAAAATTGAGTTTTCTTCAAAGTCCGCCGATAAATTTGCACTTATTAAACGCATCAATTATCATTAAGTATGCACTCGGTGTTCGGACTAACGGTAGGTCCTTTCGGGAACGGAAGCGATCCGGCGATTCGTAGTCACGAGCAGGGAGCGCGGGAGGCGAGAACTGCCCCGCGGAGGTTCATCGCACTCGCGCAGGCTTTAGATACTGTGGCCTGGTATGGTTGGCAGACTGTGCGCTGCTGAGGCAGGACCGTATCGAGGGCTCAGGAAGTTGCCATTCTTGGGTCAAGAGATGGGACAGTCAATTATCTTCCACAGATGAAGCTGAAGATGATAGTCAGTAGATGACAATTTGTTTTGAGGTGAGAATTTTCATAAAATAACAATCAAATATTTTGAAAAAATGACACTGAAAATAAAGGAGTAATAATTACATCGTCCAGTAATTCACTTTCATGCTAAAGCCGAAAAGTGTTTTTTTAAACTATTGGTAAGTAGGTACATTAATAAGCCGCTGGATTTATGAAACAAATGGAACCCCTCAATAATGTGGTGTTGTTTTTTTTATTATCGATATCTCATTACAAACTCGGTTGATCATTTATGTATCTATGTTATATTTGAAAGTGCTCGTATTTTAAATAACATAACCCCGTTTAGTCAATCATTGGGGATGGAATAAAACTAACCCGAAAGATTGATGGAATAAAGTATTTTATTCTATTTGCGTCTGATTGTGGGGTTTACCTGTAAAAGTGTTATCTTTCCCGTGTATATTTTTAACAAGAAAGTATATTTGAAAACCATAAGAACATAATACTAATTTTAATGAAGAGAAAAAATATACACCGCAATATATTCCTATATTTAATCTGAATTTTGACTTGGTAAAACGGAAAACTGTCGTTTTTTAACTACTTCGTGTTTTTAGAAATTGAACATTTAAGAAGCCTACCGAATGCACTTCAAGTGAACAAAAAACAGGATTTATGATTCCACATATTCTTGGAAATTTGTAAAATTTATGACAACAGAATGATATTAATATTATATTCGAAGACAATCAAAATCTGATTCGTTTCTAACTAACTAACCAGAGGTGTGGTATGCAGATATGATGGACCGCCAAACAAATCTGGCTTCATTCACATTCATACGTCGTCTCATACATACTCTTTTGTTATTCTGACTCTTGACATTGCCCGACCCAAGCCCTTGATTTACATGATTGTGACATGTCTTCCTCGGCCGGCCTCGCCTTCTTCCGCCATTCACTTTCACTTCCTATATTCACCCTAAACTCCTTTCCCCGTCAAGTGTCACCTGGGCAGGTCGCGCGATAAGAAACATGCCGAGGTCCGATCATTTGTCAATGATCTCCTGATTACCTCAGTTGAGGAAACACAGCAGAAAACTAAAAACAATGCAATCAATAGGACCAAGCTTAGTGGAGAATCGTGTCCAAAGGTGCATATTACCAATATATCATTATATTTGTAATTTCATGTCGTTACGTATCAATTTTTTCTAAGTTCCTGCTAATTTAACCGTGAATTAATCAATGACGTTTTGACCAAATTTGTTTACATTGAAAGCATAATATTATTATATATAAATGATAGTACAAGAAAATTAATTGATTAGTCGAAATGTAAATTGCGAGTCGATTTCGTCGTAGGTACATTTGGCATATATATTTTTTTAAATTTGAAGATAATATCAATATGTACAAACACGTGTTTTTTTTATATTTACCTGTTTTTACATTTGAGGGGCTTAGAAGCAAAGGCAGCAATCTCCAAAAACGGTTCTGTAGCATTGTCAACTTTTGAATGATTATTATTAAGAAATAGAGAATGAAGTGTAGAAAAATGTTAGTGCACATTAAACTAGGAACAATTTGAAACAATTATCTCTAAATTTATCAACATATTCACAAAAGAAAAGTGCATTAAACGTTAAATCAACTTTCCAAGAAATAATTTAAAATGAAGGAGATTGCTGCCTTTGCTTCTAAGCCCTTCATTTAGACATTGAATGTTATCTCCTTTCCTTGGTCTCTCTTTAAATAGTACGTAGCTTTGATGATCTGCGTGGTGGAGAGGTAAGCTCCTTGGCTCTGGATCCATGGGTCACCGGTTAAAAACCTGGCTTGGGCAAATAAAAATTACACTCGTTGATATCAGTTATTTTCATGCACTATAGGGAAACAAACTGCATGTAGTACATTTGAACGTCGTTCCAGGGAGAAAGACACACCGGTTTCAGGCATTAAAATTCTTGTGCGGTATCACACACGAAAACATATTTTCATTAATAAACACATATCTTATAATACATACCTATAGTACATGTAATATTCAATAGTATAAATTTGTGACTCCGACTTCGATGGCTGAGGGGTTAAGATCCTAGGTTACGAATACGGAGGTCACGGGTTTGACTCCGGGCGTGGGTAAGAAATTTAAAAAAATGTATTTAAAGTACATTAGCAGCATGTTCCAGAGTGGTAGATACTCTCAGTAACGCCCGGTAAAAGACCACCATTCAGAATCGAAACGTAGCTTGAAATTACTTTAGTCGTATTTGGTGACCAGATCTGAATAACCAAGTACTTCCAGGGCTTCCTTTTCCCCTCTTCTTCCCTTCCCCACTTTATTTCGCCTCACAACATATCCCATTAGGGGATGCCAGAGTCCCACTGGCTCCGGGCATTTGGGACTCTTAAGCCTGATTCACACCAACGTCCGGTTCTACTCAGTGCCGCAGTTGTTCCGCAAGAAAACTTATTGATATGATATGAATATCAATCAAGGAGTATATGCCAAGACAAAATTGTATGGCAGTATATCCTTCGGCCCACCCTTGTGATATCACTAAATAATATTTGTATTAATTATTAATCATTGAAAATATTATTTAGTGATAAAAAAATGGTTTAAAAAAAAAAAAATTATTTATAAGTATTTTTACACTTCAAAATAATTATTTAACTAAATAAGTAGTTAAATATCACAAGGGTGGGCAGAAGGATATACTGCCATACAATTTTGTCTTGGCACATACTCCTTGATTGATATTCATACCATATCAATAAGTTTTCTTGCTGAACAATATCGGCACTGAGCGGAACCGGACGTTGGTGTGAATCAGCCATTAGGCGGCATTCAGGTAAAAAAATAAAGTTTGTTTTATATTGACATTATTTATAAGTCGAAAAATATGTTGTGCTTTATTTTTTACTATTTGTTACCCGTGAAAAATTACGGGATGTGACTTGAATTGCCAAGAAAAAATATTTATTTATTTAATCCATCCATTTCAAATATATAGGATAATCTGCTTAGATGCATCATAGGTAGGTACTTGTCTAGATTTAAAAATATCATTTTTAATTTGATTTTGAACAAATCCATCGGTTTCAAATTTCACACTCGTACGTGTATATGAACATACTCAAAAAAGATATTATTTAAAGTGACTTATCATTTCTACTCGTAAAATTGTACATACACATTTAGGTTTGAGTTGAATGATCAATAAAAATCAACACGAATGTGGTACATCTCGAGGACCTCGCGAGATAAGAACTCGACGGAGGCAGGGGCGTCAAGTACAGTGGACCCTGACTCCCTTACCTTGAGACTCCCTCTCGACCTCGTTCTTTGTTCCTCGTAGCAAGGTGCATCCAACCCGCCCAGACCAAGGTAACGCCGACAGCACAGGGCTCTCATTCGGCCGCAAGGGAGAACCTTGGAACGTTGCGTTTTCATCAATTCTACACAGGTTGTATAAAACTTGTTTGAATTAATTGACTTTTCAAGGTCGACGCTGATTGTGGACGTGTTTTAAACTGATATCCAATATCCAAACCATGATTCTGCCGGCTGCTGGGAACAAGGTACCTACGTGCAGGCATGCACGAGATTCGAATATTTCCTTGTCTTTAACTCAAAAGGACGTATCGTTGATTTACTTTCTTTTGTAGCTTTATTGTATCAGACAAAATCAACAAAACAAAATGCCAAACTGCTTGCTAAATTAAATCAACAATAATTGCACTTCCAAGCAAATAAATAATATTAACTGCCTGTAAAAATAGCGTGTAACTTCTAAGTCTAGTACGTACTCGTATATCGTAAATAATTAAAATATTTTGTTTAACTCTTAAAGGAAGAGGTCTAGTTGTCTAAGGGTACTAGAACAGAACTTTTCAGATTTAACGATACATTCTACGGAAAAAATAATGGCTTAGCAATGGGCAGTCCAATTTCCCCAATTTTAGCAAAAAATTTTATGGACTTTGTGGAAGAAACAACATAAAATTATTATTTTTTATTGGCTCTTTTTGCTGTACAAGAGTCCCAACTGGGAGTGGGGCCACGAAGGTAGTGGAGCAGGAGAGGGAGATGGGTAAGAGGAAGGTTGGTCACAAAACACGAATAAAGCCATTTCAAGCAACGTTTCGATTCTGAATGGTGATTTTTCACCAGGGCTTTAATACACCTTACCTTTAAAATGGCCTGCAAAAGTATATTAGCCATATTAACGAAAATTTCAAATAGGTAATAATAGAATAACAATAATTCTCTTGTAAAATAAACTATTGGTAGATTCTTTATCGCTCCATTAATTTCTTAACACATACCTACGTCAGTTCCAATTTTGAAAACGTTACACTCGTGCATACTTACGCACAAGGAAATTATATTGTTCAATTATTATGTATTATCCTTCTAGAGCGTCAATAAATTAATTTCCAGGAATAATAATTACACAGTCAGACTTTTATGCAGAATTTTTCGCAGACATTTTGCGGAAATTGTATGTTTATTTTTTTATTAAACTTGGAGATAGGCTTAGATTTTATATATATATATTAGGCTTGGAGGAACAGTATTTAGATATTATGAACAAGATATTATGTTAACAGAATTACAATTAGGGACGTAATGATACTGGTTTTTACTGATACGACACCGTTTTCAATTATTGTAGTCGAGTATCTACGATACCGATACGACCAGTAAGTACACTACTAACTAACCATCATGCCATTTCTTCCGTAGGGGTAGGCAGAGAGGATGAACCACCGCACAAT
Organism: Drusus annulatus; assembly: GCA_022651775.1. Classification (NCBI taxonomy): domain Eukaryota; kingdom Metazoa; phylum Arthropoda; class Insecta; order Trichoptera; family Limnephilidae; genus Drusus; species Drusus annulatus. Next base: position 584,589 of record JAGWCC010000282.1, read on the forward strand.
TCTGTTTTGGAACATCTACTTGCTATGAATAACATCCGATTGGATAATGTATATAAACTAAAAATTTACTCGTCGAATTATTAAAGTTGGTAAATATTACTTGAATGATAATTAAAATTTATTTTTTCTTATGTCTCTTTTGTTGGAAGCCAATCCTTTTTAACAATAACGATAAATAATGTCAACCGCTTTACCCAGTAAAATTTATGTCAAGGTTTTCCGGTCATACTCAAAAAGGTCATTTGCACGTAACTAAATCCAACAATATTAATTTAATATCTTCATATTCCCGTCATCACAACAGAATTTGTAATCCGATAAACAATATTATCTTTCTTTACTAATTTACAAAGTCATTTTAAATTTATTATTTGCTCGTAATATGCTCAATTGACGTCCTGTATCGATTCTAAAATATATTATAATAAGATGTAATAATATATAAAATATATGCCTACCAAAGAAAACAAGATATCATTCTGCATTTATCATGCGCATTGATGTTTTTATGAACGTGTATTATTTTTATATTTCGGCGGAGGTTGTCGGCAATCTTGCTTCGTAGGCAGAGGACTTGTTGCGCCTGTTTTCATACAAAACGCATAACACTTTTCATTTTATTTTTGACACTCCAGTTCCAATGGGGGTTTTCATGTCACCCCGAACGAGAGTTTTGTGTGATATCTTAGATAAAGATTAATGAATACACTTCCACCAAGTATTACCAAAGATTAAGATTGTCATGAAAACACTAAGCAAGATCAAATGGGGTAACTACGCACGTAAGGTACGGAAGGGTTAAAGTACACGTTTTCTGTGTTTTTTTACAAAGCTTACTGTCTCAATGTCTGATCATCAATCGACAGTGTAAAACTTCAAAAGTATGTAAGTAGGTAATTGTTCCAGTTGGTATTTCATGGCACATTAGAGTACACGAGATTGAGAATTCTATTACAGAATTTTAGAGTCATGTCTCTCCTTTATGAACTTTAAAAAATATTTACAACATACTTGAGGACATGACAGATATAAGTATCTGGCAATGGCCAACAGGTTATAAAACACAGAATCACAATGTATATGTCAAAAAACGTCTTTTTAAATATTTTTGATTTACTAGCATTTATTTTAAAAAAAAAACTAAAAAAATCTGTAAGCCGAAAATATGATTTATTATGACCAACAACAAGAATTGCAGTTTTTCTAACAATTTATTATTACTTGTACTAACTGTTTTGACCTTCAATTGTCAAGGAACTTATGATCTTAGTTTATCTTTAAATCATTGATTTGTTATCAATGTACGAGTAACATCTAAGCTGTACAAATATCAAAACGTCTTAATTTGTTTATCTAAAACGGACATTTCTCAAATCAAAAACGTTACAACTCTGAAATAAAATTAGGAAGTTGCTACGTCAATCTTTGATTTATTTTTTCCCATTCAGTTTCCAGGAAAATTGAGTATGAGGATAATTCAGACAATTTTTAGGTGAAAGGCGTTTTTCCACAATTTTGCAAGGAAATTTGGCCTTAGATATATTTATACGAAAAAATCTGGTCAGGTTATTTTATTTATTTATTTATTATTTATTTATTATTAACGCCCTGATGGGCTTTTACATAGTAATGTAACATAAGTAAGTGCATGAGTACAGTTTAAAAAAGGATTTCACATGAAATAATACAGTAAAACGTTTTGAGAAATGAATAGCAAAAAAAAATAAAAATTCAAAAAATAATAATTAATAATAGTTCCAATACATTAACGATAAGTGAATATTTCGTTTAAAAGTCTTTTAAATTTTGGCAAATTCATATTAAAGACATCAATATTTGAGGTGTATTCATTCCCGATTGTATGTAGGCGAGAAATGGGTGCATGTATGTGGTAGTTGGTAGTGACATTATTGTTGCAGAAAAGTATATTTTGCCGAGTTGCTCGCTGAGGTACTGTTGATAAGGTGCAGGAGTTCACAACAGTCGAATTCGGAGTGAATTATTTTGAACAGAAAAAAGTTAAGTCGGCTATTTTCCTTCTGTTCTTGTTTCTTCTAGGGTGTGGATTTTGAGTGTGTTTAAAAGGAATGTGTAATTTATGTGTTGAATTGGAATGTGTAGTTTGAAGATTATGAAACGTAAAAATTTGCGCTGTACACGTTCAATATTGTCTATGTGGATTAGATAGTATGGGGACCACACCATAGAATTGTATTCTAATAGACTACGTACTAACGACAGGTAGACTATTTTTATGACTTTTAACGAGTCGAAGTCTTTGATAGTTCTAAGAATAAATCCCAACATCTTCATACCTTTACTAGCGATTTTTTGATAGTGATTAATAAAATTTAATTTTGTGTCAAACATGACTCCGAGATCTCTAATTTCAGTGACTTTTTCCAAGATATTGTTGTTGATAGAGTAGTTAAATGATAACGGGGTCTTGATTCGACAAAATGTTAATGTTTTACATTTATCTACGTTAAGGAATAAGTTGTTAACTATGCACCAATTGTGTAGTTTCAATCAACACATGACTCTGTATTTAGTGACCCTGGTGGGGGTGTTAATGATACCGGGCATCATTTAATGGTCAAGATTTTGGGGTGGCCATTGGGCAGGGTATTATTATTTAGGATCACCTGCATCAGAATATTCTTTGCAAGAGGTTTGTATCGAGAGAAGATATGAATGGTGTGGACGGCGACCTGCATAATGCAAGTACACAATATATTTCTGGGTCGACGCTAATTTGTAAGCAGTTTTAGTTTTCCGTACAATTATTTTTTAATTGAGGTGTTGAGATTATTTTGAAGGTATTCGAAATTTGTATTATTTGATGTGCAATATGGAGGTTTTTTGTGTAAAAATGTTCTTTATCAATGAAAAATGTATAAAATAATAATATGTATATGTATTATGTTATATGTACGTATCCACATTGGTAGGTACCTACACCGTGAAACAACATTGTAGCAATACCTATTATCATTTCGTATTTCCTTTTTGTTTGAATTAAACAGGGTATTTTCACGCACTTAATTACCGTTTTAATCCCTTTCAATTAGTTTAAATCTAGCCGTGCACTGTAATAATTAAATAACCGTGCCATGGTCAGAATGGATCATTAATATTATAATAGCGTGCATTAAAAGTAACATCAGTACCGGTAGGTAAGTACCCACCTAGCCTCAACTGTTCAATAAAACAAAATGTGACTAACCAAATAATGAACCTACATAATATTTATATCCAAACGAAGTATTTTGCTTGGCTTTATTTCGCCCTTCCTCTGCACCTTCCGGGTAAAGGCTTGTGGCATGCAGTGGCGTGCAGAGAGTTTTTGATCAGGGTAAGCGGTAGGAAAAACAGCGGATTAATTGATAATAGAGATGGGTACCACCAGATGTCACTGATTACTATTGGATTTGTTCTATAAAAGCACTGCCTGAACACTAACAAAGATAACAACACAAACTAGATTCATCAAAGCTGTTATAATAAGTCCTAGTGTTTTTTTCACTAGTACTTGTTATAACAGCTTTGAGCTTTGCTGCCTATATCTAATGGTATTTTGGCGCCGGCTCAGTTGATTGATGCTCATTTGATATAAGTTCCAAATTTGAAAAGTTCACACTCGCACAAACGTAGGTACCCACTCACCAAAAAAATCATAGTTAGTTATAAAAGTTTCATTGCTTTTACATTTTATTGAGTGGGGTCCTTGCTCAGATTCAACAAACCTGTCCCATATGAAAAGCGCCCATGAAGATTGTTTTTCATTGCGGATACCATGATCATTATCAACAAGCGTACGGAAAAAATAAAAACGTTACGTTTAATTTCGTTAGCGCTTATTATTTAAATAGGTTCCTTAAAATCAAATTAATTTAAATAACCCTGTTCAGTTTTATATTAACCTTGGGTTACTAACTTTCGTCGAATCGACTTCGTGAAAACACAATTATTGACGTTTTTAAATCAACATAGCACCAAAAAACGGGGGTTTGCCCGAGATTTACATTTGAATTGTTTTTTTATGAATCTGTAACAAAAATATCAAATGTTTTCACTTAGGATGTGAATAATTTATATTTCATATTGATAAAGCTGACCTTTACCATTCAGATTCTTACCGTAAAACGATTTCCAAATCTTTTCTCAGCAATAGCATAAGTGGTAAGGACCAGATTGTATTTTTCTTCTTCTTTAGATCATACTAATATATTCAAAAGAATTAATTAAAATTAATACCTCGGGCAGAACACCTTTCTAGGCCTGCTACAGCAAACTCGATCTTATGCCCCCTCTATATTTTTTGGCATAACGCTTTGTGAATTGTGCTCACGTTATAAAGAGTACTCATCTTGTAAAGCTGTTATTCGAGAAGATTTCCCTGAATTTGTTCACAAAAAGGATGTTACAGTGCAAGCTTTGGCAACAACAATAATTATAACACATGTCTTTTCCTTTAACTTAGATATGGATAATTTGGTTGGCCAAGGCAATGAGCGGTCGACGAGGAGGCGAGATAACAATAATTATTGATATGGATTTTATCGACAATGTTGGTAATTTAGAATCGTTCGAGATCGCCAACGAACAAATTTCATCGCTTGTTTATCGACAATGTTGGTAATTTTAATTCTGTAAAATCTAGGATGTATTCATGATTAAGTTAAATATCACTTGATTATTCACAAAAATCTCTAAATCCCATGTATTTCAACTTCAGCTTTAGTTACTTGCCTATTTTATTTCGTACATTAATTTGGTATCGGTAATTATTATTTTCACACGACGAGTCCTACTGATTATTTAGACCTCCATTAAATGCCAAATTACTACATAAACACATTTTTTTGTAATAACTTGTCCGTTGTATTTATTTATTTCGTAATGGTAATATGATATAAAGATGGTACCAACAATATTTCAGTGTGATATTGTGGAGCTTGGAGGTAGAAGTAAGAATAATAGATACTCACTGTGAATGGTTATATTTATATTATGTGTTTCGTGAACACTTCACCAAAATAACCTGTGCTGAAGCGTATGTGTATATTGCTGGGTATTAAATATTTTAATTATGTTGAATATGTAAGATTACAAAATAAAAACTATATTTATATGTAGTTATAAAGTATTATTTGTATTATTATTTTTGAACGCGTAACCAAATCGACGAAGGTTTGTAATAAGTGCGTACAAAATAAATTTTATAATCCAAAGTTAATCGTTTTTACCAATTTGGAAGGTTAATTGTATGCTTATTGTCATTTTGACAAGATTACTTTCTGCATTAATTCCAATTAATTCGCAACAAACGGTCTCGTGAGATGTATAAATATTATACATATTAATTTGATAATATTATTTATTTCAAGGTACATGCAAGTATCTTGGAAAGTGCCTTAGCCAACAATACAATTTCAATTATTTTTTTAATATTAACTTAATAGTAAAAAAAACTTTATGATCAATCAAGTAATTCGAAATCCTAAAATTCAGAAATCAATCCTTGAAAAAAACCTATATTTAAATCACTTTTTTGCAGAAAAAAATGTTAATAATTTTAGTTTTTTGAGTATACAAAACCTCACTCCAATTCAAGCGCTGGAATTTTCATCTGCATCATGTATTTAACATTCACAATCATTGAAATACACATTTTTTAAATTTTATTATGGCGCCTGCACTACAAAAATATAATACAATAAATTATGCCCATAATATTTTTTTGTAATGCAATATTAAACATTTAATATGACATGATTAAAGTAATGATTTTATTTAGGGCTTTTTCATTTTTAATGTTTTTTATTGTTATTCTTGGAACCAAATATCACATTTTAAATTTCGCTCCTTGAAAATAAGTTCAAGTACAAGGCAAAAATAATCAAATACCGCAGGCGTTAGGATACTGGCAATATTAATCTGAATTCTGACAGCAATTTTATAACCATAGACAAGGAAAACAAAACATTCGAAAAGTCACCTAGTTGGCGGCTGAATGAGTTTTGAAAAAATATTTCTTCGAAATATTTAGAGTGATGGAGTTTTTACCTCCTGCTATATTTAACAACTATTAGTGCATTTTTTTTACAACATCTCTATATAATGTACGATTTTCTTAATACTGACAGATAGTACGTTACTTTCGCTTCTTTCGCTACCATGTGCATCTAGTGGGTTTTTTTGCATTAAAATTAATACGTATACATATAATATATCTACAACCAACCTATCCTATACAATAATGAATAAAAATAACATTTATCATACACAACACAATTTTGTAGTGTCGTTTGTTAAATTCTACTCAACTCTATTAGTTTTAAATTTTTATTGCACAGTACATTCACATAGATAATCTATTCATGGATGACCCACCTTACAAAATTGATGTCAATATGGGAGAACATAATATAAGCAACCCGAACATAATATAAGGAACAATACGTGGTATAATTAAATTTGCAACATGTTCTTAAGATTTCAGATGGATATCGCAAATATTAATTAATACTAAATATTAACCGTAACATTTGGGAAAGAATGTTTCTTACAATAAATATATTATGTTAGTTCAGTGTATATTCCATTTTATCAGCTGTTTTAAGAATTGGTTTGCTAAAATAGGTTCGTTATAATATGCCGCTATGCACATACTATTATGCGTTAATAATCCATGCCCTCAGCTTTACGTGCATACATGTATGTTTTCATTTTCCAAGAAAATGTATTAATGTCTCAAAGAGTGCCACACACTCCCATTATCCTATGTACGTTAGGAATGTGGTGAAACGGTAAATGCTATCTTGTTTTCCAACAATATTTACCAACGGTGAATTTGTTTGGTGCCCTCTGCTTATCTACAAGTAGTATAAAATAAACATTTTTATATTTAATTTTCATAAATATCAAATGAATGAATCTTAACCTCACAGACATGAACATTTTTTTATTGTAATCTTTGTTTGCTAATATCTCTGAATAATATTTCTGTCGTTTGGTGACTTTTGGCTGAAGAGAGATACAATATTTTACATACATTTTTATTCAGTAAATAGATACGGTTGATAATTATTATAATAATATATCTTTGGGTAGGCAGTAAGGCCATAATATTGTTAGAGATATTGTCATGAAGAAACCTGTAATATAGGTTATATATTCAAGATATTATTCTTTCTCCAAACTTTTATTTATGCTTAACTGCACTATCACATAACAAAGTACATATATATATGTAGTTTTAAATATTTTTAATGAGAATACAAATTACTACTAGCAGTAGTAGGTTTTTTTAGATTGTAGTTTGATTCATTCTACAATATAAACCTATATAAAGTGAAACTTTTTTTCATAAATTAGCAACCGAAGCCCACGATGATGATGGTCTCCCGCACACCCTGGAGCATTTGATATTTCTCGGCTCGGAAATTTATCCCTACAAAGGTCTGCTTGACCTCCTGGCTAACCGCTGCCTGGCCTCGGGGACCAACGCCTGGACTGATGTAGACCACACCGCCTACTCGCTCCACACAGCAGGAGCTTCAGGAGCCCTAGCGCTGCTCCCCGTGTACCTGGACCACATCTTGAGTCCCCTACTCACGGACTTCGCCTTCCTTACGGAGGTACACCATGTCTCGCAACAGGGCCTGGATGCTGGGGTGGTGTACTGCGAGATGCAGGGGCGGGAGAACTCTGCGGAATCTCGCTGCTACAACCGGCTGCAGCAGATGCTATATCCCGACTCCGGGTACTCTTCCGAGACTGGGGGCAAGCTGCACAACTTGAGAACTTCTACAACCAATGAAAAGGTAAACTGTCAATATTGTCACATTTTTATGATTGATTCAAATAATCTGGTTATAATATAAAATCCACAGTTCTAGATTTAGCAGAATATTAATGCTGTATTATGTTTTAGGTGAAAGACTACCACAAGAAGTTCTACAGACCAGAAAACATTACGCTGATTATTGCTGGACAAGTTGAACCCGAGGATGTGTTCAAGGCGCTGCAGCCTGTTGAGGATAAAGTAGTATCTAAGGTTTGTTCATTTATACCCTAGATTATTATTAAAACGTTGTTCATTCTCAAATACACTAAAGTCATTATTGGTAAATTTCTTGTAACAAAAGTAGCTTTTGTGAAAAATTATCTGAGAAGAGTGTGAAAATGCATATTCACAATACAATATGCATATAATTTGTGAAGTAAAGTATTGATCAATTTATTAAATTATAATTCTTTGCTTGCGTAAAAACATTGACATTATGTCAGTTGTTGACCATTTCATGAAAATAATAAATTGTTGATTTATTTTAGGGTGAGCGTCCCCCATTCGAGCGCCCCTGGCAGAGCTCCGTCCCCGAATGCGGTCCCACGCTGGTGGAGCGCTTGCCCTACCCCGCAGACCAGGAGGACTGCGGTCTGCTACTGCTGGGCTGGCGGGGCCCCGACCTACTGCTACCCGGGGGCCTCAGCACCTTCACTGCGCTGTCGGTGCTCCTGCGGTACCTTTGTGACACCCCTGCGGCGCCGCTCCAGAAGGTGCTAACAGAAGTGGAACACCCCTATGCAAGTAATGTAAGGCATTCTTTTTATGTATTATATTTTTATTTATCTAAGACGAGAGACTATGTTTTATCCAACCTTAAAGACCTCTGAGAACACTCTACTTCTCTTTGGTCCGCGGTAGGCTGGAGAGTGGTTCAATTATTTGGAATCCTCATGAGGTGGAGAGGGTCCAGAAAAAGTTCCTGAGATTTTTATACATGAGGGAGTACGGCCACTACCCGTGGCTCTACCCAACGAACTTTCTCCTGGGCACGCTCGGACTTCACTCCTTACAGCTCAGGAGAGAGGGGTATGCCGCCACTCACTTCTTCAGACTGCTGCGGGGCTATATTGTAAACCCTGCTATTTTGGAGCGCGTAAGTCTCTATGTTCCTGATGACTATCTAAGACAGCGTCTTCATAGATTATTCTATCTTCCTGCCTGTAGGACCAACCTGCCAATGGTTCTGCCGGTGGGGAGAAGTATTTTGCTCCTGAACAAAATCTCTTCCGATATCGACTTATTTCATGTCAGTGAGGAGAGATTCAGAAGTGAAATCCTATTGATTCTTGAAAGAGTTTCTCCTCATTGACCTGATCATCACCACTGCCTGAAATTTTATTTTTTTGAAATTTTATCTTTTTTGTGTATCCATATGGTACTATAATTTGTATTTATTTTGTAAAAAAAAAATAAATTATTTTCTTATATGCATTAAATTAAAAAAGTTTGTCATGTATAAGAAAATTAATAAAAAAAAATATTATCATTATTATTATTACCTCACACAATTTACATCGCTCTGATATCAATAGTTCATTAAATTATCTCTACAATTCCAGGTAGTGCACAACATGGTTGAGAACTCTGCCTCTATGATGTGTGTTATGCTCGAGAATGTGGAAATGTCGCGTCTCAATCTCGCTCTCCCCGTTATGCTGGGGGAGCTGCAGCGTGTGGGCAGTGGCAAGGAGCCCCTTGAGCTGGAGAGGCTGCAGCGTCTGCTGCGACTGCAGCACCGCGAGGCCTTGGCGCACACGGAGACCAACCCTCACCAGACTATCACATTCATGTGTATCGCGGATATGCTGCATTCTAATGATGAGAAGCAGGTAAAACTGTCTATCCAAAATATTTTTCTTTTAATTCCTCTACATCAACAATACGTAACATTTGACATCAAATCAACCATCAATACTATTTTGAATTTTTCAACATCAGCATTTGGTCAAATTTTAAGAAAACAGTTGTTAAGTTATTGAGTTAATAGCAGTTGCGTTGACCTAGATATTTCAGATAGATAAAGGTGCGCGATTTCATGATTCCACTTATCACCGTTTTTGCTGTTCCAGAATTAATCTGCTTTATTATGGTTATTTTTCTTAAATAATAATTAATCTTCATCAATATTATGATAGATGGAGGAGAGGCTGAACAAGCAGAGAATCCTTCGAAAACTGGAGGAGAAAGATGTGGACTGGTGGCGCAGCCTCTGTCAGGAGTGGCTGTGTGGAGACCACAAAGCAGTCATTGGAGTCCCCAGCACAGACCTTATGGAAAAGTATGTGAAAAGTAATTTTTTTGGGGGTTATTCTTTTTCCTTAGGCTGTATAAAATAAGATAAACATACATATCGTCGATGTAAGTTCAGTACCGCGGAAGAACCATTTGTCAGAATGTTCAGGACAGACAAAAAACGTTTCCATTTCACGCGGTTTTGCTTGCTTTTTTGTATTTACTTTAACCGAATGCACGCATTCGATTGGTCAATTTCAGAATTTGAATATGCCAATATATGCGGCTTGTGCCATTCAACTGAAAGCGCCAAAAAAAACGTATTTTGAAATGATTAGCTCATACGCGGTATTGAACTTACACTGACGATATAAAATATATGTACCATAGAAATCTTTAATTTAATTTCAGGATGGCCCAAGAGGAAGAATTGCGGGTTCAAGAGCAAATCAAGACACTCGGAACAAAAGGCTTGCAAGAGAAGGAGCAGCTACTCAACAAGGCCATGGAGCATAATGGGGTTTGTCACATTTCCCATACTATTTTAACATAAATTGTCTTCTAAAAATTTGCCAAGCTAAAAACTTGATTGTTGCATCTTTATAATATTAATTATCGAAACAGTATAAATAATATTCACATCGAAAAGAAAAAAGATTTTGGGTTTTCAACGCCGCTGATTTTGAAATTGAGAAGACATCTACTGCTGCATCATTATTTGTGGTAGTTTTGATCGGTGGGATTTTGCTTTTCTATTCGACGATGAATTGAAAGTGAGGCCAGTAAATTCTGTTTTGATTAAAATCAACACTTTGCATAAAAACTGGGTTGTGATCAAAGATCATATATATTCCCAATTTTTTTTTGTCTAAATTAAGCTGTTTTCCGGGGCGCTATAGTAGCATTACCCCTTAATAAATCATATGCTTAATATGCATACTGATGTGTTTTGTATTGTTGCAGCGTGAGGTGCCCGCCGAGGTGCTGACCAGCATGGGTGTGGCGCAGTGCGAGGGGATCCGCTTTCACACCCTGGAGACCTGGGCCAGCGGGGGAGCTGCGTGCCCCCACTTCCCTTTGCAGGACATGCCGTTCTACACACGTATCCACCACGTCCGATCTCTATTTGTCTACGTAAGCTTCTTTTCAATAACTGACATTCTTCCCAACCTCACTGTTTCCCATCTCTTTTCTCTCTTCCTTCTTGCAGCCTTACAATATTGCATAAATTTGAGATGCTATAATTTCACTGGCTTCAGGCAGTTGGGACTTCTGCTGGCCTTCAGCTTTGGACGAATGCTTTACTTAAATTTCTCCAGTTTTGGCAATTGTTGGTGGCCCTCACCCATGGTGACACCTGCTTTTCTTTCCAAATCAAGGATGTCATCTAGTGATATTGTAATCGCACCACATCCAATCACGCGCTACCAGTATATTGAATTTTTCTTATGTTTTTTTATGTGCCGTGGAGTTTACTATCTATTATTTTTGTACCAGATGTCCGTGCTGATAGACACAAGCGTCCTGACCACCGATGAACGTGACTGGCTGCCGCTCCTGCTGGCCGTGCTCATGGAGAGTCCGGTAAGGAGGAATGGGGAGCTGCTGTCCCACACCACACTGCTCTCCGACATTGAGGACCTGACCAATGATATCAAACTGGATCTCGGTATCAGAAAAGCTAAAAGATTCTCTCCTGGGGAGTTTGGCCAGACCGCCATTCTTTCCACACAGGTATACACATGTTGTCTGATAATTTAATAATTCCTTAAAGTACTACTACTACTACTACTCATATGTTAATATTTTTTTATAAGAATTTTGGTATGGTGAGAAAGGCTTGTTATTTATGGGAATGTTAAGTGCTTGGTACAAAGGTCTAGGAAAACTACCGTGTTAGTAATATTCAATTGCACTTGGTGAACTGCCAGCGTTAACAATATTCAATTGTTAATGTGACAGTGGTAATGAACAATGTACCAAGCCAAGGCATAACCAGTCAATTACTAACTTGCTGACACCACTTTCACATCCATGATTTGTACTTTACGATTCATTCATAAATTTTTGTCCTAGAATTACAGGAGGCATTTATCTTACACTTCCTTCCAGTAGGTTGAAGTAGCCCTAAAAATAGGATTTCAAAATTCTGTAGGACGCCATCTTTTGATGGATTCCTAGGATGGCTTTTCCTTCCTAATCACCCTACCATCCATGTGTTTGTATTACATATGGAAGTACATATTACTTTGTTGGCAGTGTGAACCGGAGAGGTACGGCCGCGTGGTGGCGCTACTGTGGGAGGTGCTAATGGCTACGGAGCTAGTGAAGGAACGCCTGGTAGTCGTGGCGCAGCGCATGGTGCAAGACGTGGCCACGCTCCGCCGGGATGGGGAACGCCTTGTAGTGGACCTGCTGCGGAGTCTCAACTACTCTTCAGGTAAATTCTTTGCCGTATATGTTTGATGTGAACCGAAAAGGTGCAGTTAGTTGCATGCTGACTTTTTCTTATCTGAGTGGTAAAATAAATAGACATGTCCCATTTTCATTCTGACCCATTCAGTAATGGCAGTAAGAATAAAGAAGAAGTATGCACATAAGTGGTGTCTTCTTAATCCACTTGACGATCATGCTTTGTGCTCACAGCAATTCTTCTCTCCCGGCCTTTCCAGGTCGGCCAGAACATTGTGCATGATGGTCTTGGTCTGTATAGAGGCTTGATTCCAGATGGCTTGGTTTCATGCACGGCTTTGTCCTCTGTCGCTCCCCATTCAAAACCAAAAAAATTCTAGTCGACTTGCTATCGCGCTGCTGGTTATGAAGGGTTAATGGGTTAAGGAATATGTTTATTAACCAATAAATCATGTGTCTTCACCTTCCTAGGACAGTACCTTGTCTGATATGTAGAATCAACCAATTGGTAGATACGGCATTAGCCATGTTTAGTGGCCAGATCTGAATACCCAGGTACTTACCAACATTCCTCTTCCGTATTCCTTACCCTCCTACTCCCTTTAGCCTCACAACATACCCTTATTCATTGTACATATATGAAAAATTACATTTTCCAGAGAGCAACGTTCACCGCTGCAGCGTACTCCGTCAACAGCGCTTCCTGCGGTCAGTTCTCCAGCGCCTAGAGGGCGAGGGTGCTCCGAAAGTCCTGCAGCAGCTGCAGAGCGTCAGGGCGCGACTGCTGGCCCCCCAAAACCTGTGGGTGCAGCTGGCGGCTGACCTGCAGGCGCAGCCCCTGACTGCGGAGCCCTGGCTGAAGTTCGCTACCACACCTGCTACGCCTGTGCCTGATAAGTAAATAAACAATTGTTTTGTTATTGAGTTGTAGTTTTTGAGCAGCAAAATTGAGAAGGATAAAAAAAAATCTCGGTACTACCACACAAGGGTGTCCATAATTCGAAAAGTTGATTTATTTTTTTCCAGATATGCATCTAGCAGTATTAATAAGATAAATTATATGTATTTTATCTGTTGAGAAATTGTTTTTCTTACTGTCTTTACCTTACGTTCATTAAACATTCATGTGTTTGAATGTTTTGTATGTCAATGTGAGTGATGTTCCATTCTCTCTGCCTAACCCTGTGTGAAATGTTTTGAAAGTTTGTTGGTTATGAAATTTTGTGAAAACGGTCATATAGACCAAATACTAAAAAGATCTTCCACAATTTCTTGAGCTTCTGTCATGACCCTCATTGCTACATGAGATCCTCATAAGAAAGTAGAAAAATAAAATCTATTTTGTTGAAATATTCACCATATTGTTTAACCCATCTGTGTGCTTAGGGGTGGCGTAGTAGCAGACAGCAGTCTCCTTCGCGTAGCCGACCAGCGATTTGGCAAAGGCTGCATTGTGGGCGTGGGCGGTCTGGAGTCCTGCTTCCTGGAGCAGGTGAGCCCGGGACCCTTGGGCCTGCAGCACCCCGAGTTGCCGGCTCTGCTTGTGGCGCTGCAGTACTTCACGCAGCTGGAGGGGCCCATGTGGCGGCTGGTGAGGGGCGCAGGGCTGGCCTATGGATTCCTGGTGCTGCCTATTCCCGGTGAAGGGCTACTGCGGCTGATGCTGTACAAAGCGACCAACCCTACCGAGGCATACCAACAGACTATCAAAATCTTTGTAAGTCTTTTATTTGTTACCACATTAATAATGATATAATGATATTTCCACTGATAGCCCCTTGTAACCCTTTTGGATACATGCGCCGTTTGTAAGAAAGATAGAGAGGTTACAACAAAGGGGTAACAAATGTATAGTATTAAGTTAATTTCCTAACTTCTGGACTCTTATAAACTACAAAGTGTAGTTCAAGGAGATTGAGCTACATATTTACTAGCGATGGGAAAAATTTCAAAGATTTGTGAATGCTTTATGAACTGCTAGTTCTTTAAAATGAACCCTTCACGGCGAACAGTTCAATTGAAGTAACAGTTCAATCGCAGAATTTCTCGTCGGGGGGAGGGGGGGGGGGGTTGGTAGCGATAAATTTACATAATAATAGTCACGTTTTTTTCTTAATAGTTGTATTCGGGGCAGCTCTCCCAACAACAAAAGATAAACCGACAGGACACAACGAGAACAACAAAAATTTTTAAACAAAGATGAAAAGGTTTTTTTTTTTAATTCTGCACTATTTATTATCCGAAAGGTTTTTGGATAAAATAATAATGGACACAATTATTTTAGATCAGGGCAGTTCTTTTAGCAACAAAATAATATTTGTAAACACAATTGCTATGACATACACTAAACCTCTCTACTCTTTCCCTTCATTCCCTGTATGGATATTGCGTGTTTATTTATTTTAAATTGTCTTTAATGTTTTCAGAAAACATTCTTGGAATCAGCAGGAGAATGGGATGAAAATCTGTTTGCCTGTGCAAAGAGTTCACTTGTATTTGAGATAGTGGAACGAGAGAAGACTCCGTCAAAACTCGTCAAAGAATCCCTCAATAAATACTTCAACCAAGTAGACGACAATTACATGAGGTAAGCTGCAGTTCCACTATTCCATCGACGAATATTTTTTATAGATGCACAAACATTTATTATATTGTAACATGTGCCAATTTGCTCACTCGTGAAAATAGTGAAGTCCAATAATTTTGTGAAATATTTTATCATATGATTGTGTAATTTGCAGGCAGTTGGTGTGCTCGGTGTGCGCGGTGACCGAGGAAGAAGCGCGCAACGCGGCGGAGCGCTGGCTACCCGCGCTCTACACGCCCGCCCAGTCTACTATCTCCATTGTGTGCCATCCCACCAGGGTGCCGGAGATTGCCACCCAGTTTACGCAGTGAGTTGCACTTGTTAAC